>CAHIKZ030004589.1:0-40000 GCA_903632075.3 Acanthosepion pharaonis
TCAGACAAGCCAAGAGTGAAACGAAAGTGAACTTAGTGATTATGCCTCTTAAACTATTATCTAACCAAATCAGAAGATTTAGTCGAAAGATGATAATTTAATTATTGTATTCCAATTTTAATTACCTGAATTTTTATCATAAAACAAATTAGTCACCCTGTTCAATTAAGATTTCATTTTACTGGGTTAAGCAAATTTACTTCTGGCCTTTAATGGATGGGTAAATATGAAAGTATATTTTAAATGCATTGAGAAAGAATCTTTTGAAATATTTATTCTTTAGTCATTATGATCTACCAAAAAATAATTTCATTTCAGATCAGCTTGAAAGAAAGAGTGGCTGGTGAAAAGGAGAGAAAGAAAACAGAAATAAAGAGAGGGAAATCGATGAGAGAAGAAAAAAGGAGAGAAATAAAAAGTGACAGAAAAAGCAATGAGAAAAATTAAGAAAAAGGTAACATAGAAAAATGAAAATGAGAGAAAAATGTGCAAGAAAGAAATAAAGAAAGAGAAAGAAGTAGAAAGAGAGAAAAAAGGAATAAGAGACAAAGAAGCAGAAAGAGAGAAAAGAAAGAGAATAAGAGAGAGAAAAGGAGAAAAAAGAGAAAAAGAGAGAGAAAAGGAGAAAAAGAGAGAGAAAAAGAAAGAGAATAAAAGAGAAAAAGAGAGAAAAAGAAAGAAAGAGAAAAAGAGAAAAAGAGAATAAGAGAGAAAGAGAGAAAAAGAGAATAAGAGAGAAAAAGAAAGAGAATAAGAGAGAAAAAGAGAATAAGAGAGAAAAAGAAAGAGAATAAGAGAGAAAAAGAAAGAGAAAAGTCAGAAAACAGAAAGAAAGAGAAAAAGAAAAAAAAAAAACGTAATATGGTTGAAAGATGAAAACAGCACAATATTCATTTTTTTTTTAAATGAAAGTTACACCTGAGTGATAGAGAAAGAGTTGTGTCATGTGAATGAAAGCAGCAGCTCAGTTGCAGGTGGGGTCAGGGGTCAGGCCGACTGGGGCTAACAGTCCCATTCCATTGATGGCTTTGCTCTTTCAAAGAATTCATCATCATTAAGTCGATGTTGATGCTGAAGAAAAAAAATAAGACATTTGCTTTGGTTGCTTTTGGCTTTTGTATTTATAAGTTCTTTCTATCACTATTAGACGAAGACCTAATAAAAAAAGCACCTCAACAAAAGTTCACATTCTCTGTGGCGATGTGCATTGCAAACAATACTCGGCCAGAATTAAAAAAAAAAAATCATGACAAGAAAAAGAGTTAGCAGAACAGCAAGAAAAGGCATAAAAAAAAATAAGTGAAAAAAAAAAAGAATCAAAGTTTGGGAGCAACTGATGAAATAGCACCGAAAAAAGGTTTCTTCATTCTGGAATTTCTTACTCTAATAATAAATTGGAGACAATAGATACCAAAGACAAATTCTAAGATCATGATGAAGGCAGAGAAAACAACACTTGTCTTGGAGCAACTGATGAAAGATATTTCACAAATATGGCCTCCCACAAGAATATCCAGGTTGCTAGCTGTTAATATAAGTTGGATATCTTTTGTTATTTTTCTTCCCACTTTTAGGTCGTTCATGATATGGCCATCTTCAGATTGAATTCGAGTCAAACAAAGCAATATGGTATTGACTGCAGACTGGATTATCTTAATAGAACTGACTTACAACAAACTCTATATTAAATAGAATTTTACCTGAACAGAATTAAAGAATGGACTTTTTCAAAGACAATGTAAATTAGTATAGTTTTAAAAACATTTATATTATCAAAAACCAACCACAAGATATTAACCCCACCAAAAGAAAAAATTAAATATTCATTTACAAGTTAATATAAATGAATATAGTGCTTGAGCTTGCTTAAAAGCATAAAAATGAAACCAATAAACAGAGTTCAAATTATGGCACAAATAGTTTGTATCTAGTTTACTGGTTTTAGGAGAGTCACAAAACCGATCCAGCTTTTCTTATCAAATCACAAAATGAATGTTGTCTTGAATGCCCACTCTTCTAGATCTTTTTTTTGTTCAGAGTTCTATCTTTGAACCCACATTCTTACGAATTTTTATAAATGCCCTTCCTGATGGCATCAGTTTTCAACTCGGTATCTATGTTGATGATACAACTATTTATTCCTGTTTTAACAGTAAGTCTGATTGGTTTGATAAGGTCAAATTAACTGCCAGTCTCAAAAACAATCTACTTTCTGTTATTAACTGGGGGCAAGGAATGATTTGTTAATTTTAATGCCTCCAAAATGAAGCTACTCTCTTTTAATCATCTGAGAGAAACCATTTTAACTTCCCTCGACATGCTTGATGCTAACCTCCATGAGAATGACTCATCACACCATCTCAGCCTTTTTCCTCTGACAAGAAGTTGAAAGATGGTATGGAATAAATTGCCAGTTCTGCTGCTAGGAAAATTGGTTACCAGTGTCATGCTATACAATTTTTCTCACCAGAATCCATCTTACATATTCATAAGTTTTATCATTCATCCTTACTTTGAATACTGTTGCAACATCTGGTCTGGTATGCCTGTAATATTCTTGATAAAATCCAAAGAAGAATCTGTTATGTTATTGGTCTTGACCTGGTATCTTGGTTTCAGACATTTTTTTCCGCCACAATAAAGTTGCTTCATTGTGCCTTTTCGATAAATACTTTTATGGTAAGTGTTCAGATGAACATTCCTCTAAGGTACCTAGATTTTATGAATTTAAGTACAATACAAGATTGGCGGTAAGTTCTTCACTTGGCAGTTGAAATGGCTCAATGTAACCATAAGTTCTATGCTGGCGGTTTCTTCTCTTGCACTTCTCAATTGTGGAACTTTATGGCGACTTCTTGCTTCTCTCTCAACATTGATCTTCAAACATTTAAATGCAATGTCAATTGTCATTTTCTGTCTCCTTGATTCCTCTTCTTTTATTGTCCACTCTCCTTAATAGTAGTTTTTTTCATATTCTTTAACACTCTGTAATTCCTTGCATCTTAGTGGCTTTATTGTCTTGCTTGGGTGAAATGATTAACCCTAGAACACTAACCCTCAATTAAAGTTACCCCACTACTAACCATCGGTATATCATACCCGATTTTGAAAATATCAAAAAAAATATTAAATATAAATCTTTATTTGAAATATTTTACATGCAGGCACTTCAAACTTTGTACTTTGAGTTAACATTAACAGGAACTGAAAAACATTATTTAGGAAAGAAAATCAGGTACTGAAAATTGTAATTAAAAATAGGAAAATTTGTGCTGGGTACTATATACCCATGGTTAGTGTTCTAGGGTTAAAAAAAAGAAAGAAAATTTTTCCATCCACAGATGTGACTGCAACTCTTTTGCCTTCATTGGCAACCAGTCTAGGAGAAGGATTAAGTATTTGTGCATGGGGGCAATCAACAACAATCTTTAAAACCTACTTGAAACAATGGCAAAAGCATCAATGGTTTAATGGTGTTTTTGTGGCGCATTAGGTGCCATGGAAAATCTACAGATTTTAAAGAGGAAAAAGAAAAAATAAATATTGGCTAGCTTGTGGAGAACTCTCAGACTGTTGGGTGTGTAAAAACCATAATTGAGAAATCAAAGCTTCTTCTTCACTCTTATGACTCTCCACAACTTCCTATCCTTTTAGCTCTTAGTAACATGTCTCCTTTTGCCAACCCTTATATACCCTTTTCCGTCATCAGGTAGGTGGCCTGCTACCTCCCACTATCCCTTTTGCTTTTAATACTTTTTCTGTAATCAAGTAAGGTGATAATGCCACTAAGACATAAAGGGTTAGCAGGAGTAAAAGAGAACAAGAAATCTTTAGAAGTGACTGGAAACCCAATCCTAAACAGGAAACAAAGGATTAACCTCTACTTCTGTTCCAAAGCTGGTAGTACCTATCTACTCCAGTTTATGTCCTGTGAGTGTCAAAGTCTCCAAGTCCTCTTTCCTCATTATGCATCCAAGAAATTTCAATTGTCTCTTTCTTATTCTGACTGTATAATTTTCATTTTCATTTTTCTTAAAATGTCAGCTCTGTTCCTGTACTCCATCAAAAGTATGCTCAGCATCCTTCTGTAGAACCACATTTCTTTCACTTCAAGTCTCCTTTTCATCTGTCAGGAAATTGCCCAGCATTCAGTGCCATATAGGAGGATTGATATTACATAACAGTTTCGCACTCTTTCTTTCTCATGAAATTAAATGAAGGTAAAATAAAGAAACCAAAGCAAGTATCTTAAAATGAATCAAATTTAGAAATAAATCCACAATTCAACTCACCATGGAACGATGGTTAACAAGTTAGTCTCACAAACCATTACTACTAAATTAAGTCTGATTTTCCCTAAATGCCCTACACTACTGGCCTTATGTCAGCCTAAGCTGACATTAACCTCTTTCACAATTTCAAGCATTTAACTTGACCTGAACATAGAAATATCCACAATCAGTTGATTGAGTGATTTGTTTTTTATGGCTTACCAATCTCTGAGATGTCCATAAACTGCATTAAATTAGTTCTGATGATGAAATGATTACATAATTCATGGATAATGAAAACACTCCAACTTAAGTGACTAAAAATTCTAATTAGTAAATAAAGTTAAGACATCTGATCTTTTAAATTTCTTAATAAATTTTTTAGAAATCATTTTTAAATAAAGGAGAGAAATCTGTTGAATTTCTCTTTAGATTCTAATATCAAAGGTAATCTAAACGCTTATTACATTCAGTAGATGTACAAGGTTTTAAAAAAAAAAACACACAATTGATCTAATCTCAATATTTCAAGATGAACAGCTTATTTTGTTTGATCTAATAAATTTTTATTTTCTGTTATTTTTTTATTATTTGTTATTGTTTTTTAATTATTTTGTATTTAATTGTTTTTATTATTTTTTACTTTTTTATTTATTTTTATTTAATTACTTTTTATTACTTTTTATTGTTTTTTAATCATTATTTTACTTGCTTTTTATTATTTTTTACTTAATTGCTTATATTATTTTTATTTGCTTGTTTTTAATTATTTTTTGTAATTGTTTCGTAATATTTTTTACTTGTTTTTTATTTTTATTTACATGATTTTATTATTTTTTATTTAAATGTTTCTTATTTTTTATTGTTTTTTAATTATTTTTTTTGTAATTGTTTCTTATTATTTTTGCTTGTTTTTATTTTTATTTACGTTTATTATTTTTATTTACTTTTTATTTTTTATTTACATGTTTTTTTATTATTTTTTATTTTTATTTACATGTTTTTTATAATTTTTTATTCAATGTTTTTTATAATTTTTTTATTTCAATGTTTTTTATTATTTTTTATTTCCATATTTTTATTATTTTTTTATTTAGTTGTTTGTGTGTGTGTGTGTGTGTGTGTGTGTGTGCATATTTTTTTTAACTTGTACTTTTTTAACCTTGGTGTTTTTGATGCAATGCTTTTTTCAAGAAAACTTTTCTTTGTCTTTTCTTTTTAGCTTTCTCTAACCCTAAATATAAGAGCTGTCGTCTACTCATGTCAAAAAGCTAACCAGCCATTTGTGAAGTGTGCGAACATGTTAAAAAAATAATTTCTAAGCCCAGAGTTTTAAAAAAAATAAATAAGAGCAATGGAGAAAAGTCACAAGACATCAACATTACTTCAAGGATATACTTTCTAATCAAATCATGACACATTTATTTTGCCCGGATCTTGTAGAAGGATAATATGTGCCAAAAATACTGGTCGATAAACTTTTTAAAAGATTTCTTTTAGTTTAGTTTTAGAAACCTATCTTGGGGGAGATATAGGCTGATTTTGTTTACTTATATTTAGGCATATATTCACATTTTGTAATGCTAATCTCTACTTCACTATTAATGAGATCCATATTTTTGGTACAAACATTTGGGCCTCTGAATGATATAAATCCTAAATACATTGAGACATTTTTAAAACATAAGATTTATTTATCAGTGAGGAAAACCATATTAATGTAAGGTGAGATTGATATAAGTTGAGATTTCAAAGTTCCTGGGCAGTAAATTATATATATATATATATATATATATATATATATATATATATATATATATATAGATAAAATATAATAATAAAATATATATATATAATATATATATATATATATATATATATATATATGTGAGGTACTTATATATATATATATACATAGATATATAAAAATATATAATATATATATATATAGATATATAAAATGTAATAAATATATATATATATATATAAATATATATATATAGATAAATATAATATAAAATATATATATATATATATATATATATATATATATAAAAAATATATAATATATATATATATAGATATATAAAATGTAATAATATATATATATATATATAAATATATATATATAGATAAATATAATAAAAAAAAAAAATATATATATATATATATATATATAAATATATATAAAATATATATATATATATAGATATATAAATATAATATAAAAAATATATATATATAGATAGATATATAAAATATAAAATATATATATATATAGATATATAAAATAAAATATAATATATATATATAGATAGATAGATAAAAAATATATAAAAAATATATATATATATATATATATATATATATATATATAGAGAGAGAGAGAGATAGATAGATAAAATAAAATATAAAAAATATATAAAATAAATATATATATATTTTAAGACATTTTTATGTTTATACATTCTTTTTATAGGTACAAATATTTAAGTTTTTTTTTTTTTTTTTTTTTTTTTAAGCATTGTGCCCCAAGCAAGGCGTGAAGCCACTAGGATGCAGGGGGTTGCGGAAGATTTGGAGCGAGAGCAGATAAGAGTGATAAGAGAAAGGAAGAGAAGAAGGATAGTGGGTAGATCAAGGTAATTGGAGATGTCGATTGACATTACATTTGAATAGTTGGAGATTATAGCTATCAGGGAAACAGTAATTGGGAGGGTGTTCCACTGGTGAGAGGTGCGAGGTATGAAGCTATTGGAGTAGAAGAGACGGCTACATTTGAAGGTTTCTCTGGTGTAAGGGTGAGCCCGGGATGCCAGCCTCGTAGGGCGCTTGAATTCATGGAGTCTGGGAACCAGAGAGCAGCTCATCAGAGCAGTTACCATGGAAGTATTTGTAGAAAAGACAGAGAGAGGCGACGGCGCGTCTGTGAGAGAGTGACTGCAAACAAGACGCTTAGATCAGGGCCAATTAGATTACATATCCTTCTCTGGATCTTGTCAAGAACTCCGAGGTAAGCAGAAGGTGCTCCAGCCCATATATGGCAGCAATACTCCATGCAAGGGCGAATGGTTGTTTTGTATATTTGAAGTATCGATTCAGGGGGAAAAATTTTCCTGGCGCTGCACAGAGAGCCAACTTTCCTTGCGGTGGAAGAAGCAATTGACTCAATGTATTTGTTCCATCTCAGGTCAGCAGTCAGCGTGAGACCGAGCAGACGCAGGGAGTTGCTCTCAGGAAGTTGACTATCAGACATTTTAATGGGGGGCAGGGAAGGATCTCTATGGTGGTTAATGGAGAGTAATATAGTTTCTGTGGCGTTAAAGTTGACCAGCCAATTCTTGCCCCAGTTAACAACCGATTGGAGGTCCATTTCAAGACGCACGGCAAGGTTAGTTTTGTCGCTGACACTAGACTTGTTTTTGAGGCAGGAGTAAATTGTAGTGTCGTCTGCATAGATGCCGACTTGGGAATCTATAGCTTCAGGAAGGTCATTGATGAAAATAAGGAAAAGAGTGGTAAACGTACTGTTTATAATAAACATAAAAATATTTTTAAATAATTGTCGGACTTTGTCTATTTCATAATGTGTGACATCATTTGTTTACATTTAATATGCCATGAGCAAATATAAATGTATGTGAGAGAATCATGGAAGTTTGTAGTTTAAAAACAGTAAAATTGACCTTGCTAACTAAATGCTCCTCTGTGGCCCAATCAGTTAAAGGCATGTTAAGCTATATGACGGTTTCATATAGGATGCAGGTTCGATTGCTGTTAGAGGACAAATATTTTCTATGAAAATTTCTCTGACATTCAGGCCTGTAAATGTTGTTTAATACTGTTTATTATAAAACAGAGCACTTACTTAAATATTTGTATCTATAAAAGAATGTATAAACATAAAAATGTCTTAAAATAATTGTTGGACTCCATTTATTATATATATATATTTATATATATATATATATATATATATATATATATATATATATATATGCATTGTGGATTTAAAGCAACATAGAACACAAAAAAGGCAAAAAGTTATTTAAATATAAAAATACAAAATATTTTTAATTCACATGTTTTTACAACTAAACTTCTTTTTATGGTGTATGATTATGAACGTTCTTTAACTCCTTGTTCGTAGCTGTTAAGATGAAAAGAAATGAGATTTTTTCATGCAACTGTGTGAGAAAAGAGACAAGAGAGAAAGTGTAGAGGAGAGTGTAAGGCAAGGAAGATGAGTGAATCAGTAAGGAATTTTCTTTTTAAGCTGTGCTGTCTTCAACTGTTGTCATATGCATCACCTTACTGGCTTGTCTGGTCTAGAAACTTTGCTTATATATCCTTCAAAGGGATTACAAAGCCTGTTTTTTTTTATTGTCAGCCAGAACATGACCCGCTAGTTGAAAAATGTTAAATATTTTCAATTTATTTTCAAAGCATTAATTTATTAAGCAAGAGGATGTGCAAATGCTCCAACTCGAAAATTATTATGCAAAATTTATAATGTCGCATTGGAATGTCTCTGTGATATTTACAATAACAAATTCAAGCAAGTAAGCAAATTTTGCATGACGCTTAACAAATCTACTCCCAACGCCTCTGAAATGCTTTGTCAAGCATTTAGTAAAACATTAGGTTGAACACAAGTTTTCGAGTTTTAAACATGTTTCAAGCTAAGCCAAATATCTGTTCAATAGTCAGAGTAATCAATCACTAGCAAAATGCCTGATGATGCTGAAAGAATTTTTTAACTTATCTATGGGACTGGTTATAGAGTCTGAAAGTAGATCTGATTGTGAGAACTTCCTGGTACCATCCTGATGGCATCAGTTCTCAACTTGGTATCTATGCTGATTACACAACCATTTAGGTCTGTCTTTATAGTAGATCTGATAGTTCAGTAAAGTCAAATTAGCAACTGATCTCAGACAATCTACTTGCTGTTATTAACTGGGGGCAAGGAATAGTTTGTTAATTTTAATGCCTCCAAAATGAAGCTACTCTCTTTTAATCATCTGAGAGAAACCTTTTTACTTTCCATCAGCAAACCTCAAAGAGAGTGATTCATTGTACTTTCTTGGACTAACATTTTCCATTGACATGAAGTGGAAAAATTAAATCAAATCAATTGCTAGCTCTGCTGTTAGTATAGTTGGTTCAATGTGTTGTGCTAATTTATAATTTTTTCATCCATAAAGAATATTTTCATTCTTCACATTTATAATTTAGAATGGGTCGAAATGAAGGCCCAATCAGAGCCCTTGCAGAAGTCATGTGGTACCCTCAGCAAATCCCTATATAAAGTCCAACCCTCAGAATTTTCATCACATGGCCTGGTCTGGTGTATTATGAGCTTGCAATTTAGAATGGCCCACTAAATGAAGACTTACCATCCTACCCCAATCAGTTTGCAAACACATATAAGCCCTTGAAGCAAATTAATTGAACTCAAACGGTTGTTGTATTTCCTTTCTTCAAAAGCTGCAAATCCAGTTATAAATCCGCTCAACTTGGTTTTTTATCCTAAATAACTTTTGGGGACTAACCCTCAAAAAAGAATCTGTTTGGCCATTTTTTTTTTTAATTTTGTTTTCCTTTGTGAAATGTCATAAATTTTGGCTTACTCTTAGTAAATCCATTTTCCAGGTGCAAGTGATTGGCCTGTGTCTTGAGCCATATAAAAAAACTTATAACCAGATTCTGATGAATAGACATGACAAACTGCCTTAAAAAGACACTGGGAAAAGAATGCAACATTTATGCTCTAAAAGCCCTATGTCTTATCAATTATGCAAAAGGATGGCTGCTAGGTACTATATATTTGGAAAAAGAGAATAATGCAGATACTGGGAGCTGATATGCTAAATACAACATGTGCACCTTTGTGAGGTCATTATTAAGGCAGTCATAATTAACAATATAAAAATTAAGAAAGATGATTTTTTTTTATGTTTAACATCTTTTTACTGATAACGGTAAATGTTATTTAATACTGTTTATTATAAACAGAGACATCCATTAAACATGGCACGATTAAAACCAAAATTGCAAGAAGAACCAAAATTACAAAGAGAACAGTCTACCCTAGTGACAAAGCGAAATAAAGGGTTCAGAATATATACTGACAGCAAACCACCAACCAACATTCTGATGGCCAAAGATGATTTCTTGCATTACCATAATAAACGAAATATACCAGTGGTGATATACAGGAAGATGTAAGTAGATTCAAGAAGGCTGGCTGACAAAAAGCTAATTCCATCAATCAGCCACAGCAGCCAAATAATGAATTCTGCTTAATAAAAAGAATTGGTGACAAAATGAGGGACAATAGTCGGAATAATGTAAATAATGTACAGGAATAGTGTGAGTTCATCTCAGTGGAAATGAAGAGGGACAGAGAATGAAAATCCATTAAACATGGCACGTGGAACAACAGTCGTGAGCATGTTCATCATACAAAGAGACTGAGGACAAACGGAATAAGAAAATCTCAGAAATATAGACAGAGAATGAAAAAAATAACAACAGTCGTGCATTTATCAAAGAGTTCAGAAAATGATATGTTCAGAATGATATCAGAAAGAGAAATACAAAAAGATGTGTACCTGTGTTTTATAGGTTATGCAAATGCATTTGATAAAGGATGTGACAAAAATCTGTTAGAACTTCTAGATAACCTTGAGATATTTGAGAAGGATATTAGAATAATCAAGAACCAACACTGGCAGTAAAGCACCTGTATGAGTTCAGTAAATATATGAAAATAGAAAGGGATGTAAACAACAAGGATGATTCAACTTATACAGTGAGGTGATTCTGAGAAAACTAGAAGTCCTACCAGGATTCATTATTGGTGTCTTCAAACTTAACAACACATGATATGCAGATGACAGTGTTGGTAGCAGATTTCCAGCAGACCAAGCAATTGACTTAACGCATTTGAGTGAATCGATAACAGGACAAAGATATAAGGTTAGGTTATTTGATTTTAGAACATGTCAAAATTTTGGGGGTTAATATCAAATTTTGTATGGGGCACCCAGTGAGAATCAAAGTCAATACTATATCATAACCAGATGACCCTCATTAGCCATTATCTAACTCCCAGGACAAAGAGAGGAAGTCGTGGAGAGCCATGATCAATCCATCCTGAAATGACAAGGCACATAAAAGAAAAAGTAACTTAAGAATGTTTTACAACTATTGTAAATATTACAATGATTACTATTTTTATGATTTAGTGACTACAATGTCTGAGGAGTGGAAACAAAATCAATATTAAACAGCTCAGCAAATTTTGCCACTGCTATTGACCAACTAAGAATGCATAAACAGATTTACATTTCTTCTTATTCTATGCATTCAGGATCTAGGTGATTGTGGTTCTCCACAACTTCCTGTCCTTTGCAGCTCTCAGTAAAATTTGTCCTTTTGCTATCTCTCCTAATCCCTGTTCTGCCAACCATTTACACAAGCTCCTTCTTCTTCTATGTCTCATGACCTTTCACGACATGGAAGACCATGGCTCTCCACAATTTCCTCTCCTTTGTAGCTCTTAGTAAAATTTGTCCTTTTGCTATCTCTCCTAATCCCTGTTCTGCCAACCATTTACACAAGCTCCTTCTTCTTCTGTCTCATGACCTTTCACAGCATGGAAGATCATGGCTCTCCACAATTAGCTTGCTAGGCAGTGTTTATTTACTGCTTTCATTTATCAATCTTGCCTTCAATAAGACTTGTAAGTACCAAATTCTCTAAACCATCTTTCTTCATTATATTCCCAAGAAATTTCAATCATTTTTTTCTGGTGCTAAGTAGAAGTACCCTTTTTGCTTTCATTTTCACTAAAACTTCCTCATTACTTACATGCTCAGTACATGGCATTCTCAGTATATTTTTGTAGAACAACATGTTTATTGCCTTAAGTCTCTTCTTCATCTGTGAGTGGATTGTCCAGCATTCACTGCCATATAGGAGGACTGATACATTCACATTTAAATTCAGTATCTTTTGACAGCAATTATTCTTGTAAATATGTCTTATTAAAAAGAAAAGACATTTTATGGCTATTAAATTTATTGATCATTTTTCTAACCAGTGAAAATGTGGCTGTTGTAGATGTAGAAAAATAGTCAAAATTTGATTCATTTTCTGGTGGGTAATAATATCAAGAGAAGAAAAAGTCAAACATATTTTAAGCAGTGTCTTGTTTAAAAGTATTTTTTTTAAGTTAATTCCAATGCACTAGAATACTTGTCAGCAAGCCAGCAATGTGTTCTGGCAATGTGCAATAAAATGTATTTTTTCTATATACATTAAAAATATGGAGGCTTAGACTTGTTATTTTGATTAAGGGACGGTTACATATGTTGAATGTAAATGACTTCAATAATTGGAATTATTTGCATATTTTAAAATTATTTGCTCAACCAAAAATGAATTTATCTATTAGCTTAAAAAAAAAATTGCCTTAAAATAACCAAAAATGCTTTTAAGTAAATTCAACAGAAATTTCAAATGAAAAAAAATGCTGAAAATAAAATTTTATTATCACAAGTTTTGCTTCTGGAAATTCACAAGGATTCATTTGTGGCATAATGTCGAGTGGTTGAGGCAAATAAGGGACTTCTACAAAAAGATTCAGTATGAAAATTCTTTCATGGCCAATTGATAAAACGACCATATGTCAGCAGAGAGAAGCACATCTGATTCACATCAAAACTGTTTAAATTTCTGTCATAAATTACCATGTTTTTCTGAATGTGTGTGTATGAAGTTGGATAATTTTCGAAATATATCTATAGATGCTTAAATATTCATCTCTTTCTATCTTACACACACTTACATACATACATATAGCTCTACTTTGTATTGAACACCGTTTTAAAGTAAACACTGTAAATATATATATATATATATATATATATATATATATATATATATATATATATGTTAAAAATAAATGCTATGATATATATATATATATATATATATATATATATATATATATCCAAATGAGAGTAAGAACAGATACAGTAAAATCTGCTGTTTGTAGCATTTACTTTTTAAAAGTGTTCAGTACAAAGTAGAGCAATATATTATTATATTTTTTATAAGAGATTATAATAAAAACACACACACATATATCTGTATATTCCTTTCCTTGTATATATCTTAGTAATCTATGTTTAAGTTCCATTAAGAAGATTTTTGCTTTATCCTAGAAACAGTGCTGTAAATGAGAATATATATAAGAAAACCAGGTCTTTCAAAAAGTGTGGATGTTTCTGCACAAAACCTTCACCACTCTAATCAAATCTCATGGGCTGGTGTTAGGCTGTCAGTTCCTAGGAACTGATCTGCTTCACCCTCATACATCGAATTTGACAGGAGAGTCAAGTATATAAGAAAAACCAAAACCATTGTTGGAACCAACAGACAACTTGTCAACAGATCTAAAACCCTTATCCAGATAAAGTCTTGGACAAGAATGATGAAACTGACAAATAAAAAAGACCCAGTGGCAAACTCCTACTTACTTGGTACAGTGCTCAAAGCCTAGATTGTCATGCATTTTTTTGCTCAGTCTAGGCAATGTTAATTCCTATGAAAGGATAGCCCTATTCATAACCAGTTTCACACTCATGCAATCTTCAGAAAACAAAGGAAAGAAAGCAGGGACCAGCTTTTTACAACCCATGACCATAGATCACAAATCTTAAAGCATCATGGGAAAAAAATAAAAAAAATAATTTCATAAAAATAACTTAAAAGAAGTAGATTTTCTAGATATCACATTCAACCTAAGCTAAATATCAACCATACAGAAAACCTAACAATAAGTCACTTTATATATACACACATCTTCCAAATATCCACCATCAATATTCAAGCAGATCCCAAAATCAATTAACCGCAGGTTATCTCACAATTTTTCCATTGAAACCCTCATAAAATAAAGCCAAGAAAGATTATGAAACAGCCGTAAAAGATAGATTTTTGGCAAAACTCACATACACATCACAAAAAAGCCAACAGGAAAAGAAACAACAAAAATGTAAAAACAAACTGTCACAAAGAAAATGGCGACTTACTTCATCAAACCAAGCAACAGCACATCACATGTATCCTATGTCGGAAAAAAAAGAGAAAGTGCACATATGACCCTTGTTTATATATGAGAACGTCATGAAAATCTTTGTTATCTAGTTTGAAGGAGAATTTTGTGAGATGAGCAGCTGTTGTAATGAAGTTTATCCCCTAAAAATTCTAAAAGCTATTTCAGCATCATGACAGATAGGACATTTGACATCAAGTTGATACCCGAATTTGATGGCTCAGTGGCCAGACAAGCAGTTACTGAATAGATAGAAAAAGTGGAACTTGTTTGCAGTTTGTGTGGGATCAAGAAGGTTGAACATGTTCTTCCCTTGAGATTGACTAGTGAAGCATTTGCCATCTACCAGCAGCTAAGTACAAAAGCAAAACATAAATGCTTAACAAACAAAATGAGCCCCACAGATTGCCTTTGTGTGAGATAATTTCCTAGCCTACAAGCAGCTCATGGAGCGGCAACTGCACATGGATGAGTCTGTCATGTTTCTAGCTGATTTGAAGAGGCTAGCAAGACTATTTGGTGGGATATCCAAGCATGCGCATTCATAGCAGGTCTGCCAGCAGACATCAAGCAAATACTGCCTGAGCTCAGGTGATAACGAAGGATCAGACTGTGACTGAGGAAATAACTGCAGCTCACATCTCACCAGTCGAAGCGGCAGCTGATAAAATTCCAACTGTTAAACATCAGGAGGGCAATCAATGCTCTTGGTGGAATCATCTCTTTAAGGACTGCCCAGTTTAACAAGAAGATACACAAGTCCGTCAGCCACAAAGAATATGCAACACAGTGTTGCTTCCAGTGTCATGGGTTAGGCCACATTGGTTCAGTTTGTCCAGGAAAAGAGGAAGGGGACAAGATGTCAGCACTGGTCTCTTCCCCAAGTGAGTTGTAAATGAGGCACTACATGTTTTAGATGTTCACATGAATAGAATCAAGAGAGTGACACTGGTGGACACAGGGCGCCTCACAGTCGCTTGCAAGTAAGTCAGCCTGTCACTCCTGGTGGAAGGAGGAGGTGGAGGTACTCACCATAAATGGTAACACCCTCAACTTCAGTGGAATTGGAAACATCTTGACATGGAAATACAGCTCTTCTCAACACTGAGGTCTTGTCCTGTTGCTTGGGTTCAATACTATTAAAAAGCTGGGTGAATTCAAAATAATGGAGTGTAGCAATGTACAGCTTCACATTATGAAATGGACAAATTCCGACAATTATTTTAAGACATTTTTTTTATGTCTATACATTCTTTTTTTAGATGGTATTTATCAATTCACCCACAGGAATTGAATGTGGCACAAGGCCTTTTTAATGTGGGTATGTCTGAGCCTGTAGGCCCAGCCAAAAATAAAACCCATCTAAACCCGGGGGCTAGTTCCGTCAACCTCCCCGAACGAAACCCTACCCTTCAGTGGAGCTTCGTCCGGGTTCCTCTCTGCAAGCAGAGAGTCCGACGAACCGACAGACACAAAGCGCAGAGATACTCTTTGCAGCCCACAAATTCTTTTTTAGATGGTATTTATCAATTACACTTTGATCCTTTTAATGTGGGTATGTCTGAGCCTGTAGGCCCAGCCAAAAATAAACCCATCTAAACCCGTCCAAGCGGCTAGGTCAACCTCCCGAGCGAAACCCCACCCTTGGCGGAGCTTCGTCCGGGTTCCTCTTTTAGATGCAGCTAGCGCAGATACTACAATCCACCCCACGGTATTCTTTTTTTTAGATGGTATTCATCAATCCACCCCGGGGATCGAATGTGGCACAAGGCCTTTTTTAATGTGGGTGTCTCTGAGCCCGTAGGCCCAGCCAAAATAAAACCCATCTAAACCCACGAGGCGGGCCAGTTCGTCAACCTCCCCCCAACGAAACCCCTACCCTTCGGCAGAGCTTCGTCCGGGTTCCTCTCTGCAAGCAGAGAGTTCGACAGACACCCGACCCGGCAGCTCACAAAGCGCAGATACTACACTTTGATCCTAGCCACCGGGCCGAGCGGGTATTCTTTTTTTAGATGGTATTTATCAATTCACCCACAGGAATTGAATGTGGCACAAGGCCTTTTTAATGTGGGTATGTCCGAGCCCGTAGGCCCAGCCAAAAATAAACCCATCTAAACCCGTCCAAGCGGGCTAGTTCCGTCAACCTCCCGAACGAAACCCTACCCTTCGGCGGAGCTTCGTCCGGGTTCTCTCTGCAAGCAGAGAGTTCGACAGACACCCGGCTCGGCAGCCCACAAAGCGCAGATACTACACTTTGATCCTAGCCACCGGGCCGAGCGGGTATTCTTTTTTTTGATACAAATATTTAAGTAAATGCTCTGTTTATAATAAACAGTATTAAGCAACATTTACTGGCCTGTACGTCTGAGAAATGTTCGGAGGACGAATATTTTCTGTGAAAATTTCTTGAACATTCAGGCCAGTAAATATTGTTTAATACTGTTTATTATAAACAGAGCATTTACTTAAATATTTGTATCTATAAAAAGAATGTATAGACATAAAAAAATTTTTTACAGTTTCTTAAGCATGTGCTAGCTCATTGCACCATCATTAAAATAGATAAATCTGATTTCTGTGCTGAATTTGACACAAAAAAGTAGATATGGGTTGCATAATGGAAATGTCCAGGGGGTCAAACACCAGTGAATTGTGGAACATGATGCATGATTACACAATAGTAAAATGTGTCAAGGAAGAATACAATGTGAGTTGCAAACCTGGCTGTATAATGGATGGTTACAGCCTTACCTGGAAAAGGAACTTGGTCCCCTAAGAGATCTAATTCCATTGATGGCAGTGGCGCAGAAAAATAAAAGTAAACTGCGGCCAGTATTAGACTATTGGGAACTAAATGAGTGTTTGGACGCACATACAGTCATTGCTGATGTGTGTGCAGAAAAACTGTCAAGTCAGAATTGAGCAAACAAGCTCACAAGAATACTGCAATAATGGTATTCTTTGATCAAGATCGAGCCAGCATCATCTATATGTGCTTCACTGATGAATGAAAATTCTACAGACCAGATAGGTGTCATACATTGCCAAAATGGACATCCTGGCATCAGGCAGATGTTGTATTTTGTGAGACAAGTTTACCCTATGACATCCAAGGCAGCCGTCATGGCAGTGGTCATTAACCCATTAACTGTCAAATTTTTTTTGGCACCGACAGAGTTGGAGTTTATTTATTCCTTATATTTAATTTCAGTAGTTACCATTGTCATTTTTATAGAAACTAGAACATCAAATATATATGTATATAAACATCAAAAAAATAATATTGATTAGAAATAATAAAGAAATACTTTTTAAAATAGTCATTATTTTTCTACTCGTGAATTGTAAAATTACGACAGAAAGTGTCTTCTTATGGCTAATAATAAAAACCTTAAAGGCTAAGTATTGTAAAATATACCTCTGCAAATACAATGTATGTAAGCAATTCAGTGTAAATACAAGGAATAACATGTAGTAAGTTTAATTTTAACAGATCCCCAAATCAGGCTCATGGGAGGTAATGGGTTAAATGCAAGAAACACTAGTCAATTGACCCATCCTCAACTCATTGGCCATGAGGCAACATAAGTATGACTTGAATCTGGACCCACTTGAAAATGGATATTACCCATTATGGCGGACAACACTACCTTATTGCAGCCATAGTCAATCTGCAACATGGCGACATCTGTTTCAGCAAAACTCATGTGTCACCCTACAGTTGGAAACTATTTTTTTTAATGAGGCCCACCATCAGAAATTTTAACAACAACACTGCATTACACAGTAAATCCTTTAAAGATTTCTTGGATGAATGGGGAGACCAACTTTGTTCTGTTGTACATATGTTCCTACAGGAAGTGGCATAGTCGAAAGATCTCATCAGAGCATATAAAGAATTGTAGCAAGAAAGCTATGTTCGATATTGGAAGCAGTATACTGGCATAATATCACTCTGAAGAATGACACATGCACCCACCAATATGATTCACCATTACCAATTTAGAGTGAAGGGAATTAGTATAACATTACCACCTGATCATTGTAAGGATCACTTCATGTACAGAGTCTGGAACAGAGCGTGTGTGAAAGCGCCCTGCGAATAATGTACTTCCAGCTATCAAGTGAGTCACGTAACAGATATTGTAAATCCACAAAAATAATGGTTGACAGGATACCTCAGCATGTAAAAGATCTTTGCATTTTCATAGACTCTGGTACATCAATGTGCGATTCTGATGACAATTTATCAAAAGAATGTGCTCGGGGAATTGAGCTCTATGAATCCAATGCTTCCAAAGACATGGAGGTTTCAGAAACTCTGGATAATTCAGATGACTCCTCAAGAGATAATACTCCAACATATAATGGAGATGGCACCATTATGACAAAGCACCAGGGTAAAGAGACTCACTCTAAGATGTCTAATTTGTGATCATGATATCAGGGGGAAGTGTAACAAAGAAAATGGTGACTTACCTCATCAAACCAAGCAACAGCATATCATGCATATCTTATGTCAGAAAAGAGAGAAAACATGCATATGACCCTTGTTAATATACAAGAACATCATGCAAGTCTTTGGTCAAACCTCAACCAATCACTGACTACACAACCTAGATATAAACAGGTGCTGCATGTAACCAGAGGATGTTTGGTTCTCAGTTGTCACCTGGCGTGGAGAACCTTGTGAGATGAGCAACTGCTGTAGCAAAATTTATCCCCTCAAAATTCTACAGAAACAGGAAAAATATTCATTAAATTCATACACAAACACTTCCCCACATCAAGCACTCTCCACAAGATATTCAACAAGAACACAGTAAAAATCTGCTACATTTGCAATGAGAACATGACACAAATAATGAATGTCCCTTAAATAGCAATTGCTTGCAGAACTATGTAATATACCAAGCCAATGTAAAATATATAAGAGTAATTGAAGAAACCTGGAAACAAAGAAACTATGCACACAAAAGATCCTTTACAAATAATAAATACATGAACAGCACAATGCTTTCTAAACATATCTGGGAAATTAAAAACTAAAAGCAAAATAAACCAAAAATATCATGGAAAGTAAGGAAAACACCATCCATCCACAATAATAAATCTAAAAACTGTAATCTCTATCTGGAGGAAAAAAATAGCTATAATTCCCTTCCCAGACCTATGCAAATAAATAAATAAACAATCTCAAAATACAGAGAGAAAAGACAATTTTTAGTACTTGCCTTAATAACCGAAAACTAAAAATGAAAAAAATAAATAAAAATAAATTAATTCAAACCAATAATTAAGTAAATAATAAAGAAATTAATAAACTACAAATATATACATAAACACAAACATAATAACAATAAATAATAAAATAATAATATAATAAATAATGTTTAAAAAAATTTAACAAACAATACTATAAAATATCCATAATACTGTATTTTGATCAAGAATTATTTCTAAATTAATCTGAAACATAACCATTACCACCCATGCAATAACTGTTACAAAACTACAATAGAACTATCCATAATGTACCATTGACTAACATCTACAAATAGTCAATTGAAATCATGACAAACATTGCTTGCATTTAAGTATAAAACAGACTGTTGCCAGATGGTGTTCATCATGTCCACTTTTATATTTACATATGCTTTATCACTGATATTAAGCACCTTAACCCTTAAATATAGCATACCTTAAAACTATTTTTTTTATATATATATATATATATATATATATATATATATATATATATATATATGTATGGAAGAGAGAGATTCTTTCAAGAGAACTCACAAATCAAAAGGGTACCTGACCCATTACACAAAAATCAGTAATGCTACATCATGAAAATACTGAGTTTAGGAAATTTCTTTCTTTCAGAAAAATTTTGTCCAACCTTTTCTTTATGGATTGTATGCTAGAAGTTACATGAATTTAAATATGTTTTATCTTTCTTATTTTCTCTCTGTCAATAGCATTCTTTCTCACTGCATTTCTTCTCAGCCTCACATTTTCAACTAATCTGAGGCAGAACAACTACAGTGAATCAATAACTGCATCTACTGCAATGAAAGTTGGCACTGTGTATTGCCAGGAGGTTTTTCTCCTCAGTGTCCATCTATACACATCTATAAATCTACCATTCATCCATGCATTGAATATTTTTGCCATATCTGATCTGGTGCCCCTGCTGTTCATCTTGAGATTCTTGACAAAATCCAAAGAAGGATCTGCAATGTAATAAATCCTGACCTGGCATCTCGACTTCAGTCACTTTCTCAGATGTGATTTATGGCTTCCCTCCATCTTTTCTATGTTTTCAACTGCTCTGACAAGCTTTTTCCCTTGGTGAACTGACAACATGAATTTAAGCATGCTACTAGATTGGCATCTAGGTTCCATCCTTTTACTGTTGTAGTAGTTAAATCTAACTACCACTTTTACTCCAACAGTTTCTTTTCTTGCACTTCCCAACTGTGGAACTCCCTTCCTCTTACTTGCTTCCCTGATAGCTACAATCTTCAAAAATTTAAATGCAGCATCAACCACCGTCTTCTGTTTGACTTGAACCCCATTCATCTTTTATCCTTTCCTCAATCCCCCCTATGTCCGGTCTTTTCTCTCACTTTTACTTTCTGTAAGCCCCTGTGTGCTAGTGGCAGTTCCACCTTGTTTGGGAGGAAATGCTTAAAAAAAAAATTTCTTAACAAATAATCTGCATACTTGTCTATCTGACTTTCTTTCTTATTTTCTCTCTATATCAATAGCATTCTTTTTTCTTTCTTATTTATTTCTCTAGCATTGTCTAATAGCATTCTTTTCTTTTTGTTTTCTTTTCTTATTTCTCTCTATATCAATAGCATTCTTTCTTTCTTTCTTATTTCTCTCTATATCAATAGCATTCTTTCTTTTTCTTTCTTATTTCTCTATATCAATAGCATTCTTTCTTTCTTATTTCTCTCTATATCAATAGCATTCTTTCTTTCTTTCTTATTTCTCTCTATATCAATAGCATTCTTTCTTTCTTATTTCTCTCTATGTCAATAGCATTCTTTCTTTTTCTTATTTCTCTCTATATCAATAGCATTCTTTCTTTCTTTCTTATTTCTCTCTATATCAATAGCATTCTTTCTTTCTTTCTTTCTTTCTTATTTCTCTCTATGACAATAGCATTCTTTCTTTCTTTCTTTCTTATTTCTCTCTATATCAATAGCATTCTTTCTTTCTTTCTTATTTCTATGTCAATAGCATTCTTTTTTTTCTATTTGCATTCTTTCTTTCTTTTTTTTCTCTATGTCAATAGCATTCTTTCTTTCTTTATTTCTTATTTCTCTCTATGTCAATAGCATTCTTTCTTTCTTATTTCTCTCTATATCAATAGCATTCTTTCTTTCTTTCTTATTTCTCTCTATATCAATAGCATTCTTTCTTTCTTTCTTTCTTATTTCTCTCTATATCAATAGCATTCTTTCTTTCTTTCTTATTTCTCTCTATGTCAATAGCATTCTTTCTTTCTTTCTTATTTCTCTCTATATCAATAGCATTCTTTCTTTCTTTCTTTCTCTCTATTTCTCATTCTTTTTTTTTCTTTCTTTCTTTCTTATTTCTCTATTCAATAGCATTCTTTCTTTCTTTCTCTTATTAGCATTCTTTCTCTCTATGTCAATAGCATTCTTTCTTTCTTTCTTTCTTTCTTATTTTCTCTATATCAATAGCATTCTTTCTTTCTTATTTCTCTCTATGTCAATAGCATTCTTTCTTTCTTTCTTATTTCTCTCTATGTCAATAGCATTCTTTCTTTCTTTCTTTTCTTTTCTTTCTTTCTTATTTCTCTCTATGTCAATAGCATTCTTTCTTTCTTATTTCTCTATATCAATAGCATTCTTTCTTTCTTTCTTTTTTCTTTCTATGTCAATTCTTTATTTCTTATTTCTCTCTATGTCAATTTCTTTCTTTCTTTCTTATTTTCTCTATTTCATTCTTTTCTTATTTCTCTCTATATCATTAGCATTCTTTCTTTCTTTCTTTCTTATTTCTCTTTCTTTCTTATTTCTCTCTATCAATAGCATTCTTTCTTTCTTTCTCTCTATATCAATAGCATTCTTTCTTTCTTTTCTTTTTCAATAGCATTCTTTTCTTTTCTTATATCAATAGCATTCTTTCTTTCTTTTTTTTTCTTTCTTATTTCTTTCTTATTTCTCTCTATGTCAATTTTCTTTCTTTCTTATTTCTCTATATCAATAGCATTCTTTCTTATTTCTCCTAGCATTCTTTCTTTCTTATTTCTCTCTATATCAATAGCATTCTTTCTTTCTTTCTTATTTCTCTCTATATCAATCAATCTTTTCTCTATATTCTTTCTTTCTTTCTTATTTCTCTATATCAATAGCATTCTTTCTTTCTTTCTTGTTTTCTTATTTTTCTCTTTTCTTATTTATATCAATAGCATTGTTTCTTTCTTATTTTTCTATTCTTTCTTTTTTATTTCTTATTTCTCTCTATATCAATAGCATTCTTTCTTTCATTCTTTCTTCTTTATTTCTCTCTATATCAATAGCATTCTTTTCTTTCTTTGTATTTTTATTTCTTTCTTTTGTCAATAGAATCCTTTCTTTCTTTCTTTTCTTATTTCTCTCTATATCTGCATTCTTTCTTTCTTTCTTTTTCTCTCTATGTCAATAGCATTCTTTCTTTCTTTCTTATTTCTCTCTCTATATCAATAGCATTCTTTCTTTCTTTTCTTATTTCTAACTTTATGTCAATAGCATTCTTTCTTTTTTTCTTATTTCTCTCTATATCAATAGCATTCTTTCTTTCTTTTCTTATTTTCTCTATGTCTAGCATTCTTTCTTTTTTATTTCTCTCTTTATTAGCCATTCTTTTTTCTTTCTTTCAATAGCATTCTTTCTTTTTTCTTATTTCTTCTATATTATTCTTTCTTTCTTATTTCTCTCTATATCAATAGCATTCTTTCTTTCTTATTTCTCTCTATATCAATAGCATTCTTTCTTTCTTTCTTATTTCTCTCTATATCAATAGCATTCTTTCTTTCTTTCTTCTCTCTATATCAATAGCATTCTTTCTTTCATTCTTTCTTATTTCTCTCTATATCAATATCATTCTTTCTTCTTTTTCTCTCTATCAATATATCAATAGCATTCTTTCTTTCTTTTTCTCTCTATATCAATAGCTTTTCTTTCTTTCTTTCTTTCTTATTTTCTCTATATCAATAACATTCTTTTTTTTTCTTTCTTATTTCATTCTTTATTTCTTATTTTCTCTATATCAATTTTGTTTCTTTTCTTTCTCTTTTCTTTCTTATTTTTCTCTATGTCAATAGCATTCTTTCTTTCTTTCTTCTTATTTCTCTCTATGTCAATAGCATTCTTTCTTTCTTTCTTTCTTATTTCTCTATATCAGCATTCTTTTCTCTCTATGTCAATAGCATTCTTTCTTTCTTATTTCTCTCTATATCAATAGCATTCTTTCTTTCTTTCTTTTCTCTTATTTCTCTCTATGTCAATAGCATTCTTTCTTTCTTATTTCTCTCTATATCAATAGCATTCTTTTTCTTTCTTTCTTATTTCTCTCTATATCAATAGCATTCTTTCTTTCTTTCTTATTTCTCTCTATGTCAATAGCATTCTTTCTTTCTTATTTCTCTCTATATCAATAGCATTCTTTCTTTCTTTCTTTCTTATTTCTCTCTATATCAATAGCATTCTTTCTTTCTTATTTCTCTCTATATCAATAGCATTCTTTCTTTCTTTATTTTCTTTTCTTTCTTTCTTTTCTCTCTATATCAATAGCATTCTTTCTTTCTTTCTTTCTTTTTTCTTTCTCTTTATATCTTTCTTAGCATTCTTTCTTTCTTATTTCTCTATATCAATAGCATTTTTCTTTCTTTTTCTTTCTTTATTTCTTTTTATTTTCTGTCAATTCTTTTTCTTTTTTCTTTTCTTTTCTTTCTTTCTTATTTCTTTCTCTATATCTTTCTTATTTTCTCTTTTTAACATTCTTTTTTCTTTCTTATTTCTCTCTATTTCAATAGCTTTCTTTCTTTCTTTCTTTCTTTCTTATTTTCTTTCTTTCTTTCTTATTTTTCTTCTTCAATAGCATTCTTTCTTTCTTTCTTTTTTCTTATTTCTCTATGTCAATCATTTCTTCTTTTCTTTCAATAGCATTTTTTCTTTTATTTCTTTCTCTATCAATTCTTTCTTTTCTTTCTTTCTTATTTTTCTTTTCTCTATATAGCATTCTTTTTCTTTCTTTCTTTTCTCTCTATATCAATAACATTCTTTTTTCTTATTTCTCTCTTTCAATAGTTTCTTTCTTTCTTTCTTATTTCTCTCTATATCAATAGCATTCTTTCTTTTTCTTTTTTTCTTTTTCATTCTATTTCATTCTTTCTTTTCTTTTATGTCAATCTTTCTTTCTTTCTTTCTTATTTCTCTCTCTTATCAATTCTTTTTTTCTTTCTTATTTCTTTCTCTATATCAATAGCATTCTTTCTTTCTTTCTTTATTCTTTCTTTTTTCTCTCTATATCTTCCTAGTATTCTTTCTTTCTTTCTTTATTTATTTCTTTCTTTCTTATTTCTCTATCAATAGCATTCTTTCTTTTTCTTATTTCTCTCTATTTCAATAGCATTCTTTCTTTCTTATTTCTTTATTTATTTCTTTTTTATTTCTCTCAAAGCATTCTTTTCTTTCTTTCTCTCTTTCAATAGCATTTTTCTTTTCTCTCTATATTTCTATGTCAATAGCATTCATTCTTTTTTCTTTCTTTTTCTTCTTATTTCTGTTTATATCAATAGCATTTTTCTTTTCTTTTCTTTTTTTTTTCTTATTTCTCTCTATATCAATAGCATTCTTTCTTTCTTTCTTTTCTCTTTCTTTTCTTTTCTTTTTTCTTTCTTTCTCTCTATATCAATAGCATTCTTTCTTTCTTTTTTTCTTATTTCTCTCTATATCAATTTTTCTTTTTTCTTTCTTATTTTTCTATGTTTTTCTTTCTTTTTTCTTTCTTTCTTTTTTCTCTCTATATCAATAGCATTCTTTTTCTTTCTTTCTTTTTCTTATCAATAGCATTCTTTTCTTTCTTTCTTATTTATCAATAGCATTCTTTCTTTCTTTCTTATTTTTCTTCTCTCTTATTTCTCTTCTTTTTTTTTTCATTTTTCTTTCTTTCATTTATTTCTCTCTATCAATAGCATTCTTTCTTTCTTATTTCTTCTTATGTCAATAGCTTTTCTTTCTTTCTTTTTTTTTATTCAATCTCATTCTATGTCTTTTTAGCATTCTTTCTTTCTTTCTTCTTTTCTCTCTATGTCAATTTTTTTTTTTCTTTCTTTTTCTTTTTATTTCTCTCTATATCAATAGCATTTTTTCTTTCTTTTTTTTCTTTCTTTTTTCTTATATCTTTCTATATCATTCTTTCTTTCTTTTCTTATTTCTCTCTATGTCAATAGCATTCTTTTCTTTCTTTCTTTTCTATTTCTTTATTTCTTTATTTTAGCATTCTTTCTCTCTCTATGTTTTCTTTATTTCTTTTCTCTCTATATCATTCTTTCTTTCTTTCTTTCTTATTTCTTTCTTATTATGTATTATATCATTAGCATTATTTTCTTTCTTTCTTTCTTATTTCTCTCTATCTATATTCTTTTTTCCTTTTTCTTTCTTTCAATTTCATTCTTTTTTTTTTATTTCTCTCTATATCAATAGCATTCTTTCTTTCTTTTTTCTTTTTTCTTATTTTCTCTATGTCAATAGCATTCTTTCTTTTCTTATTTCTCTCATTATAGCATTCTTTCTTCTTTTTCTATATCAATAGCTTTCTTTCTTTTTTTTTTATTTCTTTCTTTCTTATTTCTCTATATCAATAGCATTATTTTTTTCTTTCTTTTATTCTTTCATTTTTTTTTTCTTTCTTTTCTATATCAATAGCATTCTTTTTTCTTTCTTTCTTATTTCTATGTCAAAAGCATGTTCTTTTCTTTTCTTTATTTCTCTCTATATCAATAGCATATCTTTCTTATTTTTCTATTAGCATTCTTTCTTTTCTTTTTTCTTTTCTTATTTCTCTCTTTATCAATAGCATTTTTTTTCTTTCTTTCTTTCTCTTTATATCAATAGCATTCTTTCTTTCATTCTTATTTCATTCTTTTCTCTATATCAATAGCATTCGTTTTTTCTTTCTTTATTTCTATCTATGTCTTATAGCATTCTTTCTTTCTTATTTCTCTCTATATAAATAACATTCTTTCTTTCTTTATTTCTATATCAATAGCATTCTCTATTCTTCTATGTCAATAGCATTTATTTCTTTCTATTTCTTATTTTTTTCTCGATATCAATAGCATTCTTTTTTTTTTCTTCTTTCTTATTTTTCTCGATATCAATAGCATTCTTTCTTTCTTTCTTATTTCTTTCCTATGTCAATAGCATTCTTTCTTTTAATTTTAGCATTCTTTCTTTCTTTCATTCTTTCTTTCTTATTTCTCTATATCAATAGCATTCTTTCTTTCTTATTTTTCTTTCTTTCTTTATGTCAATAGCATTCTTTTTCTTTTTCTTTCTTATTTCTCTCATATCAATAGCATTCTTTCTTTCTTTCTTATTTCTATCTATAAATTCTTTCAATAGCATTCTTTCTTTATTTTTCTGTTTTTCTTTCTTTCTTATCAATAGCATTCTTTCTTTTTTCTTATTTTATTATGTCAATAGCATTCTTTCTTTCTTTCTTATTTTTCTATATCAATAGCATTCTTTCTTTCTTTCTTTTCAATTTCTTTTATTTCTTTCTTTCTTATTTCTCTATATCAATAGCATTTCTTTTTTCTTTTTATTTTCTCTTTCTTTCTTTATTTCTCTCTAAATCAATAGCAGTTCTTTCTTTTTTTCTTTCTTTCTTTCTTTTTTTTATTTCTCTCTATATCAATAGCATTCTTTCTTTCTTTCTTTCTTATTTCTTTCTTTATATCAATAGCATTCTTTCTTTATTTATTTTTATTTCTCTCGGATATGTCGTTCTTTAGCATTTTCTTTCTTTCTTATTTCTTATTTTTCTATATCAATAGCATTCTTTTCTTTCTTTTTTCTTTTATTTCTTCCTTATTTCAATAGCATTCTTTCTTTCAATAGCATTCTTTTCTTTCTTTCTTTTTCTCTCTATATCAATAGCATTCTTTCTTTCTTTCTTTCTTATTTCTCTCTATCAATAGCATTCTTTCTTTCTTATTTCTTATTTCTTTTTCTTATATCAATAGCATTCTTTCTTTTTTTTTTTCTCTATATCAATAGCATTCTTTTTTTTTTTCTTTCTTATTTCTCTATATCAATTCTTTCATTCTTTCTTTTTCTTTTCTTCTTTTCTATTATATTTCAATAGCATTCTTTTTCTTTATTTCTCTCTATATATCAATAGCTTTCTTTCTTTCTTTCTTTCTTTCTCTTATCTTTCTTTCTTTCTTTCCTCAATATATGTCAATAGCATTCTTTCTTCTTTCTTTCTATTTTCTTTTTCTTTTTATAACATTCTTTCTTTCTTATTTTCTCAATAGCATTTTTTTTTTCTTATTTCTTTCTTATTTCTCTATGTCAATAGCATTCTTTTTTCTTTCTTTCTTTCTTTTATTTCTCTCTCTATATCAATAGCATTCTTTCTTTCTTTTTTTTATCTTATTTATATCAATTATATCAATAGCATTCTTTCTTTCTTATTTCTCTTTATGTCAATAGTTTTCTTTCTTTTCTTTTTCTCTATATCAATAGCATTTTTTCTTTCTTATTTCTCTCTATATCAATACCATTCTTATTTCTCTTTTCTTTCTTTCTTTCTTTTCTTTCTTTCTTATTTCTTATTTCATTCTTTCTTTCTTTTTCAATTTCATCGTATATTTTCTTTCTTTTTCTTATTTCATTTAAAATTTATTTATCAATAGCATTCTTTCTTTCTTTCTTTTTTTCTCTCTATATCAATAGCATTCTTTTTTTCTTATTTTCTCTATGTCAAATTCTTTCTTTCTTATTTTTTTTTAGCATTCTTTCTTTCTCTTTTTTTCTTTCTTTTTCTTATTTATCAATAGCATTAACATTTTTTATTTTCTCTATGTCAATAGCATTCTTTCTTTTTTTTTTTATTTCTTTATTTCTTTATTTCAATAGCTTTCTTTATTTATTTTTCTTTCTTATTTCAATAGCTTTTCTTTTTTTTCTTTCTTTCTTTCTTTTTTATTCTTTTTTTTTCTTCTCTCTATCATGTTTCTTTGTCAATAGCATTCTTTCTTTATTATTTTCTATATCAATAGCATTTTCTTTCTTTTTTCTTTCAATTATTTTCTATATTCATTCTTTCTTATTTTTATATCTCTTTTCTTTTCTTTCTTTATTTTTATTTCAATTTCATTCTTTTTCTTTCTTTCTTTTCTCTATATCAATACCATTCTTTCTTTTCTTTCTTTCAATTTCTTTCTTTCTTTCTTTCTTTCTTTCTTATGTCAATAGCATTCTTTCTCTATGTTCATTTTTTTTATTTCTTTCTTTTTTTATTTCTTTCTTTCTTTTCTTTTCTTATTTCTTTCTCTATTTCAATAGCATTCATTCTTTCTTATTTTTCTATATCAATAGCATTCTTTCTTTTCTTTTTTTTTCTTATTTTTCATATAATTTTTCTTTCTTTTTTCATTTCTTTCTTTATCAATAGCATTCTTTCTTTTTATTTTTCTATATCTTTCTTTCTTTATATCAATTTCAATTTCTTTCTTTCTTTTCTTCTCATTTCTATATCAATAGCATTCTTTCTTTTTCTTTCTTTCTCTTTCTAAAATTTTTTTTCTTTCTTTCTTTATTTCTATCTTTATCAATAGCATTCTTTCTTTTTTTGCTTTTCTCTATATCATTTCTTTCTTTTTCTTCATTTATTTCTTTCATCAATAGCAATATTTTTTTTTTTTTCTTTTCTTCTTTTTCTTATTTCTTTATTTAGCATTTTCTTTCCTTTTTTTCTCTATTTATATCAATAGTTTTCAATTTCTTTCTTTCTTTCTTAACAATTTCTCTATATCAATAGCATTCTTTCTTTTTTCTTTCTTTCTGCATATCTAATTTCTCTATATCAATTTCATTCTTTCTTATTTTTCTATTTCTTATTTCTCTCTATGTCAATAGCATTCTTTCTTTCTTTCTTGTATATTAGCATTCTTCTTATTTTTATTTCATTCTTTATATCAATTTCATTCTTTCTTTTCTTTCTTTTATCAATAGCATAATTATTTCTATGTCAATAGCATTCTTTCTTTTCTTTATTTCTTTCTTTTCTTATTTAGCATTAGCATTCTTTCTTATTTCTCTCTATATCAATAGCATTCTTTCTTTTTCTTTCATATTTCTCTATATCAATAGCATTCTTTCTTTCTTATTTCTCTCTATATCAATAGCATTCTTTCTTTTTCTTCTCTCTATATCAATAGCATTCTTTCTTTCTTCTCTCTATATCAATAGCATTCTTTCTTTCTTTCTTATTTCTCTCTATATCAATAGCATTCTTTCATTCTTTATTTCTCTCTATATCAATAGCATTCTTTCATTCTTTCTTATTTCTCTCTATATCAATAGCATTCTTTCTTTCTTTCTTATTTCTCTCTATATCAATAGCATTCTTTCTTTCTTCATTGTCCTTCTTTCAAAATCAATTTCCTTTTCTTTTTTTTGCATACTTTCTTCTTTTGTTTTCTGATCATTTCTTTTGTTTTCCTTTCTTGATATGCATATCTGCCTGATGACATATCAACACAGACTTATTCACATTATTTACTAATATCATCATCTTTTTTTATTTCTATCACAATGCTACAACAGTTGTCCCCTCCAGTATTCTTCAGTTAATTTGGAACATCATTTAATCCATAGAGGAAAGAGAAAAATTTACCCCTATCTTGAGAGGATTAAAGCATTAGTTTGTGAGTTCAATCCCTGGGCCAGTTAATCCCACTAGACCCAATAGAAATGAGACTGGTGATGACTGGACATTGCTAAAAAGTACAGCCAAGACAAGATATCACTAGCCATAAACAATTAAATGAGAACTTCTGTCTCTATAGACCAAATAAATGTTCAGATCAAAATTCCTTGAAGATTGTTTGGATCAATAATATGCTGGAGGGCACAGGAAATCAACAAATGCTTGAAGAATGCTGGAGGGCATAGGAAATCAACAAATGCTTGAAGAATGCTGGAGGACACAAAAAGTCAACAAATGCTTGAAGAATGCTGGAGGACACAGGAAATCAACAAATGCTTGAAGAATGCTGGAGGGCATAGGAAATCAACAAATGCTTGAAGAATGCTGGAGGACACAAAAAATCAACAAATGCTTGAAGAATTCTGGAGGACACAGGAAATCAACAAATGCTTGAAGAATGCTGGAGGGCACAGGAAATCAACAAATGCTTGAAGAATGCTGGAGGGCACAGGAAATCAACAAATGCTTGAAGAATGCTGGAGGGCACAGGAAATCATCAAATGCTTGAAGAATGCTGGGGGACACAAGAAATCAACAAATGCTTGAAGTTTGCTGGAGGACACAATAAGCAAAACAATAAAAAAAATAGCAATAAACACATTTGTCTGACTGTAAATAAAATAATTTTTTTCAAAGAGTAAATCAATCTTTTTTCTTATGTATATGTTATGGTAATTTACCCACACACACATGGACTCTCCTAGCTATAAATAGGAGCAGTTACTGCTTTTTGGAGAGGGAAGTTTCCAGCAGTCTGCTCTGACAGTCAGACCAAACATTCTTGCTGTCTCTCCTTTGTATATGTTTCTATTACTGTTTCTGTTAATATATTTGTTTAACTTGATTCCTCTCTTGTGTCTTTATTTCAGACCCTAACAAAGCAACAACAGTATAAGAGTGGGGAGTCTAGGCAAAGAGTGATATGCATCTAAGGCCCAAAAGGGAAGAGGTTGGAAATTATGGAGAGCTATGATTGTCTCCACCTGGAAGCAATAAGACACATTAAAAGAGAAGACCATTTGCGAATCAAAATTATGTTCAAGACAGTAAATTTGTTGATAGAAAAATCTTCCAGTTCATGAATAACATCATTACTGATTGGCATAAAAAATTCTTGATCCTAATTTACCAGCACAAAATAAGATGGTCGACATTTAGATTAATGAAAAATATCCAAGCAAACATTAAATATAGCATTTTGAAATTTGTATCAACACGTTTACTTGAGATAATTTAACAGCATTTTCTCCTATTTTTATCCTGATATCTTTTAAAGGTTGCTTGTGGCATGAGAAAAGCGAGCAGGTAAGGATTGCATGGTGAAAAATGAAGCAGTTAGCCAATGTAAATTCTATGCTCAATACTATCAGATCAGATGCAGAGAGAGAGAAGAAAAATGAGAGAGGAAAGAAAAAGGAGAAAGAGGAAAGAAAAAGGATATTTGCTTATGAAATGTTTGCCAAAAGAAATTCATGGATTCTATGTTGTTTTGCATTTGGTTGTGTGTAACAGGTGAATGCAGTGACAACGGGTCGATCACAAATGCGTATGTGGGTCACTGTCATTGATGACAGTGGATCAATCAATAAATCAATTACTTTAAAAGATTCAGGTAAGTAAACAGAATGTGTGTGTGTGTGTATAAACATTTCAGAAAATGAAACAGACTGTTGATTGATTTCAATAAAATATAATTCAACATAGCAACTTTGAAGGCTTATATATATATATATATATATATATATATATATAGGTAAGATGAGAATAAATAGAGTAGAGTTCCAACATTTGTAACATTTAATTTAAAAAGGGCTTAATACAAAGTAGAGCCATATTTTAGAATATTACATCAAAACATCGATGCACATGCAATGTATCTCATCAAACAATTGTAAATTACTCTTAGAGTAATTTACAATCACTTGATAAGCTCCATTATATGTGCCTCAAAATACGACTGCAATTGTGTAGTGATTTTGACATGTTTTCAATGTAATATCCTAAAATAAAGTGTGTATATATATATATATATATATATATATATATATATATATATATATATATATCAGAGTGAGAGATATGAGAGACTATGAATTTTAATATATTTATATGCTATTCTTCTTCTATGTGCTGTGACTCATCAGAACATACACAAACATGGCTCTCCACAATTTCCTATCCTTTGTAGCTCTTAATAAATTTTGTCTTTTTGTTATCTCTCTTAAATCTTGCTCAGCCATTCATTCACTCAATCTCTCTCTAGGTAGATTTTATGTTTTCCTTTTGTGCATCTTGTCTTTAACCTGCCCTGTGAGTATCACATTTTCCAAGGCCACTTTCCTCATTATGTGCCCTAGAAATTCCAACTTCCATTGCTTGTTTTTCTCAGCTGCACAGTATAGTCAGCTTAGTTGGGCACTGTCTGTGAGAAAAGAGCACCATGACACACTTCACTCTGCCAGAAATTAGGGAATGACATGCTGTGATGTTTGGCATGTTTGGGTTTCAGTCTAAGGACAGGGCAAAGGATTCAGAAAGAGTTGCATGAGTCACACAGTTATTGCATTATGCCTCTATCCATCTTCCCACAGTGACTCAGATTCAGCATGCAGGCCTACATCAAGTGCATTAATGAGTTAGTGTTACCCTGGGTCACTGAAAGATTCTGTGTCTGGCAACAAGATACTGCACTGTGCCACACAAGCAGAAGAACCTAGTCATGTCTGTCAGACAATTTCTGCAATCACATCACCCCTTATATCTAGACACCTAACCCAACCCCAGACTGCAAGCCCCTTGATTATCATGTGTGGGTCAGTTGAGATAAAGACCAAAAAACAACTTGTAACAACAAAGATGAACTGAAGGCAAGGATCATGTCAGTATTCAACAACTTAAACAAGGAGACCGTCCAGAAGAGATGCAGGAGACTCTGAAGTCATCTAGAGATCATGGTTGAAGCCAATGGCAATTATATTGAATACATTTACTCTTTAGTATTTCAAGTTATTTTTGTGTAATTTTGATACCTTCTGTTAAAATGAGATGCCACTGTTATTTTAATTTTTTGCATAATGACAATTTATCCATCGCACCCCGTATACTATATATATATATATATGGTATTACACTTAGCATAAAGAAAACTGAAGTAGTGCACCAACCTTGTCCTACTCCGAAGCAATTCCATGGTGTGAAACAAAAACCACCAGTCTACAAATTTCCAGAGAGACCATTGAAAGTAGAAGACAAAGCCCTGAACTATGTAAAGTTTTTCACCAATCTTGGTAGCAAAGTCAACTACAGCAGATCTTTAGATGATGAAATCATGCATCGGATTGCTAAGGCTACCAGTGCTTTCAGCAAACTTTACCATAACTTGTGGGATGAGCCGGGTATCTAACTGGATACAAAAGTTAGAGTTTACAGAGCCGTTGTTTTTACCATCCTTTTGTATGGCTCAGAGTCATGGACTCCATACAGGTACCATATACACCAACTGGATGTTTTCCATAAGAGCTGTCTGTGTGCCATCTGTGGAGTTAGCCTTCAAGACAGGACAGCCAATGTAGACCTGTTTAACAGGTTTAATATTGGAGGAATCGAGACTTTCCTCGTACAGTCTCAGTTGTGGCAGACTGGTCATGTCTTGAGAATATCTGATGATATGATACCCAAGATTGTAATGTACAGCCAGTTAGATCTGGGCTACAGGAATGTAGGACACCCATGGATTAGATACAAAGACAAGTTGAAGAGCAACTTGTTAGCTGTCAATATACCTCATAACACCCTTGAGTGCTTAGCCTTGGTGCGGGTAGAGTGGAGATCATCTTTTTTTAATGGACTCAGCAGTTTTCAATCTGCTAGTCTGAATCATCTTCAAGAAGCAAGAGCAAGATATAAAAGGTCAACCAATCTAACAGTGCCCTCATCCCACAATCCTCACTCTTGCAGGTCTTAAGTGCCACTTATTGTACAAAAATCATCACTGAATCAATTGGTTAAGTTGTCAGATCCTCATACATCGCAACCGACAGGAGAGTCTATCATATATATATATATATATATATATATATATATATATATATATATATATATGTGCATGGCCAAGTGATTAGAATGTTCACTTTTTTGACTGTTAAATGTGTTCGAATCTTACCATGGTTGATTTGTCAGGAAAGCGATCCCAGCGTGTGGCACCTTTGGAAAGTGTCTGAAAACCATACCACAGGTTTTGAGTGAAATTGGGTAGATGGAACTCTTGTGGGCTGTCGATAGCTGTGCTGGCACAAAGTAACAAGTCATCGTGGCCGAGGGTCTGAGTGTGCTGGCCTTGTTCAAATTGTTGATCACGCTAGATAACACACTCTCTCCCAGAAACTGTAACTAAGGTCTGCTTAGCATAGTTGCAGTATAAACCTCACGTGGGTTCTGTGGGTGTTGAATAAACACAAATGTTCCTGAGTGAGTGTCTGCAATAGGGATTGGCTAACTGCCCTAGTAAGATGGGTATCCTCAAATACAAGTGGCCAACTGTTTTTTTATATATATATATATATATATATATATATATATATATATATATATATATATATAAATAAATTTTACATCCATATGCATGTGTATATAGTAGGTTCTACAGTAAAATTTCAGAACCCTGAACCTAAAAGTAAATTACTTTAATATATTTTCACCATATCTTATGAATTAGTTCTTTGCTTGCTGTTTGTTTAATGGCTACTGCTTACAAAGTATAGTGGCTAAATCTCTACTAAATTTGTGTACACTGTTCAAATTCTTTTAGGCAGCAATTTGGTATACACACATACATGCATGCATACATACATACATACATACAGACATATGAACATAAAGTTTTCACACATACTATAAAATACAATCAGTCACACAACCTCATCTCTGCTATTTATTCCATTATTCTGGCAATAAGCAATATTACTATAGATTAATAATCAAACATCCTTTCATTACAGTAACAACGAAATATCACATTAGTAAGTTGTGGAGATCATGCTGCTAATACATTGTTTTGGGGTCTTTTGTTTTTAACTTTCTTTGAATATTTTTTACTTTTAATCATTTAAAAAGTAGAATTTCTTTTCAACGAGAGAGAATTGCATGGAGAGAAAAATTCCTGATGCAGAAAATGTGCCAAATGAAGTTGGAGAATTAATTGCAGTTTGTTAGTGCATTTGTCTTGACAACGATGATAAAATAGTTGATATATAATGGTGCAAGAAGTTTATCAGTTCATTAGCAATTACATATGCATTAGCATTTATCAAAGCAAAGAGTCATAAGCAGACAGAGATATGAACAAACTTGGAAAGATAGAAAGAAAGAAACTTGAATAGATAGTTATAAGCAAACATGAAAAGTAGAATATGTTTATAAATAAAAGTAAAAACAAAAAAAAAACAATGAAAGAAAATTAGCTGAAAATGTAACAAAGAAAAAATATCAAAAAATTCAAATCTTAAATTTTTAGCTTCAACCAATTTTTGTACAAAATTTGTTGACATTTAGAAAATTTTTCACTCTTTTTTAAAGTTAGTTATGACTTAATTGCCAATGGTCTGTAAAACCAGTTCATAGACATTTTCAAATATTTTATCAGTCAGCCAATGAGATTTTTGTTTTTATTGAGAACAATTTAAATTTGTGATATTTACTTAAGAAGACAAGCAGCTGTTACTCAAAACAGACAATATTTCTCACACTTTTTATTTCATACAAAGCTTTTATTCAAAACAATAAACAACTCATTTTTTAAGAATATTTTTTTGCTTTTTACCAAGTCTCATATATGAGCAAAGTTTTAAAATTTTAACTTGGCTCAAAGTTTTATACAATACTTTTGGAGTTTGAGCTAAACTATTTTCCAATTTTTATATATATATATATATATATATAGATAGATAACTGAAGAACGGACATCTACATCGAGTGCATTGAGAAATAGTGCTGCCCTGGGTCAAGAAGATGTTTGCTTGAAGACCCTGTGTAAGCAACAGGACTCTGCACCATGCTACACAAGCAGGAAAACAGAGTCATGGCTACCAAATAATCTATACACACACACATCACCCCTTACAGCTGGTCACCCTCTTAATTATAATGTGTGGGGCACGGTTGAGTGAAAAACCAAAAAAACAACTTGTAACACCAAAAATGAACTGAAGGCAAGGATTATGGCAGCATTCACCAACTTAAACAAATAGACCATCCAGAAGAGATGCATAAAATTCTGAAGTCATCTGAAGGCTGTAGTTAAAGCCAATGGCAATTTCATTGAATACATTTACTCTTTAACATTCCAAGATATTTTTGTCTTATTTTGGTGAATATATCTGTTAAAATGTGATGTCGGTGTTATTTCTTTTTTCTTTTTCATAATTTAAATGACAATTTATCCATCGCAACAATATATATATATATATATATATATATATATATATATATAATTTAAAGAAAAAACAGACCACTTTAAGGTTCCATTGTAATAATTTATTTCACCATAGACTTTTATTTTTCCCTGGATCTTCAGACATCACTTTCAAAAAGTGAAATGAAAAATAAAATTAAAATTTACACTTTTGATGGCAGTATTAAGCTTATATAAGTTGACATATATATGCAAGGGGTTACTGAGAGTGAAAGAGACTGAGAAGATTTTAATGCTAGGAAAGGACAATAAAAGAACAAGATTCAGTGTACAAAAAATGGTGATTGATAAATTTTTAGAAAATCTTTGGGAATTTTTGAAAATTGCAGGTAAGGAGTAAATCAGAAACTGGTAGAGATGTCTGCAGGTGAGAAGTGTGAGAAAAGTAACATTAAAATGAAGAGAAAAATATAGTTTTCAAGTATGCTTTCTTAATGGGTAAAAGTGCTCAATATCAGACAGAGTGTATATAAGCATGTGGCAACAGCAAGATTTTATTGACTTAAAATGAGTTTTATTGAATATATATAATATGCAACAGCAAGTTCTTTTATTGACCTCAAATGAGTTTTGTTGAATATATATATATATATTAACCGATTCAGCCACAAAGGAGGTTGAATTTACTGCTTTTAAACTTCAATCATCCATGAATCTCTCATGTACATTCACATCTGCTCATGGCATATCAAGCGTAAACATATATATATATATATATATATATATATATAGTGCTTGGGACATTTGATGGACACGTGGTCAAGTGGTAAGAACATTCGATTACTGACACCATGAGACTCAACTTCCAATCTCACCATGGTTGACTTGTGAGGAAGGTAACTTCATGATGTTAGCATTCTGAAGTAGGTGATTCCAACACACAACACTTTGGAAAGTGCCTGAAAACCATAGCACATGTTGAACCAAGCCTTTTGAGTGAAATTGGGTAGACAGAACCCTTGGGGAGCCATTGATGGTAGTGCTAGCACAAAGTCACAAGTCATCATGACTGAGGGTTTGAGCATACTGGCCTTGTTCAGGCTGTTGATCACACTAGATAATGTGCTCTCTCCCAGAAATTGTAAGTAATGTCTGCTCAGCATAGTTGCAGTATAAATCACAGGGGCACTCTGTGGGTGTTGAACAAACACAAAATCTGCCTGAACAGGGATCTGCAGTGGAGATTAGGTAGCCTCCTCAGTAGATGGGCATCTTATATATATATATATATATATATATATATATATATATATATATATATATATATATATAAGCAAGATTTGTTAAATTCAAATGACACAGACTTCACAAAATTTTTTATTGTACCTTTTCTTAAATTTTCAAGTAGATTGTTGCACATTCAAATTAAAGTTATGGCTAAATTTTCAAAAGTTCCTTTTTTTTCAAGAATTGATAAAATCCAACCAGAAGGTTTATTTGATAAACAATCATTACAAAGGCCAATACTACCAAAATGATGTATTTGTAGACCTTCCAAATGTTATTTCTGGACCATACAGAAAATAACAATAATAACTCTCTTCACTACTCCCACAAATTCGAGAGAGATTTTCACAAACCTGTGTGAATTTAGTTTCTAACTCATGAAAACTTTGTATTCAAAAAGTTAACATCTCTAAAGGAAATTAGATTTTGAATCTTCTTATGGATATAAAAATAGAAGCATACTGCTTATGGAGGCTCAGAATAATTTTGGAGGCCAGTTTGATCTATACATGCACCACACACACACACTGGAAAAGATGCCAGCACCCACTGACTAAGGACTTGTCCACATACACAACAGAAAAGATTAACCAGCAAATGCCTGCTAAGCCTTTGTCTATGAACTCACAAACATATTAGGCTGACCATCATAAAGTAAGTCTGTTCATACATTTCACACAGCCCTCAGAACATTTAATTACCTTATAAAACAAATTTCACTGCAAGGAAAATTGAACATTTTGTTGTCATTTTATATTTCTGACAGGACTATATAAATGTTATTTCAACTGATGTTCTGCTTCTACTTTTCCTTCAGGAAATAACCTTTCATATGTTTCATTTAAAAGATGTATTGTTGTTGTTAAATGTTTGGAATCCCAACACTCAGATAGCAACAAAAACCTGGGTAGATGGATCACAATGGATCTATTAAAATAAGATTATCTGTATTGTCAGTATAATGGATCAAGGCAGAATAATAATAAAAAATATCATAAAGAGACATTTTCCCTTTCTTTCTTTTTATGTGCCATGTCCTTTCAGGATGTAGGTGACCATGGTTCTCCACCTCCCTCTATCCCTTGCAGCTCCCTAACAAGTTCCTTGACTCTGCTTCCTCTCCCAGACCAAGTTCTGTCATCCACTTGCTTAAGTCCACCAGGTACATCACGCATTGTTTTCCCTTGTCTCTCTTTCCCTCTATTCGACCCATGGGTAACAGATTCTCCAGGCCTTACTTCCTTAAGGCAAGGATGTGTCTTCTCACCCAACCTGTTCAACCTATACAGGCAATTCTGAAAAAATTGGAAACCCTACTGGAATTTAGCATTGGCGGCCACAATCTTAACAATATAAGATACGCAGATGACACAGTGCTGATAACAGACACAGAAAAGAAATTACAAAGTCTCCACTTTCCCGAGGATGAACAAAATGTTTTTTTTTCATGTTATAACCTTCTTTGGATACTTTTGTATATTAGACTTAAAAATATATGTTTTCTGATACAAAGAGACACAATTAAATATGTTGATTTATTGATTTCAAATTGCTTCATGATTAAAATATATAGACCAGGTTTGGTTTACTTTGCTTTCTACTGTGGCATATCAACCACAAAGTTATTTAATACCCAATTTTTTTTTCTCCCTTTAGAAATATATAAATCTATATGAATAGAAATTATTCTTTTTTTTATTAACAAAATCAATTTCGTTTGGTTTGTTTTACAGCATATCAACCTCTTGGGTCATTTAATGCTGACAAGATTTTTATTGCTGGTATTTTTTTTTTTCAAAAATGTATAGCTGGTAATATTTTTGTTTTACAAAAATTTATTGCTGGTAATAACTTTTTACAAAGTATTTCAGGTAT
>CAHIKZ030004589.1:45000-235000 GCA_903632075.3 Acanthosepion pharaonis
TATTTTTCGACCGGAACTCATGTGTTGGGAACATTTGTAAACGAAGATAATGGTCATTTTGTGACGGGGCTTTGTCCCGTTCACATCCGGCTCTCCTTCTTGAGTATTTGCCTGTAAATCAGCCGAGATATGTCTTATTTTATTTTATAACAATTTCAACAGTACAAAAGAATAAAAAAAAATACAGAACAAAACTATATTCACATGGAACTTTCTGTACATTTCATTTCATATTTTACAAATAAACTCTTTTGGGTGACATGAAAAATAAATAAGACATAAAATAAGAAAAACAAACACAAGTTCAGAAAACTACATTGAGTGACATTTGCAGCTTCAAAACATTTTTCATTCACAGCAATTTTTCTCAAAACAAATTTTGAGAAAAATTGCTGTGAATGAAAAATTTAATATTTTTTTAATTCAACCTTGGACTGTTAAGGATTGGTGTTACTAATGAAGGATTGGTGTAACTAATACATGCTACATCTAAATCCAGGGCCTTCTCAGTCCTATTGGAAGAACTCCCTACCCTAGGATTTCCTCCAATAGTACATGTTGTCAGGGGGTCTAACCATACTATGCTTGGCCAATTGCAGGTTGGTGAGACTATTTAACCTATAGTTGAGAGTTTTGAATTCAGAGTTGTCCAGTTCCTAGACTGTTTATGACACAAAGCTATAGGGTCCAGTCTGTCCTGCCATTTACCCATAGCTGGGGGGGGGAGAGTAACAAATAGTGATAATACATGAAATCTTCAATTTTTAAATGGTGAAAAAAAATATCTCCAAGTAAAGGAAATCAACTTCTCTCCCATTTCTAAGGCAGATGCTCATGCAAATGATCTTCTGTAGTGAAAATAAGAACTTTACTTTCAACAAAAAATTACTCTGAATTTTTTTTATTAGTGAGGCCCGTTTTATGCTGAGCCATATCTCATGAAGCCCACTGATCAGAAAAAGCTGCCCATGCCAGAGTTAGACTATCATGTTTGCTGAAAAGATGACCCTCACAATCTTGAAGCTTTTATTAAAATAAAAAAAAAAAAGCATGTCTTAATCAGATCTTCATTTGACACATTCTGACCCAAGAAGAACAATGTGGATGTCACCTCATGTAAGATTGTCATCAGAATTGACAAAAACCTATACTTATGAAAAAAAGACAACTATTATTTATAATCATAGATTTTGTCCCCAGCAAACTATGAATCATGAAAATACTTTTAGGCAAATCTTCTGTCAACTTTCCCTGACATGGAAATCTTATCTACCTTACCTTGTTCCTCCAGTTATTGCACAGCAAAAGGCCATAATCTCCCCCTACTTATCTTGATCATGAGCAAGTCAGAGTCTTCAATAAGTTGGTGTTTCTGTTTCTAGTTCTTTAACTGTAGTGTGCCATGTCATTTCAGAATGGCCTCTTGGACTATTGCAGCCATGAGGGATCACTTTTAGAACAACTTTGTCAGTTGGTTGAGTTTTATGGCCTATCAACCACTGTGGGTCATTTAATGTCAAATTAGGTATATATATATATATATATATATATATATATATATATATATATATATATATATATATATATACACACACACATATACATACATACACATATACCTATACATATATTAAATATACAGTACTATTAAACATATAGCTGGCAACATTATTGTTTCAAAAGCGTATAGCTGGCAACATTATTCTTTCCAAAAAACGTATAGCTGGCAACATTATTTTTCCAAAAACATTATCTGAAGCCTTGTTGTTGGACGTAGTTTATCATCATACCCAGGACACAGATGTAGTTTAATCATCATACCCAGGATGCAAAACGTATAGCTGGCAACATTATTCTTTCCAAAAAACGTACAGCTGGCAACATTATTTTTCTGAAAACATTATCTGAAGCTTTGTTGTTGGACGTAGTTTATCATCATACCCGGGACACGGATGTAGTTTAATCGTCATACCCAGGATGCAAAACATATAGCTGACAACATTATTTTTTCCAAAAAACGTATAGCTGGCAACATTATTTTTTTCAAAAAACATATAGCTGGCAACATTATTTTTCTGAAAACATTATCTGAGGCCTTGTTGTTGGATGTAGTTTATTGTCATACCCAGGACATGGATGTAGGACGGACAACTTTGTCAGGTAGTCACAAGATATAAACTATGAACTGCATCTATGTATCTGTCACCTTTACACTAAGGTTTCTCGAATTTTCATGTTTTAGCACTTCCTCGTTACTGATTATATCTCTTTAACATACCTTTAGGATTTTGAAAAAAACCTCTAAGTGTTGGATAAATTTTGTGGTGGATTTCCAAATTTTTCATGCATACGAGGCAGTTGAAAAGACATTAGAGTTATACAATTTGAGCTTCACTCAGAGACAAATCTTATTTGAAGATCAGACAGTATGGATTCTTTTAAAGTCCCCATTAACCTTTCCACATGGAAAGAGCAAAGAGTCATTAAATTTAATCAAAACATTCCCTATCAGTAGTCTTCAAATGACTGATAGAGAATGTTTTGATCAAAAACACTGAAGGAGGCTCAGTACATCTTCAAAGAAAACTTTCATTATATAGGGGAATGTGTTGAGGCAAGGGAATTCACACAAAAGAAGATTTTAAGATTTTCTTTTTTTCTAAATTTTTCAACCAATGAAAGTTTAGATTAAACAATCATGGACAAAAGTTATCAGCCAACTAAACACAAGTTAAGATTTATTGGCCAATCAAAATAGAGTTACTTCAATCAAAAATTAATAACAAATGATAATAAAGACAATAAGAGACATTACAAAGAATTGGCATGAGTTATGCATCTTTTTCCTAAATCCATGCAAATGTTCTACAAAATTGACACACCCTGTCCAACAGTTAATTATCTTAATTGCCATTTGCCTTCAGATATATATCTTTCCCAGATAAAGAATGAAACTCCAGCTCACAGTCTTCAATTTGGGAAAACCAAAGACTCGTCGTTTCCTGTTCATGGAATCTGGCCCATTTGAAGCGAGAGTTCTAAACATGGCTTGTTGTGTAGATATATGTGATATATTAATGTCTGTGTGGGGCATATATATATATATATATATATATATATATATATATATATATATGGTTGTATATGTGATATAAAAATCTCTCTGAGAACAAAGCATGTTTGTCATTCTTTTTCTTTTCAGCCATTTCATCTGTGAATTATGATGTTATTATATCATGGATATAATAATGCCCATAATGGGGGAAATAAGAATAAGGAGAATAAATCTTTCTTCCTAGCTGCCCCGTTATACATCTTTTTCTAAATTCAGGCAAATGTCCTCTAAAAAATGATGCACCCTATCCAACTGTCATCGTAATTTCTCTTGACATGGCCGCATTTGATCTTTTTATTTATTTACTTATTTTGCTATGATGTTTTTGGGGGTCATCAGCAATGGAGAAAGATGTGATGCATCCTCACTTCTCTTTCCTCAAGGCTTATGAGTCAATCAAGGTTGAAGGAAGTCTGAAGTCCTTGATCAAGAGCACAGTTAATGAAAGACCATACATCTTCCAACAAGACCTCTGTGCTGTCTCTTAAGGCTAAGGCAACCCATGCATGGATGAATGACAATCTCCATGGTTACTTTCTTCTAATCACATGACCTCCTAGCTCACCACACCCGAATCTACTAGACTACCATGTATAGGACATACTCAAGAGAGGTGTTAGTAACACCCATAAAATTTTTCAATTTCGCCATCACCCAGACTGTATAAAATTGATAAACAATCATCTGATTAAAGGAACAGCCCAACACAAATTATGAGAGAATTAAAAGTACCATATTAGGATTCATTATTGGTGGTTACAATCTTAACAACATATGCAGATGACATAGTGTTGATAGCAGACACAGAAAGAAAATGACAATAACTTCTACAGAAGGTATTGAAGGAAAGCAAGAAGAAAGGACTAAACATCAATTGCAAGAAGACCAAATACATGGTTGTTAGCTAAAGAAAGAGCCCAACATGTCAAAGTTTGGAGATACCAAAATCAAATAAATACAAATTGATATATCTAGGAAGTGCTTTAACAGAGGACAGAAAGTGTGACACTAAGATCCAAAGGCACATTGGGATAGTGAAAAGATGCCTTCCAAAAGCTATGCAAAGTATTAAGAAATAGAAAAATTTCATTAAAAACAAAGAAAAGAATACTAAACTGTTATGGAATATCAGTCCTCTTATATGGCAGTAAAAGCTGGACAATCTCCTTGCAGATGAAGGACAGACTTGAAGCAATAGAAATGTGGTTCTACAGAAGGATGCTGAGAATATCATCAACCAAACATGATTTTAGTGAAAGAAAAAAAAATGGAAATACATACTTAACATCAGAAAATAGTTCAAATTTCTAGGGCACATAATGAGGAAAGAAGCTTAGAAAATTTGATACTCACAGGACATATTGAAGACAAGAGGGACAGAAGAAAACAATTTATCTACCCCATGAGCTTGAGTAAATGGATGGTAGAACAGGGTTTAAGAAAGATAACAAAAATATAAAAAATTATTAAGAGTTACAAGGACAGGAAATTGTGGAAGCCATAATCACCTACATGAAGGGACATGGTACAAAAAGAAGACAATTTGGTATGTCAATGATTCTGAACTCAAATCAAAGCAGTCATCAATGCTAATGGTGGATTCATTGAATAAATGTGATAAAAAGATTCTGATGATTATTTGTTTCCAATTTTTTTCAAACTTCTGAACACATTTTTTTCTAAATTCATGCAAATGTCCTCAAAAACTGAACTTTTTTAATTTTGACATTTGGTCAAAATAGACAGAAAAAATGTCAACTTAATTAGGATGTAAAAATATCAAACAAATCTCTGATCCTTAGACATCAATGAGCCCTCAGTGATTATTTTAGAGAAATCAAAAGCCAATTTTTAAATGAAGCTATGACCAACATAAATAGTAGTGAGCCATGATCACCTACATCCTGAAGGAACACAGTACATATAAGAAGAAGATTTATGCATGTCAATGATTTCAAACCTAAATCGAAGCAGTCATCAAGGCTAATGGTGGATTCATTGAATAAATGTGATAAAAAAAATTCTGATGATTATTTGCTCCAATTTGTTTTCAAACTTCATGAGTTACACATCTTTTTCTAAATTCATGCAAATGTCCTCAAAAACTGAAGCGCTTTTAATTTTGACATTTGGTCAAAATAGACAGAGAAAAATGTCAACTTAATTAGGATGTAAAATATCAAACAAATCTCTGATCCTTAGACATCAATGAGCCCTCAGTGATTATTTTAGAGAAATCAAAAGCCAATTTTTTAAATGAAGCTATGACCAACATAAATAGTAGTGAGCCATGATCACCTACATCCTGAAGGAACACAGTACATATAAGAAGAAGATTTATGCATGTCAATGATTTCAAACCTAAATCGAAGCAGTCATCAAGGCTAATGGTGGATTCATTGAATAAATGTGATAAAAAGATTCTGATGATTATTTGCTCCAATTTGTTTTCAAACTTCATGAGTTACACATCTTTTTTTCTAAATTCATGCAAATGTCCTCAAAAAACTGAAGCGCTTTTAATTTTGACATTTGGTCAAAATAGACAGAGAAAAAATGTCAACTTAATTAGGATGTAAAATATCAAACAAATCTCTGATCCTTAGACATCAATGAGCCCTCAGTGATTATTTTAGAGAAATCAAAAGCCAATTTTTTAAATGAAGCTATGACCAACATAAATAGTAGTGAGCCATGATCACCTACATCCTGAAGGAACACAGTACATATAAGAAGAAGATTTATGCATGTCAATGATTTCAAACCTAAATCAAGCAGTCATCAAGGCTAATGGTGGATTCATTGAATAAATGTGATAAAAAGATTCTGATGATTATTTGCTCCAATTTGTTTTCAAACTTCATGAGTTACACATCTTTTTTTCTAAATTCATGCAAATGTCCTCAAAAAACTGAAGCGCTTTTAATTTTGACATTTGGTCAAAATAGACAGAGAAAAAATGTCAACTTAATTAGGATGTAAAATATCAAACAAATCTCTGATCCTTAGACATCAATGAGCCCTCAGTGATTATTTTAGAGAAATCAAAAAGCCAATTTTTAAATGAAGCTATGACCAACATAAATAGTAGTGAGCCATGATCACCTACATCCTGAAGGAACACAGTACATATAAGAAGAAGATTTATGCATGTCAATGATTTCAAACCTAAATCGAAGCAGTCATCAAGGCTAATGGTGGATTCATTGAATAAATGTGATAAAAGATTCTGATGATTATTTGTTCAATTTGTTTTCAAACTTCATGAGTTACACATCTTTTTCTAAATTCATGCAAATGTCCTCAAAAAAACTGAAGCGCTTTTAATTTTGACATTTGGTCAAAATAGACAGAGAAAAATGTCAACTTAATTAGGATGTAAAATATCAAACAAATCTCTGATCCTTAGACATCAATGAGCCCTCAGTGATTATTTTAGAGAAATCAAAAGCCAATTTTTAAATGAAGCTATGACCAACATAAATAGTAGTGAGCCATGATCACCTACATCCTGAAGGAACACAGTACATATAAGAAGAAGATTTACGCATGTCAATGATTTCAAACCTAAATCGAAGCAGTCATCAAGGCTAATGGTGGATTCATTGAATAAATGTGATAAAAAAGATTCTGATGATTATTTGCTCAATTTGTTTTCAAACTTCATGAGTTACACATCTTTTTTCTAAATTCATGCAAATGTCCTCAAAAAACTGAAGCGCTTTTAATTTTGACATTTGGTCAAAATCAACAGAAAAAATGTCAACTTAATTAGGATGTAAAATATCAAACAAATCTCTGATCCTTAGACATCAATGAGCCTCAGTGATTATTTTAGAGAAATCAAAAGCCAATTTTAAATGAAGCTATGACCAACATAAATAGTAGTGAGCCATGATCACCTACATCCTGAAGGAACACAGTACATATAAGAAGAAGATTTACGCATGTCAATGATTTCAAACCTAAATCGAAGCAGTCATCAAGGCTAATGGTGGATTCATTGAATAAATGTGATAAAAGATTCTGATGATTATTTGCTCAATTTGTTTTCAAACTTCATGAGTTACACTTCTTTTTTTCTAAATTCATGCAAATGTCCTCAAAAAACTGAAGCGCTTTTAATTTTGACATTTGGTCAAAATAGACAGAGAAAAAATGTCAACTTAATTAGGATGTAAAATATCAAACAAATCTCTGATCCTTAGACATCAATGAGCCCTCAGTGATTATTTTAGAAATCAAAAGCCAATTTTTTAAATGAAGCTATGACCAACATAAATAGTAGTGAGCCATGATCACCTACATCCTGAAGGAACACAGTACATATAAGAAGAAGATTTATGCATGTCAATGATTTCAAACCTAAATCGAAGCAGTCATCAAGGCTAATGGTGGATTCATTGAATAAATGTGATAAAAAGATTCTGATGATTATTTGCTCAATTTGTTTTTCAAACTTCATGAGTTACATCTTTTTTTCTAAATTCATGCAAATGTCCTCAAAAAAACTGAAGCCTTTTAATTTTGACATTTGGTCAAAATAGACAGAAAAAAAATGTCAACAATTAGGATGTAAAATATCAAACAAATCTCTGATCCTTAGACATCAATGAGCCCTCAGTGATTATTTTAGAGAAATCAAAAGCCAATTTTAAATGAAGCTATGACCAACATAAATAGTAGTGAGCCATGATCACCTACATCCTGAAGGAACACAGTACATATAAGAAGAAGATTTATGCATGTCAATGATTTCAAACCTAAATCGAAGCAGTCATCAAGGCTAATGGTGATTCATTGAATAAATGTGATAAAAAGATTCTGATGATTATTTGCTCAATTTGTTTCAAACTTCAACATCTTTTTTTTCTAAATTCATGCAAATGTCCTCAAAAAACTGAAGCGCTTTTTAATTTTGACATTTGGTCAAAATAGACAGAATAAAAAAATGTCAACTTAATTAGGATGTAAAATATCAAACAAATCTCTGATCCTTAGACATCAATGAGCCCTCAGTGATTATTTTAGAGAAATCAAAAGCCAATTTTAAATGAAGCTATGACCAACATAAATAGTAGTGAGCCATGATCACCTACATCCTGAAGGAACACAGTACATATAAGAAGAAGATTTATGCATGTCAATGATTTCAAACCTAAATCGAAGCAGTCATCAAGGCTAATGGTGGATTCATTGAATAAATGTGATAAAAGATTCTGATGATTATTTGCTCAATTTGTTTTCAAACTTCATGAGTTACACATCTTTTTTTCTAAATTCATGCAAATGTCCTCAAAAAACTGAAGCGCTTTTAATTTTGACATTTGGTCAAAATAGACAGAGAAAAAATGTCAACTTAATTAGGATGTAAAATATCAAACAAATCTCTGATCCTTAGACATCAATGAGCCCTCAGTGATTATTTTAGAGAAATCAAAAGCCAATTTTTAAATGAAGCTATGACCAACATAAATAGTAGTGAGCCATGATCACCACATCCTGAAGGAACACAGTACATATAAGAAGAAGATTTATGCATGTCAATGATTTCAAACCTAAATCGAAGCAGTCATCAAGGCTAATGGTGGATTCATTGAATAAATGTGATAAAAAGATTCTGATGATTATTTGCTCCAATTTGTTTTCAAACTTCATGAGTTACACATCTTTTTTTTTTCTAAATTCATGCAAATGTCCTCAAAAAACTGAAGCGCTTTTTAATTTTGACATTTGGTCAAAAATAGACAGAGAAAAAATGTCAACTTAATTAGGATGTAAAATATCAAACAAATCTCTGATCCTTAGACATCAATGAGCCCTCAGTGATTATTTTAGAGAAATCAAAAGCCAATTTTTAAATGAAGCTATGACCAACATAAATAGTAGTCATGATCACCTACATCCTGAAGGAACACAGTACATATAAGAAGAAGATTTACGCATGTCAATGATTTCAAACCTGAAGCAGTCATCAAGGCTAATGGTGGATTCATTGAATAAATGTGATAAAAAGATTCTGATGATTATTTGTTCAATTTGTTTTCAAACTTCATGAGTTACACATCTTTTTTTCTAAATTCATGCAAATGTCCTCAAAAAACTGAAGCGCTTTTTAATTTTGACATTTGGTCCAAAATAGACAGAAAAAAATGTCAACTTAATTAGGATGTAAAATATCAAACAAATCTCTGATCCTTAGACATCAATGAGCCCTCAGTGATTATTTTAGAGAAATCAAAAGCCAATTTTTAAATGAAGCTATGACCAACATAAATAGTAGTGAGCCATGATCACCTACATCCTGAAGGAACACAGTACATATAAGAAGATTTATGCATGTCAAATTTCAAACCTAAATCGAAGCAGTCATCAAGGCTAATGGTGGATTCATTGAATAAATGTGATAAAAAGATTCTGATGATTATTTGCTCAATTTGTTTTCAAACTTCATGAGTTACACATCTTTTTTTCTAAATTCATGCAAATGTCCCTCAAAAAACTGAAGGCTTTTAATTTTGACATTTGGTCAAAATAGACAGAAAAAAAATGTCAACTTAATTAGGATGTAAAATATCAAACAAATCTCTGATCCTTAGACATCAATGAGCCCTCAGTGATTATTTTAGAGAAATCAAAAGCCAATTTTTTAAATGAAGCTATGACAAATAAATAGTAGTGAGCCATGATCACCTACATCCTGAAGGAACACAGTACATATAAGAAGATTTATGCATGTCAATGATTTCAAACCTAAATCGAAGCAGTCATCAAGGCTAATGGTGGATTCATTGAATAAATGTGATAAAAGATTCTGATGATTATTTGCTCCAATTTGTTTTCAAACTTCATGAGTTACACATCTTTTTTCTAAATTCATGCAAATGTCCTCAAAAAAACTGAAGCGCTTTTAATTTTGACATTTGGTCAAAATAGACAGAAAAAATGTCAACTTAATTAGGATGTAAAATATCAAACAAATCTCTGATCCTTAGACATCAATGAGCCCTCAGTGATTATTTTAGAGAAATCAAAAGCCAATTTTTTAAATGAAGCTATGACCAACATAAATAGTAGTGAGCCATGATCATACATCCTGAAGGAAACAGTACATAAGAAGAAGATTTATGCATGTCAATGATTTCAAACCTAAATCGAAGCAGTCATCAAGGCTAATGGTGGATTCATTGAATAAATGTGATAAAAAGATTCTGATGATTATTTGTTCCAATTTGTTTTCAAACTTCATGAGTTACACATCTTTTTTTCTAAATTCATGCAAATGTCCTCAAAAAACTGAAGCGCTTTTAATTTTGACATTTGGTCAAAATAGACAGAGAAAAATGTCAACTTAATTAGGATGTAAAATATCAAACAAATCTCTGATCCTTAGACATCAATGAGCCCTCAGTGATTATTTTAGAGAAATCAAAAGCCAATTTTTAAATGAAGCTATGACCAACATAAATAGTAGTGAGCCATGATCACCTACATCCTGAAGGAACACAGTACATATAAGAAGAAGATTTACGCATGTCAATGATTTCAAACCTAAATCGAAGCAGTCATCAAGGCTAATGGTGGATTCATTGAATAAATGTGATAAAAAGATTCTGATGATTATTTGTTCCAATTTGTTTTCAAACTTCATGAGTTACACATCTTTTTTTCTAAATTCATGCAAATGTCCTCAAAAAACTGAAGCGCTTTTAATTTTGACATTTGGTCAAAATAGACAGAGAAAAAATGTCAACTTAATTAGGATGTAAAATATCAAACAAATCTCTGATCCTTAGACATCAATGAGCCCTCAGTGATTATTTTAGAGAAATCAAAAGCCAATTTTTAAATGAAGCTATGACCAACATAAATAGTAGTGAGCCATGATCACCTACATCCTGAAGGAACACAGTACATATAAGAAGAAGATTTATGCATGTCAATGATTTCAAACCTAAATCGAAGCAGTCATCAAGGCTAATGGTGGATTCATTGAATAAATGTGATAAAAAGATTCTGATGATTATTTGTTCCAATTTGTTTTCAAACTTCATGAGTTACACATCTTTTTTTCTAAATTCATGCAAATGTCCTCAAAAAACTGAAGCGCTTTTAATTTTGACATTTGGTCAAAATAGACAGAGAAAAAATGTCAACTTAATTAGGATGTAAAATATCAAACAAATCTCTGATCCTTAGACATCAATGAGCCCTCAGTGATTATTTTAGAGAAATCAAAAGCCAATTTTTAAATGAAGCTATGACCAACATAAATAGTAGTGAGCCATGATCACCTACATCCTGAAGGAACACAGTACATATAAGAAGAAGATTTACGCATGTCAATGATTTCAAACCTAAATCGAAGCAGTCATCAAGGCTAATGGTGGATTCATTGAATAAATGTGATAAAAAGATTCTGATGATTATTTGCTCCAATTTGTTTCCAAACTTCATGAGTTACACTTCTTTTTTTCTAAATTCATGCAAATGTCCTTAAAAAAACTGATGCACTTTGTCCAATTTAAATGTGATAAAAGGATTATTTATGCCAATTTGTTTTCAAATAAAGCTTTTCCATCATGAGTTATGTATCTCTTTTCTAAATTCAGGCAAATGTCCTCAAAAAACTGTTCAACTTTTAATTATCTTAATTGCCCTTGACATTTAAGAATTTGGTCTTTATTTATTTATTCATTTTACTGAGCCAAATTCTTTTTAGATGGAATAAATAAATAATGGTTTATGTTGGAATTTCTGAAAGAAGGAATTATCATGATTCTATGGTTTTCTTTTTGGCATTCTCATCAACCGTGCTGGTCTAAATAGATAGGCAGAAAACATCAACTTAATTAGGATATAAAATATCAAACAAATCTTTGATCCTGAGACATTGATGAGCCCTCAGCAATTATCTAGGGGAGATCAAAAGTGAGGGTGTATAATGAAAAGGGGAGTGAAATATTTACTTTCTCTCTTGCTCATAATCCAAATATGTAGGTTTAGCATTTCAAATAAACTGTTTAAAATATATAACAGAGAAAGAATAAAGTCCAAAGAGAATCAATAAAGCCTAATTGTCTAAGTATTTAAGGATTTATTGCCGAGAAGCTTGATACACAAAGGAATCTATGTTTTTATGAAAAATGTTTCGCACTCTTTCACAGGAGGAAATGAAGCATAACAAGCTGATTTTTAAATGAAACTATGACCAACATAAATTCATTTATAATTTTTTTTTCTCTCACCATTGTAGATTATATTTAAACAGATAGAAATCCCAGAAGAAATATAAAGAGATAAATAAACACAAGTAAAACTGAAATTGATAGCCGCTGTCAATTGTTGCTGCTTTTGTCATGTACTGTAGTCATTTTTATTTGCTTTATTTTTCAATGAAGAGATGACAAGTTTTACCTTTGATAATATTTCTTAAAATAAAATTCCCAAATATCAAATTACAATGAGAAGCCATCATATTCATCAAATTTTACTTCTTTTCAATTCAGAATAAATGATAATGGATTTTGTTTAACAGCACTAGAAATTCCCAACTGGTCTTCATTATTAGAAAATAAACAGAACTTAAATTGGAGGATTGGTTTAGTCACATATTTAATAATGAACTGATCTCTTAGTCTGTGAGCGTATATTATTTTTAGTCATTATTATTATTATTAAATTGTCTAGTCCAGGGCTTCTCAAACCTTGCATTGGTTTGGTTTGTTTTACGGCATATCAACCTCAATGGGTCATTTAATGCCAACAACATTTTATTTTTCCTGGTAATATTTTTGTTTTGTCAAAAATCTATTTCTGTTAATATTTTTTCCTCAAAAAATGTATAGCTGGTAATATTATTTTTTCAAAAACATATAGCTGGTAATATTATTTTTTGGTAATAATTTTTTACAAAGTTTTTCTGGTATTAAAACCTATTTTTACACTTTTATAATGCTTTTTACCTCAGTTTCGGGGTCAACTATTTGCCCATAGCTGGGACCCTAACAAGTGCTACCACCCCAGGTCAGGTTGGACCTGGGAACACCAGCAATTAAGAGGTTTATCGTCTTACCCAGGATGCAGATGTAGTTTATCATCATACCCAGGACGCAGATGTAGTCTCAGTTTCGGGGGTTAACTATTTGCCCATAGCTGGGACCCTAACAGGCTGGGAACAATAGTAATTAAGAGGTTTATAGTCTTACCCAGGACCCGGATGCAGTTAATCGTCATACCCAGGATGCAGATGTAGTTAATCGCCACACCCAGGACATGGATGTAGTCTCAGTTTTGGGGTTAACTATTTTCCCATAGTTGGGATCCTAACAGGTGCTACCACTCCAGGTCAGGGTGGACTTGGGAACACCAGCAATTAAGAGGTGATTCCACACTCCTCAAAATCTCCTAATTAGAGGCCTTGCTGTTGGACATAGTTTATTGTCTTACCCTGGATGCAGATGCAGTTTATCATCATACCCAGAACGGCCTTGCATTGGTGAGACACTTTTTAAAAATAAAAATTTTAAGGACACATTGAGTTTTGTTAGCCAAGTCAACTAGAGAATTTAAAATATAGAAGAAATCAACCAAAAGTTTAGTTAATAATTAAAGAATAAACTAAGTAATTACAGTAAAGCGTTTTGAGACGCCAGTTTGAAAAACTCTGGTCTCAGCTCGTGACTGAATAATTGGCAAGACAGATAAATTGAATTATTTGAATTATGAAAAAGAAAAATTATTATTGTTATCATGGCTGACACAATAACTAAAGGAGAAAAAGCTAACATTTTTAGATGAAGCATTTTTAATTATTATTTATTTTTTTTACTATTATTTCTTTCATCTTAATTTCAATTATTTTTCATCGGTCAACATTTGTGACATAATATACAGATCAGAAATAATAAATACTTTCATGGTAACTGCTCCGAGGAGCTGCTTTCACTGGTTCCCAAACTTCATTAATTTAAGCATTCTACTAGGCTGGCATCTCACTCACACCCTTTCACAGTCAAAACTGTTAAATGTAGCAGTCTCTTCTACTCCAATAGCTTCATGTGTGAAATTCCCACCCCTCTTCCCATTTCCCTGATAACTATAATCTCCAACTATTCAAATGTAATGTCAATCAACATCTCCAGATGCCTTAATCTATCCTTCTCTTCATCCTTTCCTCTATCACTCCTCTTTGCTCTCGCTTCAACTCTCTGTAACCCCTTGTGTGCTAGTGACTTCCTGCCTTGCTTGGGGTGAAACGCTTAAAATAAATTAAAAAAATAATTTTGCAAGAACTGAATTCACACCTCTTTTCCTTGCAAAACCTATCTTAACACAACAGTTGCTTTACTGGTTAAGCTACAGAAACCCTTCCAGCTGCAGTGATATGTATATAGCCTTGTAAACATTCCTTATATAATATTACTACTACTACTTCTATGAACTGGTTCTCTTCAGGATATTGGCGAACATGGTTCTCTACAATTTCCTGAACTTTGCAGCTCTTAATAAATTTCATCTTTTGCTTATCTCACCTAAACCATCATCCATTTACTCAAGCTCTCTAGATAGCTTATGCATTGATTTCCTCTTGCCTTCAATCTGTCCTGTGAGTATCCAAGTTTCCAAGCCCACTTTCCCTATTATGTACCCAAGAAATTTCAACTCTCTTTCTGATGCTAACTGTAAATATCCTTTTTGTTTCTGTTTTCTCTAAAACTTCCTCATTGTTCACATGTTCAGTCCATGGTATTCTCAGCATCGTTCTGTAGGATCGAATTTCTTTTGCTTCAAGTCTCTACTTCATTTGTGAGAACACTGTCCAGCATTCACTGCCACATAGGAGGACTGCTATTCTATAATAGTTCAGAATATGCAGGTATGTAAATAAGGATGTTCATGTGTCAGGCAGTCAAGAAATATAAGGAATAACAATATGATTAATTTTCAATGGTCAAATTAGTAATGAAGCTGTCACATTAAGTCTTTTGAAAAGAAAAGTGAAATTTGAATTACATAAGAGGTAAGCTCTTTATTTCTAATCTGTATTCCTTACAGATATTTGATGGTTTTAAAAGTAGCAATAAAAACAACAGGAATTAAGATAAAAAAAAAAAAAATATTAGTGACCACCCCCAACTGCCAAAAAAAGGGTATATGACAATTGGAAAAATGTTCATCAAAATAATTAATTAATATATATATATTTTAAATAAAATCAGACCACTTTAAGGTTCCATGTAATAAATTATTTCACCACAGCCCTTTTAAAAAGGCTGCAGATCATCAGACTTTACTTCCAAACAGAAAATGAAGAAAAAATTTACACATTTTTGACTGGCCGTATTAAATTTATTTATGAACCCCCAAAATAACACTTTCAAAGTAAAGCAAAATAGCAGCATCTGTTTCTAGCCTTTTTTACAAAGAAAATTAGTGACATCTTCTCTTCTCCTCTCTTAACTTCCTTCTCTCTCTATGAGTTTTTTTTCTTCTCTACCCTTTGATTTCAATATATAACTTCTGTTAAGTTAACCATTTAAATGTGTCAATATCTCCTAACTCACTCATGTCTTCTCTTTCTCCCCCCTCATTTCCTCAATTCGTTAATTTACATGTTTAATATGGACCGTCATAAATGTGTAAATTTTCTTTTCATTTTTTGTTTGGAAGTAAAGTCTGATGATCCGCAGTTCTTTTAAAAGGGCTGTGGTGAAATAATTTATTACATGGAACCTTAAAGTGGTCTGTTTTTATTTAAATTATTTGCTCTAGATTTACATTGAGCTCTCTGGATTTTATCCTCCTTAGGTTTACCCATACGGATTACCTAGTTTTTCTTAAACTATATATATATATATATATATATATATATATATATATATATATATATATATATATATATATATATATATATATTTTGTTGAAACTTGACTAATGCATGGAATAATAATGCAACACAAAATGTACTTAGAACAAAATGTATTGAAACAAGAAAGTGTACACAATATTTACATATAGTCTTTTGCATATTCCTGGTAAGACCGTTCCTGGAGAATGTGTTGACTGAGTCGCAGTCGGGCAGAGTCTCTGGTTGAATCTCTTGATTCCCCCTCTCTTCCCAGTACCAACCATATTTATATGGTCGGTACTCCACTATGCAAATTAGGTGGATCCATATATATATATATATAATATATATATATATATATATATATATATATATATATATATATATATATATAATATTGTCCCCAAAATGTATTTCACTGTTTAAACTTCATCAGATCAAAAGTGAAAAAATGTGTTTCATGTGTGTGTAATTGTGTATGTTTATTTTATTTACACACACAACACATTTTTTTGCTCTTGCTCAGATGAAGCCTAAACAGAAAAATGCATAATCGGATATATTTTCAGGACAATATACTTTCATGAACATTTTTCCAATTGTCCGTTTATATTCATCCTATAATAATATCAAGAGTAGATTTGCATAATTTTGCACTTTTTATTTTACTGATTATAATCCATTGTATCTGATTTTAAATGCCAATAAAGTTGAATGATAAACTAATTACTATTGTAATTACAATTATTAGAATTAATATTTAATAATTATAAAATTTGGAAGTTGAAATGGTATTGCTTAAAGATCCTTAAAGATCACTATGGTATGGCTATGTCACAAGAGCCAAGAATCTTTCCACTACCATCCTACAAGTTCACACTCTGAAGCAACAGAAGAAGCAAACAGAGGAAAAGGAGATTTAACAATCTGACTGAGTAAGACTGGGACGTGCTTTGTAGGGCTGCACACATTGGTATGTTACCAAGACATGGAAGTGAGCTGATCAGGTACTCATCTTTGCAGTGATTCCACAACCATACCCAGTCTTTGGTAATATTGATGGTAATATTAACCTTTTCCTTACAAGGAAACATTTGGAATTTGCTTGGTGTGTCAGGTCTTTTTGAAAGATTGTGACTGGCATTAAATGCGAAATGGATTATTCCGAAATTCCCATATCGCGGACAGACGTACAAGGAAAAAAATTTAAAAAAGACTAAGAATTCAAACCAGCTTGAATTTATAACATTGGAAGTCTCGGGCGAATGAGAAGTAAGTCTTGTAAGCAAATTTTAGTTACCCTCAATGCAGACATAAATAGCAAGTCTGTGAGGAAGACAAGGGTTGTTAGTGTGATGGCGTACATGCGTACTAACGAGAGAATAAGGAAGAAATCACTCACGACAGCTCAGTTGGTAGAACAGAGAACTGTAAAAGAAAGCAAGCACTTTAATTCATTTCAGTCAGTGCAAATGACAGGTGAACTTAATTACCCACGTCTTGATTATGTCATTACTTTCTCTTCAAATTACATGTGATATCCATTTTAGCTATTGCTGAGGTTGGAACTTATCAAGTGATGTGGTTTCTGTTGTTTGGTAAAGTTCTTTGTGATTCTTTTTGATTCTGTAGCGCCAGTTTACAATGTTCAAAGAAGGCTGGTTTTTACCAAAACTCTCACGCTTCACTCACAAAAGTGCTTGAAGACAGCTGACAGTTTAGATATTTCAGAATGGGTTTTCATGCCATGCATGAAAGTTAACTTGATGCAGGCTATTTATGAACATAACAAGATTTACTTACACTACTTGAACTGTTAACCTCATCTTCATTGCCATATTCACAATGTTTTGGGCATTGTACGCTCAGGCCTTCTTCAGGTGATTGAATTTTGAATCAACATACGGCCCAGTGGATAAAGACATTGGTTAGTGACTAGATCCAAAGTGTTCTGAGTTCAGTACCAGGTCACAGCAGTGGTGAACCAAAAACTTGGAGAGTTGAGTTAAAGAGAAACAACTGAGACATCTGGAAGAGGCATGGCATGTAGAAGTAGAACAATCTATCCCGGTGGACGAAATAAAGAATTTGGTTCAAAATTCCAATCATCTGAAGAAGGGTGGAGTGTATAATGGCCAAAACATTGTGAATATGTCAATGAAGATGAGGATAATGTAACTAATGCAAGTAATCATAATACCTTATCTCAGAGATATAGACAGATGACAAGAGTTTTCAGGTTAATGTTTTTGGTTTTGTAGCAATTTGCAGTGTTGCATGAAACTATCTCTAGCAGAGCCTGTTCTATCTTTCTATATTTCTCAGATGAGGTATTGTAACTATTTACACTGTTGTTCTCATCTTTGCCATATTCACGTTTCAGCTGTTGTATACTCGGGCTTTATTCAGGTGGTATTTGGGATTTTAAACCCTTTATTTACTCCACGGGGGTAGATTGTTCTAGTTCCACGTGCCATGCCTTTGGATATCTCAGTTTCAGTTAATTCCCTTTGATAATTAAACTCACCAAGTTTTTATTCTCTCTGCAAATGCCAGGGATTGAACTCAACTCTTTGGGTTCAAGTTACTTCTGGAGCAATCAACCAATGCTTTTAACCACTGGGCCATGGATATATCACCTGAAGAAGACTGGAACATAAAACAACAGAAACATCATGAATATGGCAATAAAGATGAAGACAACTAGTAAATAGTTACAATACCTCATCTCAGAAATATAGACAGATCCTGAAGAAGCTGGTGCATACAACGGTCGAAATGTTGTGAACATGGCAATAAAAATGAGGACAACAGTCCAAACAATGTAAATAGTATAAATAGCCTATTCTATGCTCAATCTCCGTATCTCCAGTACTAGATGTGCTGTAAGTGATCCATACACCAAAGTGGGATTACAGATCATGATAATGACAATTTATGACAGTATTTAACAAATTATCATCATTTACCCTGTTACACAATCCATAAAATCTGGAGTTGCAGCATTTCTCCTCCCAAAATCTACATCTCTTGATTTAGGATGTAATCTACCACATTCTTTTTAAAAATAAACCCAATTATATTCTCTTTATAAGTTTTGAGAAATGAAACAATTCTGTCAAGTTCTGAATCTGGCTTCTGACGATTCTTTTTTATTTATCAAACATTTCTCGTTCTCTTTTTCCTGAAAATTTACAAACCCAATCAATAAACCAACCATGTTAACATTCTTTATTACACAAAAACAAGCCCAGAGGAATTCCTTGTGACAATTCAATGGCCCAGAGAAAATTAACATATATTGTTTTTACAGTAGGGAATTTCTTTCATATTTTAATGACTTCAGCATGATTGTAGCACTTGAGGATGTGAGGGGGCATCAAATTAACGACTAGCAATTTATTCCCAAAGCAACATCAACTATTTCGCTATTATCTTTAAGTGTACAGCATTAATTTCTCAATATGAATTTATCTATGTCCACCACCCACACACATATTATTTACAGTACTTATGCTGTTCAGACTATAGTTCTCATCTTTGTCATCATACTCACAACATTTTGCGCATTGTACAATCCAGCCTTCTTCAGCTGGTTGAAATTTCGAATTGAACCATTTATTTTGTCCACCAGGGCAGATTGTTCTAGTTCCACATGACATGCCTCTTCTGGTTTCATTTAATCCCCTTTAACTCAACTCTCCAAGTTATTTGTTCACCTCTGCTTTGGCCAGGTATTGAAGTCACAACTCTTTGGCTTAAGTCATTGGATTACCAATGCTTTTATCCACTGGGTTCAATAACGATGACATTAATGGGTTCAGTTTGAAATTCTAATCACCTAAAGAAGGCCGGAGCATATAATGGCTGAAACATCTTGAATATGATAACAAAGATAAAGACAACAGTACAAACAATGTAAATAATTACAATATATAAACATACAGATACTGAAGAAGGCTGGAGTGTACAATAGTTGAAACATTGTGAATATCGCAATAAAGATGAGGACAACACTCCAAACTAAGCAAATGGTGTAAATAGTTACAATACCTCATTTCAGAAATATAGACAGATCCTGAAGAAGGCCGGAGTGTACAATGGCTGAAACATCATAAATGTGGCAATAAAAATGTAAATATTATAAATATTTATAATACCTCATCTCAGAAATATTTTTTTTTAATAGGAATCACTCCAAGCAAGGAAATAATGTCACTAAAAAACAAGGGTGGGGTACAGTGTGTGGAAGATTTAGGAATAGAAACATTAATGATGAGTAGAAAGAGAAGACAGTAATCAGGTGGACAGTAGATAGCAATTGACATTGCATTTAAATTTTTACAGATTAAACTTGGCTAGAAAGCATGGAACTGGAAGAGAGTTCCACAAACAAGAAGCGTGAGAAAAGAAACAACACAGAACTTATGGCTACACCTAACCAGCTCACCTGTAAATTTATGAGATCTTGACGTCAGTCTACTACTGCACTTAAATTCATAAGGTATGGAAATATTTATAGGAAAGATATAGAGAGGTAACCTTCTGGCAGTGAAACTGAGCTGCCAGATTAGGACCAATAATATTGCAGATTCTTCTTTGGATCTTATCAAGGAACCCAAGTAGGAGGGGCACCGGACCATATGTGGCAGCAATATTCTAAACATGGACGATTGGTTGACTTATAGATGTGTAAAATAGATTCTGGAGAGAAAAATTGTCTCATCTGACATAGCAAACTGACATTCATAACAGCTGACCTAGCAATGGAGTTAAAAAAGTCTTTCCACTTCATAACAGCAGTGAACATAAGCCTGAGAAAGTGCAACTTGACATTTTATATATATATATATTTGTTCTCTGACAGGATTTGAACCTGTATCCTATACGGAACCATCATTTAGCTTGATGTGTCTTTACTGATTTGGTAATTGTCGGACTTTGTCCATTTCATAATGTGTGACATCATTTGTTTACATTTGATACGCTATGAGCAGATATGAATGTACATGAGAGATTCATGGAAGATTGAAGTTTAAAAGCAGTAAATTCGACCGTGCTAACTGAACGCTCCTCAGTGGCCATATCAGTAAAGGTACATCAAGCTAAATGATGGTGTTATATATATATATATATATATATATATATATATATATATATATATATATATATATATATATATGTGTGTGTGTGTGTGTGTGTGTGTGTGTGTGTGGTACTTATTCGAAAATGCTCAATATCAGTAATAGAGCTAACATATTCTCCTCTGTGTTTGTTTTGGGATGACACTCTTACACACACAGATATACATACCGGTGTATGCATTTTAGTTCATACAAACACACCCATATAAATAATCTATGGTGAGGTGCAGTTACACATCCATACATTTGAGCATACATACTTACACAATTGTAATCTTATTTCAGTGTCAAGACTGTATGTAGTGAAGTTGTTTCAACAAGGGGTAGATTGTGATGTTCTTTGTTTTCCGATCAGATATATATTACTTAAACATTATTTTTAGTAAATGTCTATATTTAAGTAGAAACTATTTATTTAGCAGACGGTTTATTTATTTATTTTCTCCAGTCTGAACTGATCAAAAAATATCTAAATCTAAAGTTTGCATGGGCATCTAAAATCAATTTTTCTTTATATTAATGTTTACCCAATACAAGGCCAAAGAGCCACTCAATGTAGAGTTTTAATGAGCATAAGAGATAGCAAGAAGTGAAGTTTATGGGGTTGTACAGGAAAGATAAACGTTAACCCTAGACTTGAAGCAGTCAAGATTGTATTGTTTGGGAAAACATCCTGCCAAGCAGCAGTTCTTGCAAAGAAGCTGTCAGATTGGAACTTCTTTCTTACAAATGGAATATGAAAGGAATGAAATGAGGAGGATTCCTCCTTGTGTACATAGCACAGTGGGTCCCAGCTGAAAAGGCCAGGACTGGTGGGATCAAGGAATGTAACTTGTTTGAACACATGCGACGGAAATAGCGATATAGTAGCAATACTTCACGAGAGATAAGGTAGTGCACTGACTTCTAAAATCATTTTGCTGACAAGATGATTCATTGTTCAGCTGATCATTGAGAGTGCCACATTTTCTATGCATAAAAATAGTGTGAATTGCCTTCTCTTCATAAATCAAATGTATTCATTGCTTTCAACAGATGAAAAGATGGTATTGCATTATACATAAGCTCATCTTGTACACAAATTAATTCAATATTTTAACAATGTTAGTTACTTTCATTCATCACGATATCCTCCTTTCATCCTTTTGAGGGGGGGGATTGGTGCTATACATTCTGATAAAATGCTATGATTAATCTCAAGATTCCAAAATAATAAAAAAAGAAAATCCATATCAATTTTTTCTCCAGGTCTTTGTATAAATAGTTTATGATCAAAAATCAACTGAAGTGATGACCTTAGCTTAGAAAAAGAAATGTTGTATCAATTATCTTTTATAGGGTAAAATAATAATGAAAGAAGGCTTTGAACATTCAATACATATATAGGGCTCATGATGAGCAAGTTCATCTCTTACACCATACATTCAGATAACAAGAACAATAATGACCTTGTTGTTAACAAGAAAATAAATGGATATAAGGCATTTTTTTATTTTTCATTTTTCATTATTTACAAGGTTTGATCATTTAATCATTCTAGGGTACTGATATCAGTAATGGGAGACTGAGAGTTTGTACAGGGTATAACACAAGGTCAAAGTCAAGATAAACACACAGAAAAATCATGTATATGAAGTAGAACAAAAAAGAATTGTGGGAGAAAATGAATAAAAATGATCACTATCTGATTATATCTTTGAGATGAGATACTATGACTAGTTGCACTACTCACATTATCCAGACTGTTACCTTCATCTTCATTGCTATATTCACAATGTTTCAGCCGTTGTACACTCCAGCCTTCTTCAGGTGATTGGAATTCCAAAACAAACCCTTTATTTTATCCACCAGGGTAGAGTTTTCTAGTTCCACGTGCCATACCTCTTCCAGATATCTTTAGTTATTTCCCTTTAACTCAACTCTCCAAGTTTTTGGTTCACCACTGCTGTGGCCTGGTACTGAACTCCACAGCAGAGGTGAATATGGCAATGAAGATGAGGATAACAGTTCAAATAACGTGAGCAGTGCAAATAGACAAATTATCATATTTTCATAGTTGGGAGTTAGTTTCTGCTACTGTAATTGGTTTTATCACTGGTGGAAGACATCGCTGTCGAAAGGAAGTGCATTGGTGCTGGTCTGGGTTTAAGCCTGCCTGTCATAGGTTCCATTGCTACTGCTTGTCTCGTCTGATCTGCCTTTGTGGGCAAAATCAGTGTTGGCTTTATAGTGGCTCAGAAATTAAATGAAGATATTTCATTATACATGATTTTTCATAATTTCTGAAATCTGTAATAATAACGTCTATGTCAATGAAGATGAGAACAACACTTTGAAATACAACAACTTTATCGATTATTGATTTTTTTTTAAATTATCGTTTTTCTACACTAAGAACCTCTTACATTGTACAATGTATGTGCCAAGTTTGGCCAAAATTGGTTGGATGGATCTCGAGTGAAAAGGTATCAGACACACAGACATCTGTTTCATATATATATATATATATATATATATATATATATATATATATATATATATATATATATATATACACATCTCAGAAATGTTTGGGGATAATATTCCAGAAGTGAGTGCATGGAATCAGATGAAATTAAGGATTGTTATTATCATACGAGCTGTGGATGTCAAAGTGAGCATTTCCATTTGAGCTGAAGAATTGGAATTTGTGACAAGTCATATTTCCTTTAATTTAAATTAAAAGACTGTGAGCAATTGAACAATTAGAGTGTGTAGAAAATATTTATTTTACAGACAATCATTGATTTTTATTCATTTTAAGTTTTTAAATCAAAGACAATTACTTCTAACCAAAAGCAAATAAAATAAATTATTTCTTTGGTATATTGATTTTTCATAATTCTTCAATTCTCTTGTTTTTATTTATTGCATAAACTATAATATAAATATATAATTATAAATCTATATATAAATGTATATATAAATATAAATAAATAAAATATATAAATTAATATAAATATAAATAAACTAGATGAGAGACCAAGATAAAAAAATTGTTCAACACATTTAAGTTTCATATTTAACATAATAATTCTCATGTAAAATATGATTTCCTTAAAAAAATTTCCTTCCCTGATCATTTACAAAAGGTCAAGCAGAACCAGAAGAGTGTTACCCTGTCTATTCAACAAAAAAAAAAATGTAACCCCCAAAAATACATTTTTTTCATTTTGATGCATGTTGTAGATCTTATAGTCATTAGAAAATCCTGAAAATTTCAACTTGCAACATCTTGAGAACGGTTAGGAATTTTATAATTGATCATTTTACATTGATGGAATGATCCTGAAAGAATGGGAGGGGCTAATGGATAGTAGCTCAGAAAATTAAATCTAAATTTTTTACATTGATTTATGTACAGATATCTTCAGGAAAAGCATGAATCCATCTCCTCCTCTCAATTAAGGGTTAAATAGTAGGACTCATATCTCAAAAAATCATCTTTTATACTAAACAAAAAAAAAATTCTTACAATCAAAAATATATTTTGGCTTTAAATAACCCCAAAAAAGGTTGACAGAACGTTAAAAAATAAATCAGTCAATCGAAAATATTTTTCTGCAACTTATAGAATTTGTTTGAAGAATAAAAATTTTACTATCCAACAATGTTTTTTGTGTGCAATTGTAGAGTTACTTTGATCCTCACTAGGTGCCCACCTTTGTTGTACCATGCCAGAATATGAAGAGGTAGGTTTTTAGAGCACTGCCTTAAAATTGATGGTTAACAAGCTTATCTTGCAAGCCATTCATTTATACAATGAGTATGATCTTTCTTGGCAGTGCTTCAGGTGAGGCAATTCTTAGTGAGTTTAGTTTAGTTGACCATTACTCTGGAGTAGTCAGTTTAGTCCTCCCTGGATTTCTCATATTCAACATTAAATAACCCACTACCAAGGGGTTGACAGGATTTACTATTGTATACAGACTAATATTGTACATTATTTACATTATTCAGACTATTGTTGTCATCTTTGTCGCCATATTTATTACAAAGTTTTGGCCTTTCAGTATCTGTCTATATTTCTGATATGAAGTATTATGTACATTATTTACATTATTCGGACTATTGTCCTCATCTCCATATTTATTACAACATTTCAGCCGTTGTACACTCTGGCCTTCTTCAGGTGGTTGGAATGTCGAACTGAATCCTTTATTTCGCTTAGTGGAGGTAGACTGTTCTAGTTCCACGTGCCATGTTTAATCGATGTCAGTTATCAGTTATCTCCTGTTAATTTTCCCTCTGAAATTTTTTTTTACTCTGCCTTAACCGAGTATTGACCTCCACTCTTTGGGTCCTGTCACTTGATCTAACCAACACCTTTATCCACTGTGCTATATATCCTTGTGGAACTAGAACAATGTACATTGTATTAAACTTCTTTTTTAAGTCATTTCACCCCAAGTAAGGCTATAAAAGCCACTAGGATGCAAGGGTTTACTGAGAGTGAAAGAAACAGAGACAAGAACAGAATTCAAGACAAAAAAAAAAAAAAAATGATGATTGATGTTGCATTTAAATTTTTGAACATCTTAGTTTGCAGAAAAGTAGGAAGCCAGAAGAAAGTTACACAAGTGAAGAGTTCAAGAAGAAACGGAACTTACAACTATTTCAACAGCAAAATTATGAGACATAACTGCTAATCTAGTAATGTCTTTAAATTTGTGAAGTCAAAGTACCAACAAGGAAAGTAATTCATTTAATAATACAAAAACTTGATACAAACCCATAAGAGGTGATAGGGGAAGGCTGATCTTCAATTTGTCTTATCTTAAACTTAGCTAGCCATGAATACTGACCCAAAATACAACATTAATCCTTGCACCAAAACAACACATTCTTACTTACCATTCTTACTACAGTCACCATAATACCTCAAGTCTCTATGAATTCCTAACTAGTTCCCATATGTACAATTTGTCTGTGGGGAGTGGGAAATAAAAATAACTTTTAAAAATGAAACCACAATGAATATTTACAATGATTAGAATTTTATATACAAGAAACTAAAGAAAATAGTGTTAGCAATACCCACCACCCCAGCAAGGAATGCTTATCAGAATAATTGCTGTGAAAATATTTATAGGAAGGACAAAGAGAAGCTAAACAATGGGAAAATGACTGAAGCCAAGATGCCAGGTCAGCATCAGTAATGCTGCAGATTCTTCTTTGAATTTTGTCATATTATTGCTGTTGCATTGTTTCTTTCATTCATCATAACCATGTTTCTTACTTTTATATTCAACAGTCACAATTCATAAATTTTCCAAGTTTCAACTATTTTGTTTTGAAAGCAAACATTACAAGTGTGGTAAGAAGGATGCAAGAAAAGATGTATTAAGCAAATCTGTCCAAATCCTGGAAGAGAAAGAAAGAAAGTCAAGTGCAAAGTTAATACCTTTACCCAGTAGAAGATCAGCCTGCCACAGAAATGCCAACAAGAGATCAGCAAGCAACTCGGTATTGATCCCTTGTTGACAGATTATATCCCATGTGAGGTGAGAGATGTTAGATAAATTAAATCCTGTACAAATTGGAGATTACCAAGGCAAGATTCTGATGGAACTCAATGAGATAATGGTGCTGTAGGAAAGGACACATTCAGATTTAGACTGTCAAAAAGAGCAAAACAAATATTTTATATTGATTATATTGAGTATTTTAAAATATAGCATATTGGAAATAGACACTGTTTCATGCTTGAATGTTTATATATTTATTTCTAAACAATAAAAGAAAGAAGTTACTTTTTGTTATGGTCCACGTTAGGACCAAGGAAAAACAACACGAACACAAGAGTAGAAATAACGAAGGTATATTACATGAAATAATAATACAAGATGTGGACTGTCAGTCTGGTTTGGAGTGAACTACTATCGGCTCGACTCGATTCGTCCCTCTCTCTTGAGAGGCATAGTATACATAATGTTAGGAAGAGTTCATTCTGTAGTTATAGGTAAGGACCCATGACACTTTTGATGTTTATTTTTTTTTGCCATATTTTTTATCCCAGAATTCATAATTTTGCTATGTTTTTTTGTTTCATTAACCCTTTGAGCCCTGACTACTGCTTTACTAGTGGTAGAGAAAAATGACTTAGTGCCCAGCTACCAGTTGAACGGTGGGTAACACTTGTAACTATTTTTATATCTACCATGAAATATTATATACCAATTATGACTGAGGAGCTCAGGCAGAAGGGTTAAAATTGTTCAGGTATGCAGGGCTTAAAGGGTTAAAATAGTTTTAACATGGACAATTAACTCAAAGATTAAAATTACATACAGTCTTGTTAATGAGTTGGGAAGTGATGAATGTGAAACTGTCAAATTGTATATTAGTTCTAATATTAATTGTAATAAGACCTTAGTAAAGAAAAAATATATCAAGATAAGGAGAATTAACTTTTCAAGCCAAATTAATTTGGCCCTTAATCTCTATTTTTTCTTGGAATTTCTTAAGCAGAAAACGGTATTGAATTACTACAAACCCAAACTGAAAATAAAAATCTTTCCTCCTTTGTGGTGTGATGACATTTGAGAGAGGCTTTCAGTTCTAGGCAAGAGATGCATTATGACATGGCTTTTAGTAAAGAATACCATGGTCAGGTGCCAATGTAGAAATATTAAACAAAGACTGGAATATGTCAGGGATTTTCATATATTTAGCAATGCTTTATGATTCACAATTATTTGCAAAATTGTAATGCAAATATATTTGCATTATTTTTTTATTTTTTAAATTTCCACACTTATTTTCTTATTTTTCTTAAACCCTCCCATAAGTTTCAGGAGTCTATCTGTGACCCTCACTTAGCTCACAACTGTGGATTTGGGAACTAATGCTTTACAAAACAAAAACTGTCAAATTCTTATAATTCTTTTAGTAAATTAAAGATGAATTGTTAAAGTAATTTTTACATATAAATTGCATGAGTTCTTTCATGTTAATTTCTCTTATGGCATATAGTGTTGAGTTTATTATATAAGCCCATGAGAGTAGATATTAACTGATACTTTTTCCTTGCTATATAGATAATAGTTTAATGTTTGTCAAAATAATGAGATACAATTGCTTTGATTCCTACTGAAGTACTAAAAGAAAATATGTCTAAGTGAGGTGATTCTGAGAGAACTAGAGGTCCTACCAGGATTCATTATTTGTGGCCACAATCTTAACAACTCAAGATTGGCTGATCACACAGTTTTGATAGCAGACACAGAAAGGAAACTACAAGAACTCATACAGAATGTAGTGAAAGAAAGTGAGAAGAAACACTATTGCAAGACAGAATGCATGGTTGTTAGCAAAAGAGACAACCCAACATGCAAATTACAAATTGAAGATAACAAAATCAAACAAGAATTAAAATATCTGGGAAGTGTTTTAACAGAGAACAGAAAGTGACACACCAAAATCCAAAGACACATTGGGATAGTGAAAGATGCCTTCCAAAATCTAAGGAAAGAATTGCATTAAAAGAATTTAAGAATAGAAATAAAAGAACTGCACTAAAAATACAATTACCATAAAAGAAATAAATTAGAAATATGTCAGAAGTTGACTTACCATTTTAAGACAATTGAGAATGAAATTAGCCTGAATAGAAATGAATAAACCGATTTTCTAAATGGGTTTTAATTTGATTCTCAATCTGAAAGAAATATTCTTTTTTTGGATGTTAAGTTAAGATTAAAATGCCGATAGTCATTGAAGACAGACTGTTTGGTGTTTATTGACAGACTTCTAATGAAAGATGGCATCATCTGGTCTTGCTCAATGAAGATACAGTTGAAAAACTAAGTTCAAAGCAACTGGCATCTCACACTTCTGCCCATGCAACTTTAGTCACATTTCTTTAATTGTTAGTCAAAGGAAGACAAATTACTAAAGTCTGTGGAATGGTTTATTTATAAACTGGAAAAAAAGAATATAATTCTACAAATTCCTATTAAATCCATTAATTGACTTTTCTTGAAATATTCATTGAATGCATCACAATATTTCTTCATTACCCATTCAAAAGTCCTCCCAAAATGGAAACGGTTTTAAATTTGTATAATTAATTACTTTTTAATTTGTTTCTTCATTCTTTCCCTTGAAGCATGAAGTTTCTTGCAATCAGTTAATTTTCAAATATGAGGATCCAGTTTTACTTAATTTTCATGTGCGTATATATATATTATACACACACACGATAAAATAAAGAACAAATAGGAAATGTTTATCAATCTAACACTTTTATTCAAGTTTAATCAGAGACCGATGAACAAACAGAAATTCAATATATCCAATTTAATTATTCGTAATGACTCCTCCTCACCAATTAACATGTTGCAGAAAAGCAACATTATATATAAATTTAAATGTCCCTTTGAAGATTGTATCTTTAACAAAAAATAATATATATGTTGGTCACATCACAACTACATTGTCTAGAAAGTTGAGGTTTCATTTGAATGATGCATCAATCATATCACAACATTTCCAACAGCATGCCTGTCCACATTCGCAATTTAGAAAAATTCTTGTTGAAAATACAAGAAAAGAAAATTGATGAACACAACAAATTTGTCTTTGAAAAAACTAGACCCTTATGATGGCATTGTGCTAATATCAAAAGTACTCAGAATAAAATGAATATGCATCAATATAGTAACTTACTTTCTTCTTTTAATAAGGTTACTAAGAAACTTGTCTATAAATATCACAGGATCCTATTAAGAATAAGCAGACAAACTTGTCTAAATTACTTAATGAGACATGTCTTAATATATTGCCAAGAAAGTTTAGTCTCTTGAATCCCTGACAACTTTCAAGGTTTTGCTTGATCAAATGATAGAATTTTCAGGAATATTTAATCTCAAGATGAATAATTTTTGAAGAGATGTGACTCATAACAATGAGTGTAATTGAGATCCGTTTAAGACTGCATATTTTATGAGTCAAAAAAAAAAAAAAAAATGGTTCATAAGTTTGAAAAGCAGTAAGGAATATTAGCAGAAAAGAAATCAAAACAGAGGTGTTAGGAAATGGCAGATATTCTTGACTTGAATCAGCCAAGTTTCCCCACATTAAAAAATCCTCAGCTCATATTTGGAGTTCATTGAAGCTAAATAGTCACAAATCCAATCTCACATCAGAGTTGGCTTTCTACTTGACCTCTTGTTCACTGCTACTGACCTTATATGCATTTGAAGGTAGGTAACCTAATCCATAGGCAGCACATGTGGACTGTTCCATCAATCCTTTAAGTAGCACATTTCTGTTATAAATGATGGAATGTTTTTGCCTTGATTTTTTTTTGTACTATGGGGCCAATGGTATTGACGGTTGCACACACCTCAGCCGAAAAGGTAAGTGGATTTCTTTTGCATATTCATACAACAATTATAATCCACATCCATGAACTCAGTAAAATATTAAAACTTAGGCCAAAAGGTTTCACATAATCTGATTGGTTCCTAATTTAATCAGAGAGTCAATATCTCTTTGTCATTAAGGAAAAGACATGTTACCAAAGCCTTTCCTCCTCAGCTATGGGTTAAATATTAAGGCTTGTATCTGGAAAAATCATTGTTAGTCTCAAAATATTGTTCACAATATTCACTCATAAAAAAGAATTATTCTTACAATCTGTTGTATGGATTATTACTGTTATACTGGAACACACCTATTCTATAGTTAATAGACTCTCCCACCTATAATAAGTAAGAGTAGTAGCAGCAGTCGCTGAGTCGGCTGAGAGAGTTGGTCAGTCAGTCAGTCAGTCAATGTCAGATGACCGTTAGTCGGATATTAAAGTATCAGCCACCACAACTAGATTGCTGCGTCATTAACTATTATATCAAGTTCCTAACGTTTTGTACGTCGAACATATTTTAGGACCAACTTAGTACAAATACAAGCCTCCACTGTGAAAGCACTACATAACAATTACACTGTATTCTGTATTTAAGCAAGTCCAGTTTGGACACACTCCATTTTAAGTTGAATTAAGCTTCAGTTATACCTGCATTCATCTTCTCCCTGCACAATATAAAATATGTTTTGGCTTTAAATAACCTACAAAGGGTTGGTAAGCTGTAAAAAACAAAAAAAATCTGCTACCAAACCTTTTCTAAATCAGTGATGAAAATACGTCTTTATGATGATATTCAGTGAAAGAAACAAGATTTAAAATCCAAGGAAAAGTCAGGTGAAATCCTGGATTATCTTCTAAGAATATAATGTTCTGCATTTTGATAGAATGTGAAAAATATTGTCTATCAATTAATGTTCAAATGAAATGAAAAACTCAAAAATGCAAGGAAAATGGTCATCAACTGGAAGTATTTTAGGAAAATGAAATAAAATCAATAACTGAAAAAAAAAAAAAAAATTCATTTTCCCATAATGAAAATAATAAAAGAACTAGAAAGCTCTTTTAGTCATTTAGGCAATTTTATGATCTCCCCGACACCCGTGTTTCTGAAATTGGTATAACCTTTCTCTTTCCAACAACATCGTTCGGATATGACTCGCAGCCCAACTCATGAAGTAAGTAATTTGGTTATTCCAACTCAGCACAAATCTGGCTTCAGCTCAGTCATTTAAACAATTATCCTTACTTACCCTAACTTCTGAACCAAAAAAGAAAATGGACACACCCAAAAGACAATGAGAACTTTGTTTCACTACAACCACCTATAAAATGAATAAACGGTCCGTAGTAGAAACCCAAGTTTTTGTATGCTTCTTCTTTGTTTATCATATCGGAACACACACTACAACTAAAAAGCACACAAAAACACAATCTTTTAAATTCCATAGTCCTGCAGCAATCTTTATTGATGAAGGAATCTTCACCAATCAGTTGGAATTTGAAACTGATTGTTAAATATATGTTCATTATACATCTGAACAAAAAGTAGCAAGACTTTATTTACCCACCTAATAAATATATGATTAGATATGTCACTTTTTGTAAAGAACTGTGTAAAACAATGTATAGTGAGTGAGTGAAAGGTACTGATATAAATTAGTCCCTTTAAGAGACTAACATGGGAGAAGTGAAAAATCTCATAAAAGCAATATATACATGATAGTCGATGAAGAACATTGAAATGATAGTCATAGATTTTTAAGTGAGAAAAATATGGCTCTTTTCTAATTGATCTCTTTAGCTCTAAACTGAAATGATGATCTGAAGTATTGACAGATAATGATGAGAAAACATGTTATATTTAACAAAACAAGATAAGGACTTTATTTACAAATTTACACATTTGAAGTCGTCAGTAGCTTGTTTCAGAAAAAGGAATCAAATATTTAAAGTTCCTAATTTTAATGAAATGTCAAGAAAAGAAACTGTTCATATTAAATCATCAAACACAAAGTCATATTCCAAAATGTTTAAAACAAATTGAGAGAGTTCGTTTTTCACATAAAAGTTATACAGTTGTATTCAACATGAAAAGATATATTTTAAGGTACTTAGCTTTAATACAGTTCTTTGAAATTGCCCTGCTCTCATTAGAGGCTGATAATGTATCAGCATCTAATTTGACACCAGCATTATTCAGCCATGTGGAACACTGGCTTTCTGCCTCCTGCTTCTTTCTGCTTTCTCTCTCTCTTTCTGTCTTGATTCAACTTTCTCTGCCTGTTTATATCAAAAAGTGATTTCACATATGCTTGTAACTTTTTTCTCAGTTTATAAACCACCCCACTTTTACATTGGTCAAAATAAATTTTCACATGTTAAACTTTGTCTTTTCTTCAGCTCAGAAACAATCACTTTTCCTATTGGTCAAAATAAATTTTTGCATAGCCTTACAAATTTGAAAACAATGGAGAAAAAAAAAAGTTATTTTTATTTTGTATTCACCACAGATCCACTTCCTGTTATGATCTCCTAATCCAGTTTTCCTCTCTACTGTTTCTGTTTTTTAAACTTATTCACTATTCTTTTGATGGTTCTTGAATGGACTTTGAAGATGGAAGTCAGAATATGAATGTTGGTACCATTACTGAAGGCCTGAATGATTTTTTTCCTCTCACCATTGCTCAGTTGAGAAGATAGTGGGGCTGACACAAAACGATTTTAACCTGTTATCTTACTAACTGAATAACTCAAATGGTTTTATTCTTGTGACAAACGGTATCAAGATGCAAACCTCGCAAAAAGAAACTCAATTAGTTTAGTGGTTTTGTAGATATTAAACATTCTGTGGGATGGACAAATGTGATTACACCATTTGGACAATTTTACTGTTACACCCAGTATATCTATGGTTTGGTTTATTTCGTTTTACAGCATATCAACCTCAATCAGTTATTTAATGTTGACAAGATTTTTTATTGCTGGTAATATTTTTTTTTAAATATATATTGCTGGTAACATTTTTTTTTTTTTCAAAAATGTATTGCTGGTAACATTTTTTTTTTCAAAAATGTATTGCTGGTATTAAACCTATTTTTATACTTTCATAATGTTTTGACCCATTTTGGGGGATTTAACTATTTGCCCATAGCAGGGACACTGACAGGAGCTACCACCCTGGGTCAGGGTGGACCTGGGAACACTAACAATTAACAGCTGGTTCCGTGCTCCTCAAAACCTTCTGATCAAAGGCCTTGCTGTCAAATATAGTTTATAGTCTTACCCAGGACAGGTATATCTATGTTATACTTATGTAGGCATCCGAGTACTTCTTTTTTCTGCTCTATTACTTGCCATGTATGCTACTAAATGACTAATCATCAGAGTAAATGCAACTGTAATCAAAATAAGCATTGGTGTACTTGTTTAATAAATCCTGCCTCGGATAAATTATATAAATAATGAGTTATTCCAAGAAGCCGACATCAGATTTTTCCTTGATGTCTGTCAGTGAGTTTCTTTAATCACAAATGGAAACAGATACATACTTGCCAATTTCTTGGATCTTCACAGAATTAATTTCACATAGTTATAGTTAATTAAGGCTTTAATTAAGGACTTTTGATGTTTCTACAAACAACTTCTCCATCAAGTAATTCTAAATCAAAAATGATGAAAGCAACTGATGGAAACAAAACAATGCTTGCAAGTAATCAATATGTAATAAATAAATAAAAAAATGAAAGTAACCTTAAAACTTAAAAGTATAAAAATATATGACTGAACATTGATTACTAACAAACATCTTACTTTTTCCCTTTATGTCCCAACTTTGAGAAGTTGGTTATTTTCACTCAACTAATCTTGATTCTCAGTTCCTTGTTTGATGCAGCATTTACCGAAATACAGGAATTACCTTTCAAATATATCATTAACATTAAATACACTGATCAGCACCAGCTGAACTTGGTCAAGTTTGAGCCTTATTTTAAGTTTATTTAATGTTTTAAATTATAACTTTATAATAAGTTAGAAATTTCAGTTATTCTTCATAAGTTAAGGTTATGTGTAACATTAAGTTGGGTAGGAGTGATCACAGCTGCAAGGATTTTCATTGGAAGAATATCATAAGGTGGGTGAGATGACATGCATTATTTTATTCAATTATATTTTGTTTCCCTCTATAAAATCTGAGTCATGCTTAAAATAGTCTTAATTTTTGGACTAATCTGAGCTTTATCTTGGTTATATATGTCTATATTTCTGAGATGAGGTATTGTAATTATTTACACTATTCAGACTATTGTCCTCATCTTTATTGTCATATTCACAATGTTTTGGCCATTGTACACTCTGGCCTTCTTCAGGATCTGTCTATATATCTGAGATGAGGTATTGTAATTATTTACACTATTTACATTGTTCGGACAATTGTCCTCAGCTTTATTAACATATTCACAAGGTTTCAGCCTTTGTATGCTCTGGCCTTCTTCAGGTGATTTATGTTAGAATTTTGAACTGTTCCCAAGGACACATGGCCCAGTGGATAAAAGCATTGGTTGAAGTAATCCAGTGAATTGACACAAACAGTTGTGAGTTCAATACCTGTCCACAGCAGTGGTGAACAAAGACTTGAAGAGTTGCGTTACTAAAGGGAAATAACTGAATCTGAGATATCTGGAAGAGGCTTGGCACATGGAACTAGAACAATCTACAACAGTGGATGAAATAAAGGGTTTGGTTTGAAATTCTAATCACCTGAAAAAGGCCGAAGCATACAATGGACAAAACATCATAAATATGACAGCAAAGAAGAGGACAACAGCCTGAACAATGTAAATAGTAAAAAAAAAAACTTCAGAAATATAGACAAATAATATGTATTCATTGTAGTCATTAAGGGGGCATGGTGGAGTAATGGATAGTGGCTTGGATTGAGGAATCGGAGAGCCGAGTTCAAATTCCAGTTGAATCCATTACATTCACTTACAGACTAATACCCTTGGGAAAGGTATGAATTCTCTTCTTTTCCCTCCAGCTATGGGTAAATAGCAGGACAGACTGGTTTCTACAGCTTTGGATGGCAACTGGTCTAGGAGAAGGAAAACTCTGAATTCAAAACCTGCAGAGGGTCGTTTGGGGACCTTGTGGCACGTAGTGCACCAGGTCTCTGTAATCGGCCCTTCAAAAAGTGTGGATGGTCCTGCACAAAACCTTCACCACTATAATCAAATCTTATGTGCTATACATGGGGGTTGGGAACCGCTTGTGAATTCCAAATTCCCATGAAACTCCAATATTGGAGCTGGCTCAACCCACCCTGGGTGAATGCCATTACAAGAACAAGAGAGAAAAGTCGTTAAGTGATATGTAACGATAGACTATAATTTTTAATGGTATTTTAATTTTGTTTATAGATAAGGTACATCATTTTTTTAATGTTTTTGTTTATATCTGCACTGTTGTTTGTGTCCTAAAATTCTTTAAACCTAATATTATAAACTCACTAGCAGCATGACCTGGCGTTGCCCGTGCTCAATTCAAAAATCATACGACACATACAGCAATCGCTATCACTTGACTTAAAATATTTTTGCCCTTTCTTACCTTTAAAGGAGTGCCCTTTACCGTGCTGATGTTGCTACATGTCTTAATTCTTGCCTATCTCACACTGTGAATTTTTTCTAAGCTCTATACTAAACATTAAATTTGTTACAAAAAAAGAACTAAACAAAATGAACACAAAACGATCAGCTTTAAAAAAGGAATCATAACTGGAAAAACTGAATGAAAAAAGAAACACTTTTTCACACCCAACCCAGTTCTGCGGAATCTGAATCAACGTTGAGTTTAAGCAAGTGAATGAGCCAATTGGAGTAAAGTGCCATGCAGATTTAAATTTTTCCCACTTGTGACGAATGCAGCTATCGATATTTTTGCATGCTAGCATGCTAGTTAACATTCGTGTCAGTCAGCTGTTGGCTCTCACGCTGGCCAATAGAATCTTCCTGCCTATTTGTGGCAGCCAGCTATAGGCTCTCACTCTGGCCAGTACAAAATGGCCACAAACTACATGAAAATTGCCATAGAAGAAGGAAAAAAATCAATTATTTCCACTATCGATGGGAGATGGGAAATGCAAAGTTGGTCTTGGCCTTCCTGCTAACTTGGAGCATGTGCATGTAAATTTTGGTGCAAATCCATCAAAAATTGCGTCCGTGCATTCGTTACACATGCACGCGCACACACACACACACACACATATCCTGCCTTTTATAGAGAGAGATTAACCATATGATTTCAGAAGCTATAATAAATAATTACATGTGGTAAGATGAAAATATAGTAGGATTTTACAAACAAATAGTAGTTGCATGCCAATTTTGGTCAACTTGACAAAATTAAAATGTCAATTTTTCAGGAATTTAATTTAAGCAAATAGACAAAAAGCTAAGCAAAATATTAAGAAATAGAAAAAATTTCCTTACAAACAATAAAAAAAAAAAAAAAAAAAAAAAAAGGTGTACTGAAATGTTATGCGATATCAGTCTTCTTGTATGGCAGAGAATGTGGGACAATCTCCTCAAAGATGAAGAGACTTGAAGCAACAGAAATGTCATTCTACAGAAGGACACTGAGAATACCATGGACTGAACATGTGAGCAACAGTATCCATAGCTGAAATTTCTTGGATGCATAATGAGTAAGGAGGGCTTGGAAAATTTGACACTCATAGGAGCAAAAGGCAGAAGTTTATGCAAATAAATAGTAGAATGGGGGGAGGAGGGATAGTAAAAAGACAAAAGTTATTAATCGTTATCATAATTAGCCTTAGATATTTTTTAATTTGTTAATAGCTTTTCCTATTTAAAAACTCAATTCATTTCTTTGGAGAACCTCCAACAATTTTTAAGTAATGTAATAGTAATGGCTGGATGCTCATATCTGAGTATGCCTCTATACTAGGGCAGCTAGCCAATCCCTACTGCAGACGCCTGTTCAGGCACATTCCTGTTTGTTCAACACCCACAGAGCCCACCTGCAAATTATACTACAACTATACTGAGCAAATCTTAAGAGTTTCTGGGTGAGAGCACATATTATCTAGCATAATCAATAGTCTGAACAAGGCTTGTACACTCAAACTCTCGGTCATGATGACTTGTCACTTCATGCTAGCACCACCATCTCCCAAATAGTTTTGACAGAACCAAAACTTATGAACAATAAATGCATATATTATAAATGCATTCATCTAGATTAGAAAGCTGCACATGTTCTTCTCTGGGGTAATTGACAGGGATAATCCTTTGGGAATGAAGAAGAAGAAAAAGGCTCCAGATATCAGCCAGTTGACAGGATGTGTGAGTTGGGCTAACACAGATTTTGACATTCCTTACTAAGTGAAGTGGGTGTTGGAATGTTCTCCACCTACCATTGGGAATCACCTGGACACTTGCTGTACTTGACAGCGTGAAAATCTGTTGCTATGCAAAATTCAAGATGACCTTTTTTTTTTCTTACAAAATCCATCTGAAGTGAGATAAAGAAATGGTTCTTGTTAACAAAAGTAAATCTACACAATTTTCATGTGCATATATATATATATATATATATATATATATATATATATATATATATATATATATATATAATGTATATGTATATGTATTTAGCATTACCATATATGATAAAATAAAGAACAAATAGGAAATGTTTTTCAATGGAGATTTAAATGGACAAACAATTGGGCACTAAACTTAAACGGTTGTTCTTTTTTTAGAGGTAAACCTATATATGACTTTTTTTGTTGTTTTTACAGGTAAACCTATATATGACTTTTTTGTTGTTTTTACAGGTAAACCTATTTATGAATTTTTTTGTTGTTTTTACAGGTAAACCTATTTATGAATTTTTTTGTTGTTTTTACAGGTAAACCTATTTATGACTTTTTTTGTTGATTTTACAGGTAAACCTATTTATGACTTTTTTTGTTGATTTTACAGGTAAACCTATATATGACTTTTTGTTGTTTTTACAGGTAAACGTATATTTGACTTTTTGTTGTTTTTACAGGTAAACGTATATATTACTTTTTTTGTTGTTTTCACAGGTAAACGTATATATTACTTTTTTTGTTGTTTTCACAGGTAAACGTATATATTACTTTTTTTGTTGTTTTTACAGGTAAACGTATATATTACTTTTTTTGTTGTTTTTACAGGTAAACGTATATATTACTTTTTTTTGTTGTTTTTACTGGTAAACCTATATATTACTTTTTTTTTTTTTTACAGGTAAACCTATATATTACTTTTTTTTTGTTTTTTACAGGTAAACCTATATATTATTTTTTTTTTTTTGTTTTTACTGGTAAACCTATATATTACTTTTTTTTTTTTTTTACAGGTAAACCTATATATTTTTTTTTTTTTACAGGTAAACCTATATATTACTTTTTTTTTTTTTTACAGGTAAACCTATATATTACTTTTTTTTTTTTTTTACAGGCAAACCTATATATTTTTTTTTTTTTAAAAAGGTAAACCTATATATTTTTTTTTTTTTTAAAAAGGTAAACCTATATATTTTTTTTTTTTAAAAAGGTAAACCTATATATTTTTTTTTTTAAAAAAGGTAAACCTATATATTTTTTTTTTTTTTAAAAAGGTAAACCTATATATTATTTTTTTTTTTTAAAAAGGTAAACCTATATATTATTTTTTTTTTTTTAAAAAGGTAAACCTATATATTATTTTTTTTTTTTAAAAAGGTAAACCTATATATTATTTTTTTTTTTTTTAAAAGGTAAACCTATATTTTTTTTTTTTTTTAAAAGGTAAACCTATATTTTTTTTTTTTTTTAAAAGGTAAACCTATATTTTTTTTTTTTTTTAACGGTAAACCTATATATTATTTTTTTTTTTTTTTTACAGTAGACATATTTTCTTTACTGCATGGATAAACCTATTTTCTGGATCAGGTAATGAAATAATATACATGGGTTCAGCAGGAACAAACTAAACAAAAACTGGTATCACATTGACTGTGGGTTATCCCAATAGACTTTGCTTAAAGCTTGTCCCTGGAGTGCACTCCTTAAGCCTATGAAAAGGTGTGCATATTTCTCCATAGTGTTCTTTCTCTTTTACAGATTCTGGCTATAATGATGTCGTCACACATGAGGAAAAAGTGTTCCCCTGCTGAGAAACATTCATTTTCATCGTTTTACTTTCTTGCTCTTCACTTTTGAAGTCTTTCACACACATATCTATCCCGTTGACCTTCCCAAATGTTGTGGAGTGATTTCACAGTGGAGGCTTGTATTTGTACTAAGTCAGTCCTAAAATAGGTTCGACGTACAAAACATTAAGAACTTGATATAATAGGTATAACACAGAGTAATCTAGTTGTGGTCACTGATACTTTAGTATTCGACTAACGGTCGTCTAACATCGACTCACTGAGCGACTCCCTCGTTACTCTTACTACTCCTACTTATTATAGGTGGGAGAATCTATTAACTATAGAATAGGTGTGTTTCCCTATAACACCAAATTGCACACGAACAAAAACACACTTTAAATGTTTTCTATGTAACTAGTCTTTAAATGTTTTCTTCTTTTATTGTAATTGTAATTTTGTCAATGCATGCAATTAGTTGTTGTCTATTTTATATTGTTTTGCATACTCATTTTTACTTGGACTCACATCAAGTCTGCCAATATTGTTTGTGGGATAAATTTATCTAGCAGAAAATATTTACTATCCAAAGAGTTGATTCCTACAACATAATGGTGAATAATTATTTACCCAAACATACCAGCAATTCCACAACAGGACTAAACATTAATTGTAATGAGATAAAATGTATAGTTGTCACCAAAAGGAACAGTCCAACATACAAACTATGAATTGGAGACGCCAAAATCAAGCAAGTACAAAAATTTAAATATCTAGGAAGTGTTTTGACAGAAGACGGAAAATATAACACCAAAATCAGAAGGTGCACTGGAATAGTAAAAAGATGCCTTCCAAAAGAAAGCAAGGTATTAAGAAACAGGAAAATTCTGTTAGAAACAAAGGGTACTGAACTGTTATGTAATATGAGTAAAAAAGTAAAAGTCGTTAGAAACAAAAAGAATACTGAACTCTTACATGTTAGCAGTCTTCCTATATGGCAGTGAATGCTGGACAGTCTACTCACAGATGAAGAAGAGACTTGAAGCAACAGAAACAAAGAAATGAGTACTGAACTGTCATATGTCTGTACTCCTATATGGTAGTTAATGCTGGACAATCATATCAAAGGATACTGAGAATACCATAGACTGAACATGGGAGCAATGAGGAAGTTTTAAGGAAAATGGAAACAAAAAGAACACTTATACTTAACATCAGTTGAAATTTCTTGGGTATATAATGGGGAAAGAATGCTTGGAAAATTTGACACGCACGAGACATACTGAAAACAAGAAGGACAAAGGAAAACAGCAAATAACCTACCTAAGGAGACTGAGCAAATAGTTAGCAGAAAGCAAAAAGTCAAACTTTACTAAGAGCTGCAAAGGAAAAGGGTATTGTGGAGATGAAGAAACATCATATAAGCAAAACAAAAAAAAATCAAGAATGGGTACCTGAAGAGGGCCTATAATAACACATACACATATATATTCTAATCCTTTCACTCCAAGCAAAGTACTAATGCCCCTAATATGCAGAGAAGGCAACTTGGAGTAAAAAGAAAATGAAAAGATGTTGGTGAAAAGAAAGAACAATAAAAGAACAGGTAGACAGAAGAAGACATTGGTGGCAGAGATGCATGAAACCAAAAGGGAGTTCCACAGGTAAGAATTGTGAGACAAAAGATGGCAGTTAACGTTTAAATTTTGAAGACTGTAGGCAGGAGGGAAGCAAGAAATGGAAAGAGTTCTCCAGGTGAGAAGTGCAAGAAAAGATACTATTAGAATGGAACTTATGGCTATATCTAGCTATTTAAACAATGAGACACCTAATTGCCAATCAAGTAATAGACTTAAATTTATGCAGTCAAGGTACCTAGGTTGAGAGCTCATTATTAAAACTACAATGAAAATATTTATATAGAAGACAGAGGGAAGCCATATTACAGCAATGGGAAAGTGACCAAAAATGCTAGGTAAGGACAGATACCATTATAAACCCATCTTTTGTTTTTGTCGAGAATCTCAAGAGGAGCTCCAGACCGGATATGGCATCAGTATTCAATGCACAGACAAATGGCAGATTTATAAATGTGCCAGATAAATTCTGACAAAAAAAAAAAATTGTCTGGCATGATACCTTGAACCAATTTTTCTTACAGTAAACCTAGCAATCTCTCCCCTGACATGAAGTCAGTGGAACACGTGAGACCAAGAAAGTACAAAGAATTGTTCTCTTTGAGGTTAGCATCAGCCATGCTGATTGTAGGCAGAAAAGATTCTCTATGGTGATTAAAAGAAAGTAATTTTGCTTTGAGGGCATTAAAATTTAAAAGCCATTCCTTGCCCCAGTTAACCACTGACTGGAGGTTTTTTTTTTTGAGAGAAGTTGCCAAATTTACTTTGTCAGATCTGTCGGACTTTATATTAAGACAAGAGTAAATGGTCGTGTCATCAACGTAAATACCTAGTTCGAAGCTGATAACATTGGGAAGTTTGTTAATGAAGATAAGAAACAACAATAAATGCCTCATTGATTCTTTTCCCCAAATCCTGTTCTACCATCGATTAATCAGGCTCATCTAGTATGTTACGCACTGATTTCCTCTGTCCCTCTTGCCCTCAGTCTGTCTTGTGAGTATCAGATTTTCCAAGTCCTCTTTCCTCATTACATGCACCAGAAATTTCAACTGCCTCTTCCTGATGTCAAGTATAAGTCTACATTTTGTTTCCAAAACCTTGTTGTTACTGACTTTTTTGGTCTATGATATCCTCAACATCTTTCTGTAGAACCACATTTCTGTTGCTTCAAATCTCTTCTTCATCTTTGAGGAGATTATCCAATATTCACTGACATAGAGGATAAATATCACATAACAGTTCAGTATACCTTTCTTTGTTTCTCATGTTTTCTGTTTCTCAACACTGCTTAGCTTTTGGAAGGCATCTTTGGCCATCCTAATACATCTTCGGATCTCAGTGTTGCACTTTCTGTTCTCTGAACACTTCAAAACATATGAATAAGTCAAAGGACACTGTATTATTTTTAGAAATTTTTTGAAAACATTAAGAAACAGGAAATTTTTTTTTAAGAATTTGGAACTTTACCAATGGTCCTGGAAAGACAATTTTCTTGTTCATTGTTTTGCATAAAAGTTTAATTTAACTATCAGAGTTTTAATATTTAGTTTCTATAAACATCAATAAGACTTTTAATGTTTCGCAAAGCTTTATAAATATTCACAGAGAAAAAGAAACTAGATAAAAAAGGAAAAAAAAAATCTATATTACTGCTTCCCTTAATTTCATTCACTCTATAGTCAGTCTTTTCTTTCTAAAAATTATGTTCTTTTATTAATTTTCAAAATTTGATTAACTGGAAAAAAAAAAAAAGAAAAGTCAATGCCTAATTCTTTTAAAAAGATTTTAAAAGAAGAAAATTCTAAAATGAGCCAGAATTCTGAATTAGCCATAAGAGTCTGAAACATTTTCCTGAGTTAGACCAGGTAGGGTGCCCAGCAATGTCAACCTTTAACTTCTCATGAATATGCATTTCTGTTCAGATTGATTTCTCTGAGTATCCTGTGGTGGATGAATAATGAGATGGGCCAAGCATTCACAGGAGAAGTTAAAAAGAAAGAAGATTACTTGAAAAAGCAATAGAAAATTTTGGCATGAAAAAGATGAAAAAAATGTCTGTTGCCTTTACCATAGCAACTCATAACATGATGGAAAAAATATTTTAATTTAAAAAAAATATGAACTTCTTTTAAAAAAAAAAAAAAAAAAAAAATTTTAACAGCACTTTCAAGAATGACAAAGTCTGTTTGTAGCAAATAAATAATATCTTTTTGAAGAACTTGAGAAGCTGTTAATGCCATAGTCTAATTCATCCAAAGAAATGGTTTTGGTTTTATCTGTTGTGTTTTACGGCATATCAACACCTCAATGGGTTATTTAATTCCAACAACTTTTTTTTTTCCTGGTAATATTTTGTTTTGTCAAAAATCTATTTCTGGTAATATTTTTTTTCCTCAAAAATGTATTGCTGGTAATATTATTTTAAAACATGTATTGCTGGTAATATTTTTTTTTCAAAAACATATTGCTGGTCATAGTTTTTTTTTCTTTTTCTTCAAAAATTTATTTCTGGTAATAATTTTTTACAAAGTATTTCTGGTATTAAAACCTATTTTTACACTTTTATAATGGTTTTTACCTCAGTTTCGGGGTTAACTATTTGCCCATAGCTGGGACCCTGACAGGTGCTACCACCCCAGGGTCAGGATGGACCCAGGAACACCAGCAATTAAGAGGTGGTTCCACACTCCTTAAAACCTCCTGCTCAGAGGCCATAGTTTATCGTCTTACCCAAGACATGGATGTACTTTAAGAAATGGTTTTGCTTCCATTAATTTATATATATATATATATATATATATATATATATATATATATATATAGATAGATAGATCGATCGATCGATCGATCTCTTCCTTATCAGTTGTTTTTGTTTATCATGCAAATGTGGGAGTATTGTCCACATCAATGGGCACCACTCCAGATAAATGGCTCACTGCATGCATGGAAGTTCTCACTTATTACTTATCATAAAACACAGAGCGTGTGTATGCGTGTCTGTACGTTTATATATTGGATCAGATTTCCTACATTTTTCAACCGATTTCAACAGAACGTCACAAGACTGCGTAAAATTACCTTGCGGTGGTTCTGACAGTGCCAAAAATTAGAAAAACAATTGTTTTTGCACAAAATAAATTTGAAAACCCGATAAAACACAAATCTGTCACCAGAATGAAAGGGGGACAACTCATATCGAATTATACTTATTATAAAACCCAAGTTATTTGTGTGTGTGTGTGTGTGTGTTCATTTATATATGGGATCGGATTTCCTACATTTTTCAACCAATTTCAACAAAACTTCACTTTTTTTGGCAGGTAGTGTTTCTTATTGTCTTGCACACTTTTTTCTTTATTTTTACATTCAGAATACTTTAAAAATTCCATTTACAAGACAATTGTTTATAATAAAATTCTATTCAATCGGTAGACTCATAACGATTGAAAACAACTCGTAAAAAAAAAAAAAAAAAAAAATAAATAAATAAATAATTAAGACATGCGTGTCCATCAACCTTAAACAATAATCTTTGTCAATTTTATTTTTCAATCTTTATGATGGCCGATACTTGATCTATCTCTTACTGTTACATCTCCGGGCAACGCCAGGCTCTACTGCTAGTCGGTTATAAGGGTCAAGTGCAGAAGTCGGCTACCACATCTCCACCTCGTCAGGTCTAAACAAGACACTAGTCTGCAGTCTGCCATCAATAGATCTCAAACAACATGCAGGTTTGAAATCTAAATACTTTACCAGGTGTCTGATCCCACTGCATTTCTTGTGCACCCAGAATTTGCAGCCATTGTAGAAAATTCTGTTACAACCTACACCAGAGCTTCTTCCCCACATTTACTTTTAACCCCTTCCTCTCCACAGCATTTTTCCAAGCCAGGAGCCTCAAGTGAATAAGCACTGAACTTGCATGACAGGACCTCAAGTGCAACAATGAAGAGCAGTGGACCGAGTACCAAGCCTTGATGGACACTGACCCTCAGCTCAAACGCCTGACTGTAACACTGACCAACCACGGACACAGCTCTGAGCATCAGCATACATGCCCCTTACTCATTACTCCATCAGCTTCAGACCAGTGGTGGTTCAGACAGGTCCTCAGTATCCTCGACAAATTCCACAGCCTTTCATAATGCTTCAGCCAGGATTTCTGCTTTGCTACTTCACTCACAGACATCTCACCTGCATCATCAACTTGTCTCCAATGATATTTGTAGTAATGCAGAGCATGGGTTACCTTGTACAAAGTGTGTTCAAGTTGCTGCAACTGTAGCAGGAAATCAAGTTTGAGGCCTTTGGGCATTTTATGAAATGAACATCACAACTATGCAAATGTATTAATACCTGCCACTTGCCATATGTGGCTATATTGCTTGCGAGCAGGGGACAGGGAACTCTGAAGATGACGCTTGTGGTACCATTGAGAGAGCAGTAAAGAAGACATAGGTAGAATACGCAATAATAAGCTATTTTGGTACTTGAGATGGATGCTGGTTTCAATCTGTGGTTGAATCCCCTGTTTGATGGTTCTGGATCGGAGGTTGAATGGATGGAAAAGACAAATGAAGAAGCTAGAACACATCATTCCTTAAAGATTGACGAGGGATGTACATTTGCTGTCTATTTCAGCATTGAAATGGATGCCAGTTCCAATCTAAGGCTGATTCCCCAGTTTGATAGTGCTGGATCAGTGGTAACTTGTCTGCAGACTGTGCAAAGTGAAGAGGCTAGAACACATCATTCCCTTGAGATTGACAAGGAGTGCACATTTGTTGTCTACCAGCAATTGAGAGACAAGGAGAAGGTGGATGCAGATAAAATAAAGACTGCCTTATATACAGCCTTGACAACGGACAAGTTCGCATATGAGCAAAAAGGGGTTGATATCATTTACATGTGCCTGAATGGTGGTGATCACATCAAGGTTGACTCACAAGAGGTTGTTTGGATATGACCTCCTGAGTGGGATGAACATGATAAAAGAGATGGGAGGAGTAAAAATCATTTCCTCAGGAGCAGTAGAGTTTGTCACGGTAAAGAACTATGTGCAGTGATAAGCATTAAAAAACAGGACTTCAGCACTGAATTTGACCAGGCAGTGAAGGTTTGGACTGAAACATGGAAGTAGACAGGAGGTCAAGTCCCAACAGTGCTGCGTAATACAATGGTAGATTATTCCAGGTCCAACTTGGTACAATGAGAGTACGAGTGTATGCTGGTTGGATAGCAGCTGGTTGACATCATATCCCCAGAAGGAGCTTGGGCTAGCTAAAAGCTTATTTCCATTGATGGCTGTGATCCAAGAGAACAAAAAGAAAGGTTCATCTTGTCATGGGCTACTGGAAGCTGAAGAAATAAGTCGACGGGTTCATAGTGAATGCTGACATTTGTTCACACAAATTAAGAAAATGGCGACAGCAGAGAAATAATGTAGCACTTTTGTGTTTAAGAAAGTTTATCTGCAGGTGAATGTCCACAACTCAGTGTGGCCATTCCAGACTGTACTTTTGAGTGGGCAAAGGTACTACCTGATGCAGCTGAGTTTCAGGCTGAATGTAGTGCCCCTTTATAATACGGTCAATAATCTATGTGGTACTGGCTCAGGATGAGTCAATCAAACATTCTATGTTGGCATACATCAATAATATTTATGTCTATGAAAGCCTATTTCCAACAAAACAAGTCTAGAAACACTTTACCAATTTTGAACTTTTGTGCAAGGACCCTGAAAGGCTGAAGGATGGGGGCCAAAGTATTGGGCTTGTATGTCTGGTGGGGAACATGGTGTACTTCAGTGGAGAGGAGAGAGCGAGATCCCAACAATTCCTGCTACCATTATTCGTTGAAGCACATTTTCGGTATGCAGGAAGCTCACCGGTCACTTTCCAGTATGTGGCTGGCTCAGACCGGTGACTGTGTTTCTGAAGCAACAGGTAAATTATGTCTGTGATCTAAGAGAACAAAAGAAAGGTTCCCCTTATTATGGACAACTGGGAATAACTATGTCAATGCATTCACAGCAAATACTGACATTTGTTGGCACAAATTAAGAAAATGGTGACAGCAGAGGAATACTGTATCACTTTTGGATTTAAGAAAGGTTTATCTGCAAGTGAATGTCCACAAGTCAGTGTGGTCATTCCAAACTTTACTTCTGAGTGGGTGTAGGTACTGCCTTATGTGGCTGGGTTTCAAGCTGATGTAGAGACCTTATAATGTGGTCAATAATCAATGTGGTACTAGCTCAGGATGAATCAATTAAAAATGCCATGTCGGCATACATCAACAATATTTTTTGTGATGAAAGCTTAGTTTCAACAAAACAAGTCTAGAAGCACTTTAGCAATTTCAGACACTCATACAAGGATGCTGAGAGGCTGAAGAATGGGGCCAAAGTATTAGGCTTGTACATCTGGGAGAGAGCATGGTGTATTTCAGTGGAGATGAGGGTGCAAGATCCCACCAGTTCTGGCCTCCATTACTCATTGAATCACATTTTCTGTATGCGGGAAGTCCACTGGTCATTTTCCAGTATGTGGTTGGGTCAGACCGGTGATTGCATTTCCAAAGTGACAGTCAAATGCAACAACCAAAGGTTTGGACGACAAGACCCACAATGCCCTACTAAAATGCTTGCTTACAGAAACAGTTACCAGGGTACATCAGGCGGACTCTACAAGAGGCAATTGGTGCTTGTGGGATTAAGAAATAAAGGTGTGGCTGAATGCAAGTTCCCTGGCTACTGGAGCAGTGTTGGAAGATGATGGGGACATTGTCGAGATGCATGTTGGCTGCATCCAGGAGATACACACCATATAAAACTGCTGATCTGGATGAGGTGTTGAAAGGCATTAATCTAACATTCCAATGGAAAGCAACGGTGCTGCAGGTTGTAGTATACCATACCTATGAACACTAATGGTTATGTCCCAATCCTCATAAATACGTTGGACGCTAGTAAGTGGAGGTAATATGCTAAGTAGTCCACCACTGCTAGTGGTGGACTACTTAGACGACAAACTACATCCACGTCCTGGGTAAGATGATAAACTACGTCCAACACCAAGGCCTCTGATCGGGAGGTTTTGAGAAACGTGGGACCACCTCTTAATTGCTAGTATTCCCAGGTCCACTCTGACCTGGAGTAGTAGCACCTGTTAGGGTCTCAGCTATGGGCAAATAGTTAACCCCAAAACTGAGGTAAAAAGCATTATAAAATATTACCAGCAATACATTTTTTTTTGCGGGGGGGGTAACTATTACCAGCAATATGTTTTTGGAAAAAAACTATTGCCAGCTATACATTTTTGAGGAAAAAAAATTAACAAAAATAGATTTTTGACAAAACAAAAATATTACCAGGAAAAAAAAAAAGGTGTTGGCATTAAATGACCCATTAAGGTTGACATGGCATAAAACAAAACAAACCAATCATATTATTGGCCTCTCACCAGCATACAGCAGTTCAAAGAATTTTCTCTCAACAATCCAAGACAACTATTTCAAAATACCTCACTTCATCTATTTTTGAACATACGCAAAGCACACATCCTTTCAGTGACAAATTAACTCTTACCTTTTGTCTTAATTTCTTGAATATTATTTTTATCAGATCATTTAATCTGTTGTATAAACATACCTCTTCATGACGATATGTTAAAACTACATACTTTAAGAATTCTGTTTTATTTTCCTGAAATAAATTACTGACACTTCTTTAAGTATGTAAATTCGTGAATAAATTCCTTAATAGGTTTTGTTAAAATTACCCCTGTTTTCTCATCATTATTGTCCTGTATTAATCTTCTTGGTGTGTGTAAATCAACAGTTCATTTTAACCCCTAAGACTCATGCCGCTATACATTAATTGACTAATTTCATTTAATCACAGTGAAAAATATTTCACTTTTAATTAATAAGGAAATTTGATATTAGTGTTTTTCGAATGAAAAGAAGTTTATTTTAAGAATGAAAAATAAGAAAATTGAAATTCAAGTGCATTTCTCTTTTTAGAGCATAAAATGAAGACAAAAATATTAGGTACCTACAAAAAAGAAAAAAAAGTGACATCTAAGATTAAAATGCATTTAAAAAAAAAAAATGAAAAATAAAATCTTGAAGCTTTAATTTTCATTTAAATTCAGAGTTAATAGAATAAATAAATTTAATATTCTCAATAAACAAAATACATTGGTGTATTTTAGAATTTAAATTATTTGGAACCTTTTTATTATTATTATTAAAATTTGTCCATATTGACAAATCTGTCAACACAACAATTTTCTTTATTAAAAAATCTTTCAAAAATACATATACTTTCTTGAAATGTTATATGAAAAAAATTAGCATATTTAAAATCGGCGATTTTTGATAAGTTGAGCGATTTATTGACTGACAGATGTTTAGGAAATTTAAGTAAGGGAGACTTAAAGAAAATTACATAAGGAATAGAACATGAACACATTTTTATGATTTTCTTTTAACTACCAAGTAATCCTAAAAATTTTAAATATTTTAAGCATTCTAAATTCTTGAATTTTTGATACTTTAGCTTTATAGTCCTACCTCCAAAGACACTTGCTGAGAAAATGTTAGAAAATTACAAATAAATTTTTAATTTACTATATCGGTACTTCCCTTATTTTTTGATAAACTTTGTGTATTGGCATTTGTCTTTTATGCACACAAAAAAAATTTTAATATTTTTTATATACTGGGGTTCAGTTAATTGTAGTAAACTTTTTTATTTATGATTAGTAACTACAGATGTTATTTTATAAAAATATCACTTGACTGCTACAAATTAATAGAGAATTTTGAAAGATTTAAAAGTTTATAAATTATTATAATTAAAATTTTTTAAAAATTTAAGCAATTCTTGTAATGAAAAAAATAGTGTCTATAATATAGATGATTTGAAAAATAAAAGCAATTAAAAGCTTTTCTAATTAAATAATGTCTTAATAAGTGTTATTACATTCTTATTTTATGATTCAGAGCAGATTTTCTCTAATTTGATGTCCTATGTGTTATGGTCTGGTTCCTTGTACCACGGTGATAGTCCAAGGTAGAACCAATAAAGAAGAACTCGAACACGTATATGGAATAACACAGATATATTACAAACAGGAATATATACAGAGAAGTAGAAAGTATGAACAATCAGGTTTAGTAGGGAAAACAATGTAGTCTCGACCAGTATCACTATTCCAATGTCTTGCAGTAATTGTCTGAACGCGACACTGTTTCGGACTACCTCTGACTCGACTTGACTTGAACTACTGACGCTATTTAGTAACTGCCCCACACAGTCACATGTGGCACAAGGCCGAATTTAATGTGGGGTTCCCAAGCCCGAGGGCTTGGCCAAAAATATACCCTTTGAACCCGTATAAACGGGTTCAGGGTCAGTTTACCTCCCTGAACGAGACACCGCCCTTTGGCAGAGCCTCGTTCGGGTTCCTCCTCGCCCGAACGCAGAGAGTTCAACCGATCAGCTGGTCAAGACTTGAACGACTGATGATATTCAGTCACCACCCCTACTGGGGCAGCATGTGACACAAGGTCGGTTATTTAATGTGGGATATCCAAGCCCGTGGGCTCGACACAAAAATATGCCCATTGAACCCGTATAAATGGGCTCAGGGTCGGTTTACCTCCCCGAACGGGACTCCGCCCCTTGGCGTAGCCTCATTCGGGTTCCTCCTCGCCTGAAGGCAGAGAGTTCAACCGAACAGTCGGTTCAGAAGTGAACGACTGACGATATTCAGTCACCCCCCCCACGAGGGTGTCATGTGGCACAAGGCCTTTTTAACGTGGGCATTCCCAAGCCATTAGGCTCGGCCAAAAAAAATAGCCCATTTGAACCCGTATAAACGGGTTCTGGGCCGTTTTACCTCCCGAAGGAGACTCCGCCCTTGGCGTAGCCTCCTTCGGGTTCCTCCCGCCGTAGGAAGAGAGTTAAACCGAACAGTCGCTCAGAAAGTGAACGACTGACTCCTTGCCTACTCCTGAGGCGCAGTATTTATTAAGTATAGAATAGTCCATTATTATTATTATGGGTAAGATCCCATAATACTATGGAATTAAAAAAAAAAAAAAAAAAAATGATGATTTATTTTAAATTTTCCGAGGACTTGTCTTAATAACAAATATAAACATCAAGCAATAAAAAAAGAATTTCTCAAAATTTCATAAAAATCAAACAAGTGGTTGATGGGGGCTAACAGACATAAACAAAAATATCAAAAAGAAACATTTCTAAAGTAATTTAATTCATTTCTTATTAACTTATATTAAAATCTGACAATTACCTGATTTTTGCAAGAATTTCTAAATCAATGTATTCAAAATGCTGAAAATTTTCTGTACAACTTTAAGGTCCTGCATCGATGCTAGAAAAAACAAGATTTTTTAATCAAAATTTCCATGGTTCTGAGAAAAAAGGAAAAAAAAAAAATCATTCAATCCTTCCACATAACCATAAAGATTTTTTTTTTTTTTTTTTTTGATTTGGGCCTTTTTTTTTAATCATGTATTCTCAATTTTAACAAATTTTCTTGAGATAACCCCTTTTAAAAAAAATTTCCAAAAGTCAGGGAATTATTCAATTTAAATAAAATATTCAGCACTTTAGTTGTGTACTGAATATTTATATATCCTGTTATTAGAAAATTTGGGATCTTTTCGGTTAGTTCATCCCAAAATAAAAAAAATTCATATTTACTAAAATTTACACCAAATTCTCCCAGAGTGAGGCCCTTCTATTGCACTCCAGTTGGGTTGACCTTTGTGATCACCTCCAAATCTGGGCAACACAGGTATGCTATTTCTAAGCATGTGGTTTACGTACATGCTCACATCAATAAACAAGCCAAAAACAGATTTTTAATTTTTTTTTTTTTTAAATTTAAAAAAATTCCTAGTAAACACTTCAAATATCATTCACACTTACAAAATGTGAATAGTTCCCTGAGTTCTGGCAATTTTTCATTCTCAGCATTGAAGTTATTGTAAGGCAAGCTAAACAAATTTGGATTTTTAAAATTTATTTCAAAAGACTGTCAAAAATTTTATAAAAAAATTTTGATTTAAAACTTATAATTTCTTGGGGTGAATTAATATTTGCGATAAGTAACTTTACACACTATTTGGGGTGAATTAACAGAAAAGATCCAAACTTTGTAGAAACATTGGAGATGTCATTAACCCCTACACACACATATATATATATATATATATATATATATATATATATATATATATATATTTTGATACATTGTGACTACTTTTAAAATTGGAAAATTATGATGAATAGTTTTTAATTTTCTCAAGAAAAATCCTTGTGTATATTCTTTCAACCTTTTTTTTTTAATATCACCTCATGAAAATTTATTCTGACAATTTACAAAAATAATTCAATAAAACTCAAAAAAAAAAAATTTTTTTGAGAGTTGGTGCTTGCATAATTTAATAAAATACATTATTTTCTTTAAGATTTGACAGAAAAAAAATCTACAAGGAATATTTATTTTTTAAAATTACATGGAATTTTTCAGTGCCATTTTGAAATTCTTACAGTTGCTGATGACAAAGAAAATCCATTTTATTAAATAAAGATGTATTTGAAATATTGAAAAATGTTAAGTTTGATGCCATTTTTGCATCACAAATATTTTAAAAAGAATTTTATTTCATTTATTATTGTAACAACTGTTAGATTATTTTCTGTATGGAAGATCAAATAGGAAAAAGTTCTGAATCACCTCCCTCTTGGGAGATTAATATTTTAATATTGAATTTTATCAGTTTCACCACATTTTTAGCACTTCCTTTAGTTTAATAAATTTTAAAAATCAGAATAATTATAAAGACCTCATTAGGTGAAATTGAATATTTTATGACATCAAACAGGGAAGAAAATGAAAAAAAGAGAAGTAATGAATTAAACTCAGAAATATCATTCAGCCAGTTTTTAAATAATTTTATTTTATGCTTCTAATGTCATATAAAAAATAAAATTCATTCTTTCATAAAAGGATCTACAGCCTTATGCAAATTAATTGAAACAACCACTTTAGTTTCCTTTCTTTCACCACACGGTCAGTTTTAGACCCACTGGAGTGAAAGGGTGTAATCAATTTCTATTTTTCCTCAGATTAGGTTATTTGCAGTGGTGTGCAGTAATATGAATATTTTGAGGGTGTATGATGAAATTTGTTTGGCCTTGAAAAATATTGCGTCATCCGTGATTGCATCAGTTTTTTATCATGCCCAGACACTATTGTCTTAACTGTTGATTAGTTGTCCTACGGCCATTGTCTGCAGTGGACGTTACTCCAAGGAAGCATACGAAAATTGTAATGCTGCATGAACACACTGGCAAGCCTTACCATTGAGCAAATCAAAGTACTATAGACTGGCCCAGAAACTCTCCTACTTTAAATGCAATTGAATATCTGTGGTCAATCTGCAAGGAATGGCTTTGTGGAATGGACATATGAAGTGCTAACATGTGCACTGGGTCATGTTTCATTGGTAAAATACAAAAAAAAGTAAATAATAATGGAATTATTTGTTTTGTTTCAATTAATTTGCACAAGAGTGTAGATTGATTGATTTGTTTTACCAGCACATCAAAATCCCTGTGGGTCATTTAATGCTGAAACTGGATTTTTATCCAGGAATGTTTCAGAACATTTCAAGTGGTTGTCAGGTCTTAAAACTGTTTTCAAAATATCGCAAATTATATAATTCAGGAGTATTTTAAAACTTATGTTTTATGGCTCAACATGCTTTGCTCTATTTTCTATAGAAGTTGAAAGTATTTTTTTTTCTTCAGACATCCAAATTATTTAGGCAGTAGGTAGATTTTTGAAGAGCATTTTAAGATTTTGAGCTTGGTAATAGTTGCTACAGAGGCACAGTGAAGTAATGGATAGCGGCTTAGATTGAGGAATCAGAGAGCCAAGTTCGAATTCCAGTCAAATCCATTACATTCACTTACCCTTGGGAAATGTATGAATCCTTCTTGAATTCTATCAAGATATGTATGACTGTGAGAAATTGGTTGAAGTGAGTATAAAAGGATTTAGAATAAAGAATTATATTCTTAAAGCATAAGTTATGCAAGGTTGAAGATAATTTATTTTTAAATATAATGAATAAAAGACAAAGGAAAAACTCATTTTATCCGATGCATTTCATTCTCTGAGAGACCTTTTCAAGGCAAATGCAATGATTTTATTTCATAACAAGTATTTAAATACAAGAGTGAAAAGGTTGTTTTTTCTTTAATTTTTGAATTTAAGAAGTTTCATTAATATTCATTAGGTAAGCTGAAAAGTCTAAGCACACTATGGAAGGCACTAAGTGACACAATTCAATGTCTAGTAAATGAAAGGGAGTAAATGATGTTTCTGAGTATTTTTTTTTTTTTTAATGCAAATTAGTATTTAAATTATTTTAGTTTGGGATTAATTTAGGTGTTATCTATAAATAACAGGAAGTTATGAATTTATCCATTTCCTTTCAATTTTTTTAACATTTTTATAGTCATACATATTGGCTCTCCCAAGTCAATATGTATGACTATAAAAATGTAATTCTTTCAAGAATGGAAATATTTGAAAACATCTGTGGCACAGATTTATATTTTGATAAAATCCAATAACAACACTCTCAAAAATTTCTCATCTAAATTACTTCCTCTTTTAATAAGTGTGGCATTCTTTAGATTAAAATATTGTTGGATTTATTTCTATGTGTAACTAATACATTTGATAAATTCTTATGTATAAGATGCCTTTTGTGTTCATAGATAGGTTATTTTTTTTAAATTTCTAAAAAGTTCCACAATGTATTGTGAGGAGCAGTTCTGGTAATTTGTTTTATATATACCTGCTTCAAAATTATCATCATCATGGGTATTTTTGGATTGATCATATCCATAATACACCCTATCTGAAGTTATTAAGTAAAACAAAGTTCAATAATTCATATTTGGTTTGAAAAAAAAAAATTGTCAAATTTTAAACAATCGACTTAAATATCAAAACAAAGCCATAGTTAAAATTTTAGGTAGTATCAACGTTTTATTGAAGTTATTTGAGGTATTCTAAAATAAAATAATAAAAAAAAAACTTCCGTTTGAATTTATTATGCAAAACCAAATAATCACATTTTACTTTAATAAAATGGTAATAAAATCATCAAAAAATTGATCAACACCTATAATAGAACAAATAAACACATATGATAAATCTTTGAATCCTTTATATTTTAATATAGTGACCCTTCTTTCCAATAACAGCCAGTAATCTTTTATCCATGGTTTTTGTTAATTTTTCAGGTTCAATTTCCGACATGGTAGTTTTAATTACTTCCCATAGGTCTGCTTTGATCAGATTCAGTTCAGGACTTGATGGTGGCCATTCCATTATCTTCTTTCCTATAAATCCTTTATGCTCAAATAATTCACAGGTGAGCTTAGATACATGAGAAGGAACATTCCCATGCATAAACACATACTTCATTTTGAAACTGCAAGACTGGGACTTGTACCATGCAAAGAAAGTCTTGTTCATAAAAATTTCAATAGTTAGCAGTTCTGTTTAACTGCTTCATTGACTTTGACAATAATGGTTTGGTTGACCCAGCCCATATCATAACACTACTGCCTTCTTGTTGCCTTCTTTTAGCCACAGGCATGTATGAATTGGATAAAATCCATTCTTTGGCCCATCTATCACGTTCATCAAACATCAAGATTCATCCATGAAAATTACTTTAGAAAAGTCAATTTTGATGCATTTCTTGGCCCAATTTTGATGCTTTAAAATATTTGCTTTAGTGGGAGGAGATTGCCTAGGAGATGTTTTTTTTACAGATGCCAATTCACAAAGTATTCTACACCTTTTGTTCCTCTTGACTCCCTCAATTGCAACCTTTTCAAAGAACTGAGTCAAAAGTGGTTGTTTCACTATAACTACCTTTAGTTTATGCTCATCTCAAGGAAGCAAGTTCTTAAAGCCTTTATCTTTGCTTCGTTCTCAACTTCTATTTTCAACAGCCTTCTTTATCGTTCGATGATCTCTGCAAAGCTCCCTTGATATCTCCAATGTGAACATTCCCTCACTCAATAACTTCATTATTTTCTTTTTTTTTTTAGCAGTTGTTAGATCCTACCCTTTACCCATGTTTCTACAGATATTATGGACAAAAAGAAAAATAGTTCTTATTAAGTTTTAAATGTCTTAAGCTAATATCAGTTTAATTGGCATAACTTCAGTCAGTCCATTTTTGTAAATTCCAAATAAAAACTAACCATTAAAATAGCAGAAGATGTAATTAAATATTTTCTGAAAGGGGGAAATGAACAAGTTTAAGTTTGACAAATATTAGTTCAGAACTTTGAGATACTGAGGTTTATTTGATTTGCATAATAACTTCAGACAAGCTGTAGTTTTTGTAGCAATTATTTTGACGTTGCTTAGATTGGATAGATTATTTTGGTTTGTGGATGTTTGTAAGTACTATTATATGTTTTGTGATGTCAACGAACACTCATTGCCACTTTTGTGATGTCAACGTATACTCGTCATTTTCATAATGCTCGTTGTAGTGACTTTGTAACCGCAGATACAACTATAGTAATGCTGTTGCACAATACTGATGTCAGACACCTTTGAATAGCACTCGCACTAATAGTACTTGATAATACTCACTCAGATAGTATAGTGATCCTTATAGTGAATAGAGTAGAGAATAACGAAAAATTGACGTATCTTTGAAAATGACTTAACTCGAAATGACTTAAGCCAAGGTATCACTGTGATTGTGAATGGAAAATCATTTTTATTTTCAATTTTTTTTTACTTAAAAATTTTATGAAAATTATTTAAATCATTATGTGGTTAATTTTTTCCTTTTTGTCATTTGACAGCAATTGGTGAATGTCATTATTATGTAGGAATTAAATCCTAAATTTCTTAACCAATAAAATCCCATCAGAAGTTTTGTTTGATAAACAATAATTACTAGAGAAAATACTGACAAAATACTTGCGGGCATAGTTGAAGACCTGCTACATATTATGTTTGGACCATTTAGAAAATAATAACTCCCTTCACTACTCTTGCAAATTTGAGAAAAAAATTTTGCAAGACTGTGAAATTATTTTCTATCTAATGAAAATCTTGTATTCAAAAAGTTTGCACCTTCATGTGAAACTATATTTTGGATCTTTCTTATTGATTTTAAAAAAACTAGAAGCCTACTGCTTCTTGAAGCTCACAACAATTTCAGAGGTCTGTTTGGGTTTATACATGTATCACACACAATGGAAGAGATGATGGCCAGCAGATGCCAACACAACTGGATCACTTCTGTTTTGGGTTTTTTTATAATGTCGCAAATTAAAACATTATAACGTTAACAATTCTCCTGTTTGTTCTCCATTGCTGGTAACAACACATTTGTTCTTAAAAAAAAACAAAAAAAAAAAAAAAAAAAAAGAAGAATCTGTTTAATCGGATCATCTCGCACAAGCAAAATTGGAAATGAATGCTAATGTTCTTAAAATTAAAGAAACAAAATCAAATGAAATGATAAAAATTTTTTCTTAGAAAGTCAGAAATACAACAAAAAAGTTTTTAACTCTGTCAACATCTCTGTGATATGTCCTTTAAAGATGTGGGCGATTATGTTTCTCCACAGCTTCCTGTCTGTTGTTGCTTTTAGCAATACCTGTTCATCATCTACGAGCCCTCTTTAAACTTAGTATTACTCTGCTATCCATTTGCTAGAATACAATTATTCTATGCTTTCCCCTGCATTTGCTTTCAATGTATCCTGTGAGTATTGAATTCTCAAAGACTTTTTTCCTCAGTATATCTCATTTGTCACATGCTCTGGTCTTGATATTCGCAACAGTGAAATCCTCAACTCAGTTTAATTTTGATGCAAACCAGTCAAGTTTCTGAATTACTTTTTAGGGTGATTCTTGTATTTGTGTCACTACTTCATGACATCATGGTCCCTGATGAGGGGAACGTATTCAGTTGGAGTCCTTTCAGATTAATCAAAACAATTTGTTAATTATTCTCTATATTTCATAGTAAAATGTATTATAAGTGAATTACCATGCCATCTTGGTTTTCGATTGCCTTCCCTATCATCTTGAATTCAAAGTTATCCCTCTTTTAGATTCGATGCAACCCAAGAATACAGTTTAACCAGGTATTTCACCACCCAACTGTTGGTGGTGGTGGTAGTGGTGAGGTGTAGGGGTTGGTGGTGTTGAAGAGATGGTTTCATGCCTTTTCCAAGCGCATTTGTACAGAAGTGAATACAATGGACTCAGCCAATGGTTTGGTTTGATTTGTTTTATGGCATATCAACCTCAATGAGTTATTTAATGCTGACAAAATTTTTTATTGCTAGTAATGATTTTTCTTTCTTTTTTCAAAAATGTATTGCTGGTAATATTTTTTCCTTCAAAAAATCTATTTCTGGTAATATTTTTTTCTTCAAAAAATCTATTTCTGATAATATTCAAAAATGTATAGCTGGTAATTTTTCTTTTCCAAAAATTTATTCCTGATAAGATGGGTTTTTTTTCCAAAAATTTATTCCTGGTAAGATGGGGTTTTTTCCCAAAAATTTATTCCTGGTAAGATGGGGTTTTTTCCCAAAAATTTATTCCTGGTAAAATGGGGTTTTTTCCCAAAAATTTATTCCTGGTAATATGTTTTTACAAAGTATTTCTGCTATTAAAACCTATTTTTACACTTTCATAGTCTTTTGACACCAGTTTGGTGGGGTTAACTATTTGCCCATAGCTAGGACCCAAACAGGTGCTACCACCCGAGGTCAGGGTGGACTTGGGAACACCAGCAATAAAAAGGTGGTCCCATGCTCCTCAAAACCTCTTGATCAGAGGTCTTGCTGTTGGATGTAATCTATCATCTTATCCAGGATGCAGGTGTAGTTTATCATCATACCCAGGACAGGGACTCAGCCAAAATTTGAACTCTCCATGCCTGTATCGGGTGACACTACCTTCACATCAATTACCTTGTCTGATAATAATTTCTTTTTACGGATAGTTCACCAAATACAAAGCCCAAAGGCCCCTCAAGGTAGAGGGTTACTTATTGAGATTGTAAAGGAGGGGGAAGAGGGAAGTAAGAGAGTATTATGAGAAAGAGAAGGATAGATAATGGTCAACCTTAAAGATACCAAGATTGTACATTATTTACATTATTCGGACTATTGTCCTCATCTTTGTCACCATATTTATCACAACGTTTCGGCTGTTGTATGCTCAGGCCTTCTTCAGGTGGTTGGAATGTCAAACTGAACCCTTTATTTCGCTCACTGGGGTAGACTGTTCTAGTTCCAAGTGCCATGTTTGATGGATGTCAGCTATCAGTTATCTCCTGTTAATTTTCCCTTTGAAAGTTCTCCACTGCCTTAACCAGGTATTGAACTCACACTCTTTGGGTCTTGTCACTGGATCTAACCAACACCTTTATCCACTGCGCGATGTGTCCTTAAGGAAGAAGGCCAGAGCATACAACAGCCTTAACCGGGTATTTGGGTCCTGTCAAGGACACATGGCACAGTGGATAAAGGTGTTTGTTAGATCGAGTGGCAGGACCTAAATAGTGTTAGTTCAATACCCAGTTAAGGCAGTGGAGAAGCGTACAACAGCTGAAACGTTGTGATAAATATGGCAACAAAGATGAAGACAATAGTCCGAATAATGTAAATAATGTACATAATACCTCATCTCTGAAATATAGACAGACCAAGATTGTAGTTATCAGGGAAGCATTCTCTTGGGAGTTTGTTCCACAAAATAATAGTTATGGAGAAGCAGCTGTCTAAGTGGAATTATTTCAGCTTTCCTTCAGGTTCTTCCATCAACACAGCATTGTCCGTGTAGTGAATGTTGTGAAAGAAAAATAAGTCCATTGATATGATGCAAGCAAGGTAATTGGGTAAGTTTCAAATGTTCCATATATTTTGCTCTAATGTCTGAATGTTTGAAATATTTCTTAATCTGAAACACATTCATGGATCCATCACAAAATTTAATCAATTGTTTCCTTTGCCTAAATGTCACTGAAAATTCTTTAAGAGGTTTTGATGATACTGTGCAGATAGTCAAACATTGAACTGAAGGCAGGTATTACAGATGAAAGCAGTGAGTGACTGACCTTGAACTGAAGGCAGGTGTTACAGATGAAAGCAGTGAGTGACTGACCTTGAACTGAAGGCAGGTGTTACAGATGAAAGCAGTGAGTGACTGACCTTGAACTGAAGGCAGGTGTTACAGATGAAAGCAGTGAGTGACTGACCTTGAACTGAAGGCAGGTGTTACAGATGAAAGCAGTGAGTGACTGACCTTGAACTGAAGGCAGGTGTTACAGATGAAAGCAGCGAGTGACTGACCTAACGAGCTTAGGTGAATGGATGACAGAACAGAGACTAGGATGGATAGCACAAAGGCAAATGTCCCTAGTGTTACATAGACTCCTCGTTCTGGGGAGGTCTTGGTTGACAGAGTCAATTCCATAACATATCTTCTTTCGCATGTCTTCTCCTGGCCAGGCGTCAAGATGTTTTTGGGGTCCAGAGATGAAAAGATATCAACAAAAGGGATGTTAAACTTATCTATTTTATTAAACATGTTGACGTGTACATTTTTAATTAGCTAGTGGGGTCCCTCTATCACCCCCACTGAGGAGCAAGTTCCTCCAGACACAAAATAACCATGTCTACCGTGTATGACATGTAAAAACTTAACTCCCCGAAATCCCTTTCTATATCTATCATTCTCATACTAGTTTTAGCTAATCACAATTGACTTCCTTTGTTTTTCTGAATCTGACCTCACAGGTCAAAATTAGGAAGTCAGAGGAGAAATACAATTCTCTAATAAAAAAAAAAATAGTCTGCTAGACTATTATTTAACATTAGCAGCTACAAACGATAGGAAGGGACACGACATATAGAAGAAGCTCTATACAAACATGGAGGAATGTAAATCTTTATCCAACTTCATTAGCAAAAGTGAAAATAGTGTTTTGTGGGTGCCTTGCCTGTGGTGATGCATTTAACAAGTTCACACAACAGGCTACAGTTAATTCTCTCTTTACTGGGTCCCCTGCATTTGTAACTTTAGCTTATGATTGGAAGACTGGAGGTTCTGAGAGGAATGTAACCATCTTTTAATTGCTGTTGTTCCCAGTTTCACCTTGACCCTGGGTACCAGGTATGGGGAAATAGTGACCCATTGACAAATTCAGAGTAAAAATACTAGTAACACATTTTTATATTAAAACAGTTATATCATGTATTTAGTTGAAGCCATAAAATTGTGTTCAAAATATTTTGATTTCAGCATTAAATAACCCACAGAGTTCGATAAGTCACTAAACAAAATCGAACGAACTCAAAAGAACTCTTTCATGACATTTAATCCGTATAATATCCTACAATTTCTTAAAGAAATCAAACTGTATTCCAAAATATAACTTCAACAAAACTATAACATAAAACAGACATATCACTGCCTCAGTAATTCAAACATGTATATGCACAAAATCTGAGTATCATCCACCATGTACTCAACTGTGAAAGTAGAACAACATGTATCATATAATTATTATTATTTCAAAACTCCCAAGACAATTTAATTTCAACATTAAATGACCCATTAGGAGTTGATATGCAGTTATTTTGCATTCTATAGTGTTCAGTGTTTGATAAGTCACCGCTTTGTTATGGGATTTTAAACTTTTGATACAAATGTGTGGACGTTTTATAGTACATGCTTAATGCTCCTGGGACATTTGTCTTGCAAACAATATTGGCAGACTCATGTGGATCTGGGTAGAAATAAGAAACACAAAATAATGAATATAAAACAAACAACAATGCATATTATGAAGTATTAGCATGCATAAACAATGGAAATAATAGGAAAAGACACTGAAACTAGCTACAAGAATGTGCTTGCTTGTCTGTGTATGTGTAGGTGCAAGTGAGTTCAAAAGTCAAAAGAGGACCAAGGAAGCGAACATGCCCTGTCAGCAGCCTTTTTTCTTTAATCTATGTTCAACTACATCTGGAAGCAAGAGTTAAAAAAGGATGAGAGAAAATATGATTGCCTTTTTATTGATTTTAAGAGCGCCCCCTAAAGAGTGTTTCAGGCAAAGCCAAGTGGAGTAACCCACAAGACTGAGATTGCTTCATCCTCAGTTATACAGGGGTTGACAGAAATATGTCCTACATAATTGTAAAACATTACCTCTGTAAAGACACCATTTCCATGTTTTACCATTATGAGGGAGGTATTTCTGCCACACCCTCTATGCCTGAGAAGATCCTTAAGTTCATAGACAATTAGGAAAAAAAACGTTTATTTTACTCAATATTTGAAAACAATCACTTTTGTCAAAGCATTTAATCCACCATGTTTCTATAGAACAAAGAGATCTCACAATATACAGTAAAGTTACCCAATTAAAATTCAACTTATACGGGGTGTGACAGGTAAATTGTCACCATTTTATATTTTTAATTTTGTGCATGTGTGTTGTTTGTTTTTGATTTTGTTGACTCCCTAGTAGAGTCAAGTCAGTTGAGCACCATCTGTGTGCAAAAGAGCACCATGATACAATTTATTCTGCCAGAAATTTGGAAACAGCATGCTGTACTGCTTGGCATTCACACTAAAAGCTCCAATACAAACATTTCAGAGTGTTTGGGTGTCAGTTTGAGAACAGTGCAGAATATTTTGAAAAGGTTGGATGAGTCTAATGGTGATTACAAAGATGTTTGGAGTAACCACTAGTGATGGTGACATTATTCCGCCCGGCCTTTTGGCTGGGGGTTTTGACAAATAATGGATCGTTTCTTGGCCGAAGGCTGAGATTCGATCAAGGCTTTAACTAGCTGGGACTGGCTCCGGCCTGGACCTGTTAGGACAAGTCATGACCAGCTTTGACTAGGCTCTGACCAGCTTGGACAAGCTCTGACCAATTTTGACCAGTGGCCTATGAGTGGAAACACTCGGGTCTCCCACGTTAATCGACCTTGTGTCATATCTTGATTTTGTGGGAATCAAGTAAATACCATTCATCATCCCACAGGGCCTCAGACTTAACACAGAGACTTACATAAAGTACCTTGAGGAAGTAGTGCTGCCCTGGGTCAAGAGGATGGCTGCTGGAAGATCCTATGTCTGGGAACAGAACTATGCACCATGCCACACAAGCAGGAGAACCCAGTCATAGCTGTTAGACAATTTTTGCAGCCATGTTACCCCTTACATCTGGCCACCTAACTTCACAGACTGCAACCCCCTTGATTATTATGTGTGGGGTGCATTTGAGTGAGAGTCCAACAAAACTTCTAAGACCAAAGAGGAATTGAAGGCAAGGATTATGGCAGCATTCACCAACTTAAACAAGGATACCATCCAGAAGAGTTGCAAGAGATTCCAAAGTTGTCTGGAGGCCGTGCTAATGGTGATTTTATTGAATAAATTCACTCTTTAGTATTTCAAAATATTTTTTACATAATTTTGGTAAATATATCTGTTAAAATGTGATGTCAGTGTTATTTTCATTTTTGCATCATCTAGACGACAATTTATCCATCGCACCCTGTAACTGTATTAGGTTTTATTGATCTGCTGGTGTACTTTTGTCTTGCATATCTTCCACATTATACAATATGAACCAGGTCAAGTAGAAAAAACTGACAAACCACACAAAGGAAAATAAACTGGAAACTTAATTGATACCTGGTACTAGATTAGCAACTAGGTCCCACCACCCTACCATCGAACTAGCTAGATGCAACCGACCAAATAATTTTTTTTTTTTTTTTTTTTTTTTTTTTAAAAATCGCACTTCCCACCTGTGGAAATCCCTCTTGTTCTTGCTTACCTGATGAATTACAATCCTCAAAGATTTAAATGCAACGTCAATTGCCATCTTCTACTAACACTTCTTTTTTTTTTTTTGTCCTTTCCTCAATCCTCCCCATTCTCAGTTTTCTCATTCTTTTCGCTCTCTGTAACCCCCCACTCTTCCCGGCGTTCTAATCGCATTACCGCATTGCTCGGGGTGAAACAATTTAGAAATCTAAATAAGAACAATATATCTCTGTAGATAGAATAAAATGCTAGGTTCGAAATTCACAGAAGGTTACCGAGTACAGCCAATGGTGGGATCGAAAAGATGCAATTATAGCACCCAAGATGAGGATATTAATTGGAATGTAAAGGGAGATAATAATAACAATTATCATTATCATCCTATTGTAATTGTGTTTGTCCCTCTCCTTCGTTATTTTGCACGATCGTTACGCCCTGCCAATACCTCATAAATAATGGACTATTCCGTTTGATCGCGTACAAAGAGGGGAAAAGCACTACTTGGTTTTAGTGAGAAAATGAAAGAAAGAAAGGAAATGGAACAAATTGTCAATTTCGAATCTTTTCATTTGTATCCCCTTACTTCTTAAAATAACGACCAGCATTCATATTTATGGCTATTATTGCAATATCTTGTTAGTTTTTAAGCTCAAATATTTAAAGATGCGATAGCGGAATTTCTACAGATATTTTATTGTCGTAGAACTCGCCATGAGCTTACTCAATGATTAACTGAAGAATTAAAATTCATCGAGATATTAAAATATGAGAACCATGAAATTTTCACGGGTTAAAACTAGTTTTTAATTATTATTATTATTATTATACATCATAAAATAAACCTGACGTAAATTATGAAAATATAAGATCTACTTTCGTTAATAATCATTGAACAAACGTCAGTTTCATCTCAAGAATCACAGACAAGATGAAAAAAATATTTTAAAAAATTCTGTGGAGTTGAAAAATAAATATTATTACATATTAATAAATAATATCTTAAAATTATGTCAAATAACCAAACAGGAAAAAAAGTAACAATGAAGAAAAAAAAAAAAATTTACTGCTTTGACTACCGTTTCCTGAGCACTCAGACATAGAGAGACAACACTTTTTAGTTTAATATAAATACTGACTAAATGGAATAAGTCTCTAATTGACTAAAATAGTGATGCAATCTCATTACAATATTTTGACAAGTTCACCTAAGGTCCAGGGCCGACACGCACTACCCCGCTCCCCTCTACTGGGGGAAGGGGCAAGTCTAATTGGGGTCCCGGGAAATGCTTTGGCACCCTATCTATTTAACATTTTCTTTTTTTTCTACCTTAATCACAACTGACTAAAGGATAAAATGTTTTCGCGGATTTTGACGTCATGCTGGGACTTTTTCCCGTCCTGATCTGTGAATTTGTTTTGTTCATGCCAGTGGCGTAGCTAAGGATGGGGGTGGACAGCCCCGGGTGCCAGCACAGGAGGGGTGACACAATGTCACCCCCAACAAAATTTTTCAACCAGGCTACGCTAAGGTGCCAAAAATAGTCTGAAAACACAGGGTTTCGCAGGCGGGCATATGACCCCCCAGAAATAATTTATGACACCCCCAGTTTTGTCCCCCCGTCAGAAATTTTCTAATAAATTGTCGGGAAATTTCTGAGTGGGAAAAATAGCAATGTTTTCAGCTTTCATGTGTTTCAGTTGCTACAATCTTGGTTACTAACAAGAGACATTGTTGTAACATTTTATCGGATGATATGGTGTTTTAACTCTGCATAAAGCGAAATACGAAGCCAAAAGTGCAACAATTTCAGTCTTGCCTGTGTATCAATTCGCTGAGAAACAATTTTCCATTGAGTGAGCGATATACTTTTGAATATATCTACTAGAGTTGGGACGATTAATCGGAATCGGAATCGAAAAAATCTGAACTTTTAGGGGTATCGGAAAAAATTGTGCCTATTTTCCGATTCCAAAAATGATTCTTTTAAATTTTTAACTTAATTTTCCATTATTGGTACTAATGATAAATATTTATTGTTTTTAAATTATCACTAAAACTAAAAGCATAATAACATCAAAATACGATGTAAATTTATTTTACTTGCATAAAGAAAAACAAAAAAGATAAACTTTGCATAAATTCTCTAGGTAACCTTTAAACGAATGCAGTTGATTTACATTACAATGTTCCGAAAAATGCTCAAAAATTAAATAGAACATTTTTGCCAAGAAAAATACTTTCAAACATCATTGATAATTAAATGGTACCCAGAAAATGATGCAACAGAAAATTACGTCAACCAGGAGACTGTCGGATCTGGCTGTGCTGTCTATTGAAAATAATTATTTACCTATATTGTATATGATCGATTACTGTACATAATTAGGTTACAATAAAATTTGTATTTTATATGAAAACTACCTTGTGAAAATTGATAATTTGCAGAATGGGGACCCCGTATCATAGATTTAGGTAGAGGGCACGAGACCCTTGCATAGGCCCCATTGAACAATTGAGGTGAATATTATTGAAGGTGGAGCATATAAGACGAGGTTATCTTAGCTGTTATTCTTCGGTTTTCTTTGAATTCAATCTTCGCCACCATAATTACCAGCACTTTACGAGTGTTTAGCAATTCCATTTTTAGTCAACTGATTTATTGTTTTCCTACAGAATCGTGTGCCTGATAAATGTTCGTTAAACCAAAATATTTATTAGATAGTTAATTTAAAAACCAGAAGTGTGGTTTAATATTTCAATGTCCATGCCATCTGCAAAACTAAAACAAATCACGAAGATGAAAAAATAAACCCAAAAAAACACAGATTCATTAACAATATAAAACTAAAAACATTACCAGATCAAACAACGTGTTCCTGCCGATATTTTGTGGATTCAAAATGGCCGGATTCCAAGATCGGAAGGTGTTTTGCTTTGCAGAAGCGAAATCTTTCCTTCGGGCGTAGTTTCTTCTATCAAATTCATTCGTCCCGTCTGGCATATCTCGTTGTCAATTTCCATTCAATAATATGGGAACGTTAAAAAATTGTCCTCTCGAACGAGCTCCAAGAACAGTTACCTCAAATATCCACAACGACATGCCTTAACACGCCACACATAAAGAAAAGACAACAACACATAAATGGCACAACACGTCCTCCCACTTTTAACATTAATATTGGGTTATCTGCCCTTAGTCAAACAGTAACGAACCTTTCCAGTAGGTGATGTTTGGAGCAACAGGTCACATCATCAAAAATTACCACCTTTTCACTTTTCCTTAACTGGTCATCGGAGAAAGCAGGTGGGATTTTTATGAGCCATGTTCCATTTCAACATCACTTGAATCCCATTTGTTTTTTTTTAAACTGATAACAACCTTTTAATTCGCTATATTTGTTGTAGAAATTGGCGTAAATTTATTATCTGTTTCTTGTTCGGGCCTTCAATCTTTTAGGCGAAGATTGAAAACTATAATTGTACTATTCCAAAGGTCATAACATTTTGTCTCAGTTTCTGTGAACCATCAAAAGGATGCCTGTCGCATTGGTGGTTTTAAATGTTTTATTCTGTATCATTGTCCCTCTGGATCGTCGCATTTCTTGATACCTTCTCTAGTGGATTCTGCTACATCTAGTATCTCTCTGTTTTCCTATATTATGCTCATCTTTTTATTGCATCCAAGAGTGGTACAATATCGCTCGATATCTTGAATGACCATATGCCACTTTTGGTTTTTTCTCATTCCTTATCAATATTTTTATCCTATTTTCTCGGGGAATTTATCGTATTGGCACCCTCTGGATATTATAGAAACTATCTCACTTGTTGGCTATTGTGGCATGAGGGGTTATTTTGATTGATTTGGCAGTAGCAACGGAAATAACCAGCAGAGTACAACCTGAAGTCATAAAAGCCCTATTCAGTCTCTTTCCACTTTTCCTTTTCAGTGGTCTCTATCTTCAAGCCCAGCTACACAAAAGGGCTACACACAACCCTTGCTGCAGAAGACGAGGGCTGTCCTGGCAGCTTGACTCAGATTTCTCGTTTCTTCCGTGGTAACTGACGGAGAAATGTCCCTTCGGAACACCTACCAAAGGAAAAAACTAAACACGACCTTTGCTGCAAAAGACGAGGTCAGTCCTAGCAGTTTCATACTCAGATTTCTTGTTGCTCCCATGGGAACTAGCGAAGACATGTCACTCGACAAAGCAACTACTCAAGAACTTTGTTGACTGGGCAACCCCCCTTTTTTCCAGCAAAATACTTATTCCACAAAATCTTCCACCCTCACTGCTGTACACAAAGACACACTCAAACGAGAAAAATTCCTACAGAATATCTTCTATAGAATAGCATCCCTTTCCCGTTCTATCACAAATGTCTTTCTATTCTCTGTTATGTTTAGGTCTTTGATTCAGTTATGAAGGTTTGCATCAAACTTTGATTCCTTTTATGATTTTTCTTCATGACTCCATCTCTTTCTGTCTCTGTCTGTCTCTCTCTCTCTCTCTCTCTCTCTCTCTCTCTCTCTCTCTCTAATCCGATCAGCTACACAGTACTTATTCTCACTTCGCATTTTCAAGTCCTTGTCTTGATCAACAGCTTCATCCCAAACCAATGTTTTCTTGGCCATCCCGGAAAAATAATTGCTTTTCCTCTCGATGGAATTGGGGTGTGTCATGATATTTGCTAAGTAGTTGTATCTCTGCATCCACTTCTGAAGTCTTATATATAATCATATCATTTTCACTGTTCATTGCTTTTCTCATCGGTTTCATAAATGTTTCCACTGGGTCGACCGCAAGATGAAGAGGGAACATTTTCTGCAAATCAATATTCCTCAAAATTTTCCATGGCTTCAGAGTTAAATGGTGGTTTGTTATCAGAAATTATTTACGACGATTTCCATATGCATTATAGATATCCGTGGATACAGGAAGCTCTGCAAAAAGAGGCACCTGAAGGAAACCTGGAAGCCATATCTTGAACTATGACTACATTCTTTTGACCGAAAACGACATCAATATCCCATCCTGAAAGTAAGGTAATATGGCCATTTTTCTATGAATATCGAGGAAAAATAACAGAGAGCACTGCCATTGTTCCATTGAATTAAGAATGACTTCTTTGAGCCAAGACCATGATATTTTCCTGTAAATTTTCCGGTGGCAAAATACGGTAATCTTTGAGCAATATTCCTCTATTTGTCAGTTTATTTCTGGAAGAATACGGGTGAGTCCTTAACTGCACGTTTTCAGAATTGCAATTTAACCCTAGAACACTAACCATCAATTAAAGTTACACCACTACCGACCATGGGTTTATCATACCCGATTTTGGAAATATCAAAAAAAATATGAAATATAAATCTTTATTTGAAATATTTTACATGCAGGCACTTCAAACTTTGTAATTTGAGTTAACATTAATAGGAACTGAAAAACATTTAGGTAAGAAAATCAGGTACTGAAAATTGTAATTAAAAATAGGAAAATTTGCGCTGGGTACTATATAGCCATGGTTAGTGTTCTATGGCTAAATTCGCCCTGATATAAGAATTGTGTAAGATGTAAGAATTAATTACAGATGTAAGAATTAATTACAGTATTTACACTATATTCGGACTATTGACCTGTTGCCATTTTCGCGACGTTTCGGCCGTTGTACGCTCCGGTCTTCTTCAGGTGGTTGAATTTTCGAACCGAATCCATTATTTTGCCCACCGGTGTAGATTGTTCTAGTTCCAGGTGTCAGACCTCTTCCTGATATTTCAGTTTAATTCAACTAAGCTATTTGTTCACCTCTGCTGTTGGCCAGGTATTGAACTCACAACTGTTTGGGTCAAGTCACTGTATTGCCAACGCTTTTATCCACTGGACCATGTGTCCACGTGGAACTAGAACAATCTAACCTGGTGGACGAAAGGGTTCGGTTTCAAATTCCCATCATCTGTAGAAGACCGGAGCGTACGATCAACGGCAGAAACGTCGTGAATATGCCAACAAAGGTGACGACAACAGTCCGAACGATGTAAATACTGTAAATAATTACAAAACCTCATCTCAGAAATATAGACAGATCCTGAAGAAGGCCGGAGCGTGCAACATCCGAAACGTCTTGAATATGACAACAAAGATGAAGAGAACAGTTGGAACTAAGTAAATACTGTAAAAAATTACAATACTTAACCTCAGAAATATAGTCAGGTAATGATGTAAAATTTGTTTTACAAAAAGTCTATTTTCCTTCTATATAATAAATGCGAATCTCAGTGTGTCATCCTTTTTCAGTTAAAGGGACACAACTCTCCAACTTTCAATAGCTCATGTTACAGAAATTTTGGATTCCAAAATTTTCATTACTGCGATTGTTTTCGGCGATTTTTTACGTGATTTTTGCGACGAATTTTTTGTACGTTAACAGTTGTTATAACTTGGAAACAAATTTGGGAATAATCGAAATTAATTCCGAAATCCAGCGAAAGTCACCCATGAAATAAAAATAATTGTTTATTCGGAAAGTAAGGACCTATTCACATCAAATTGTCTTTAAATTAAGTTGCAGCAGAAGAATTATCGTTGAACTTTTAAAAGACAAGCTTAAATATTAATGCAATACTTAAATGCAGCGATCAAGTTTGAGTTCTTCAGCAGTTTATTGTTGCTTATCTCATACGGCAGCATTATGCCTGTCAAAAAGAAATCTCTGCCAACAGAAGACCAGATTGCAATCAAAAGATCTAAGGCTGCAGTGAGGAAAAGAAAGCCCTGTACAAATGGAAACATAGATCAAACGGCAGCCAAGAAAGCTTCCAATGCTGGGAATATGTAAAGACTTAGGGACTCTCAAACTACTGAACAAGCCGAAAACCCAATTAAGAGACCTCTGCAGAAGATAGCTTAAATGCCGCCCGATAAGCCGACTTTTAAACTAGTTATCAATATTTTCCAATTCTGTTTTGTCAGTGATTGATGTGATGTACAAAGTAAACAATAAGTTGTTGCGATCAGCGATGCTTCTTTTTATTTCACGCAAGATATCTCCGTGAACGGGGCTTTCTACGTCTCAACGTATAATATACTTCGCAATGTTTGCCTCCTTGATACTCTAAAACGAAGATTTTGGCAACTCATCTTTATTCTCCTATTTCGAAATTAACTCTTTCTGCTGCCACAGAATAATGCACATAAAGATTTATGATCGGATGACCGTAATTGTTGTTGATGTACCAACGAAATAATTATAGAATCGACGCAACTAAAATCGTTAATCGGAAAAATTGTTAAGTCCCGTTATGAATGGCTAGGTTCGCCACTCTTGTAGTTTCTGAAACAAATCCTGCTGGCTTTACCATATCAATCCCTTCACTTTGTGAAAACATTGCATCTAACCCTGGGACATGTGCATCAGTGAAAATAAGTTGATTTATTTATAGTTGGTGAGATGGTTTTAACGGCATATCAACCACTATGGGAATTTTAGTGCTGAAATCTAAATATTTTGAACACAATTTTATGCCTTCAACTACAGATAAAATGTACTTTTGGTCATTTTTCTTTAAATATATGTTTGTTGGTAATTTTACTATAAATATGGATTTTTGGTTGGTTGATTTTGTTTGGCAGGATATCAACCTCTATGGGTTATTTAATGCCGAAGTCTAAATATTTTGAACACAATTTTATGCCTTCAACTACAGATAAAATGTACTTTTGGTCATTTTTCTTTAAATATATGTTTGTTGGTAATTTTACTATAAATATGGATTTTTGGTTGGTTGATTTTGTTTGGCAGGATATCAACCTCTATGGGTTATTTAATGCCGAAATCTAAATATTTTGTACATAACTTTATACTTTCAGGGTAAAGGTATGTTTTTATTTTATATATATTTTGTAGATCATAAAATTTATTGTTGCTCATTATTCATTTATTTGTGTGTTCACTATTTTCCCATAGCTGGGACCCTAATAGGTGCTACAACCTTGGGTCAGGGTGGACCTGGAACAACAATAATTAAGAGGTGGTTCTACGCTCCTCAAAACCTCGAATATCCTGATCAAAGGCCTTGCTGCCGGATTTAGTTTGATTTATTTATGTCAAAATGGCAAAATCGAGCGTTTTTGTAATGTATTGATCAAATTCTCAAGGTATTTCTGATGTTTGGATGCCTATTTAAAATGCCAGCCGTTGTTCGTGAGTTGATATATCATTGCTGACTTCTTTTGGTAATTACCGTATTTTCCGGCTTACAAAACGCACTTTTTTCTTAAAAAATATCCTGAAAAATACATGTGCGTCTTCCAAAACGAATGTAAGACAACGCCCATACTCAAGTCAGCTTGGACGTTCACCTAATTGGCTTGACTGATAGGGACGTGGATTTATATGTTGAGCCATTACACTATAATGTTAGCTAGCTATCTAATTCAGCCTTTTATATGATGTAACCTTAGTACTTAGCTGTTACAAGTATTTCTAAGACTATAAACCTTCCTGGAGCTGAGCCACAAGCTTAAACATGCTCTGTTTACTAACTAGTATGTCATTGCCATACAAACAAAATTGTACGAGTGATTAGTGTAAGCAATACATGACGCCAGTATGTGAGAGACGCGTGGTGAATATGTTGTTGTATGAGAATGACTTTTTTTTCTTAGAAATTTCTTTCCAATATTAGGTTGTGTCTTCCATGCCTCAGAATCTTGTAAGCCGGAAAATACGTTAGATATGAAGTTTGAACTTGAATGAATCCGACACATGAAACTTTTCAAGACTTCTTTACTCCTTTGTAATGTAATGTCGTCCAATGCCACTGTCTTTTCAGGATCTAGTTGAACTGTATCTTCACTATATAACATTCACCAAAACACCATCTCTTGCCGGGTTAAATTTTAGTCCAGCCTCTGAAATTAGAGTCATGACCTCTTAGATAAACCCATTATGCACTTCAATTGTCTTGATCACTGTCATAAGTTTTTCATGTATCATGAGCAAACACAGGTTGAAGAGTAGCGTTCAACTCGCCTTGGATGGATTTCTATGTGCCGTGTCCCTTCTGGACGTTTAGAAACTTGATAACGGTATAATATTTTAAGAACGTGTTAAGTAGTATTTCAGTTCAACATACAATAAGGTTTTAAATGGAGCTAAAATTTAAGAAGGTTTTAACACGGTCCAACATTTAAGAAGGTTTAAACTGGAACCAATATTTAAGAAGGTTTAAACTGGATCCAACATTTAAGAAGGTTTAAACTGGAACCAACATTTAAGAAGGTTTAAACTGGAGCCAACATTTAAGAAGGTTTAAACTGGAACCAACATTTAAGTAGGTTTAAACTGGAGCCAACATTTAAGAAGGTTTAAACTGGAACCAACATTTCAGAAGGTTTATACTGGAGCCAACATTTAAGAAGGTTTAAACTGGAGCCAAAATTTTAGAATTTTGTAACTTTTCGTTGATGGTGCTGACTATTCATGATGATATGATTAAAAAAAATGAAGATAATTTCTGACTAAAACTCATTGAACATCATTCTAAAACACCCATGCCTTTCAGATTATGGGGAATTGAAGTGAGCCCCAATATAAGATTCTCACGTAGTGAACCCAGACGTTGTAATAAATAAAAAATAGAACGCGACTAACCTCTGATTTATACAAGTTGTATACAAAAATTCCTTGAAAACTTAATGGTGTCTGCGACCAAACCTATCTGCTGAAGAATAGTCGATGTTTTTTCCCCATCTACGGATTCTGTGATAATAACGGTGTAGATCTGGCTGGTTCTGCGAGTGTTCATTTCGTAGGTCTTGCCAAGAGTGTTCTTCAAAAAAAAAAAAAAAAGGTAGAAAAGCTCGCTAATCAGCAATTGTAAGCTGATTGACTAAACTTAAACTACCAAGGGCAGATAATTATATCCTCTTATTTCTCATAGGATTACCAAAAATACATAACCGAACATCTCGATGAAAGCCATCATATCAGGAATAAGCAGCATCCCCATATAAACTAGCCGACACACTAATCCAAATTCCCATTTAACCACACCTAACACTACTTCTTGGGTCAATTATTTTCTCACATATAAAAAAAAACTGGTAATCTTTTAAATAAATTAAAAAACGTAGTCATCAAAAATAAATATATAACTAGTTTAGATACAAAATCTTTACACACAAATGTTCCTGTAAAAAATGTCTAAAAGCACACTTAACTAAAAATAACTAATAATAAATACTCCTATACTTAGAATCATGGAAATGTGCCATTTAATTACCAATGTGTTTTTTCAACTTCGATAAAAAAATTTTTAGACAAAAATTTGGTTTACCGATGAAATTTCCTCTTAGCGGCATCCTGGCTTGTCTATTTTGGGAATTTCTGGTAAATGGTCCTTTCAAAAATGTTTTAACACAAAATTCTTCTTATTTCAGATACATAGATTATTCTCTATTAATGTATCCACAAAACATAATTTTATCCAATCTTGTCAACAAACTTAATAACGTCGAACCCACAATAGACTTTACCTTTCAATCTGAGTCTAGCCAATCTTTACTCTTCCTAAATATCATGATGCATAGAAATAATAACGAACTTCAGTTTGAGATTTACAGAAAACTACCAACAAGAATGACCACCACTGTAACAAGATCAAATCTCAAATAATTATAGAATTCTGTTTAAGAGCACCAAGAATCTGAAGCCCCCAATACTTGCCTGAAGAAGAAATATACATAGCCAACACTTTAAAAAACTCCAATATGAATATTATTTCAATAACAATGCGAAGAGAAAGACATAAAAAATATACGACCGCAAAAAAGACAACAATACTAATGACAATAAACTAGATAAAAACAGGCATATAATACTACCTACTAACTCCATAACATTGACTATCCAAAACAATTTATCCATTCTAAACAACATCATAATAATTACAACTACATTCAAAACTATCATGGATATTATCAGAACCAAAAATACCTATAACAATATTAATTCTGGAGCATTATATATAAAATAAATTGCGAGAACTGCTCCGTACAATACATTGGAGAAACTTGCCGAAAACTGTATACGAACACAAAAGGGATCTTATACACAACAATTTATTAAATGTATTAGTTATTGAAATAAATTCAACCATAACTTTGATCTTAAGAAAGCCACACTTATTACAAGAGAAAGTAACTTGCTTAGAAGGAAAAGACTCGAGAGTGCTGCTATAGACTCTTATCAAAATATTAATTTACGTCCCGGATTTTTTCCAATATCTCCATTCCTAAAAGAATTACTACTTTTCCAAACCAACATACATGACTATAAAATGTTGTAACATTAAAAGAAATCGGTTAAATTCATAACGTCATGCTATTTAAAATATATAAAACATAAATTAATCCCAAACTAAAATAAAATAATTACTAATTAGCATTAAAAAATCAAGACCATCATTTACACACTTTATTTTATTAGACATTGAATTGTGTCACTTCGCATCCTCCATAGGTTGCCTGACTTTTCTATCAAGCTCATGAATATTTATGAGCGTTCTTAAATTTAAACATTTTGAAAAACCAATAACAATTTTGCTCTTGTATATAATTACTTATTGCAAAATAAAATCCTTGCATTTTCCTTGATAAAGTCCTTCAGAGGAAGAAGCACGTTAGCTAAATTTTCCTTTTGTCTTTATTCATAATTCCTTATTTAGAGCTTTTGTTAAAAGCTTATGGATTGGTTAATTAATTCGTTTTGACGGCATATCGACCCTTTAAGGGTTATTTAAAACCAGAAAATATTACTAGGTTGTAAGAATATTTTGGAGACAATAATGATTTACAGATACAAATTCCACTAATTAACCCATAGCCGGGGGAGAAGATGCGGATTCATACCTTTCTCAATGATATTTGCGTGTAAGTGAATATAACGAACCCGACCGGAACTTGAACTTGGTTCTCCGATTTTCAGTTCCGAGCTGTTATCCATTGCACCGCACATCTAAGTTTACAGCACCTGGTATTGCCAAATGGTCACTCATCAAGGTACTGACCAGACCCAATGTTGCTTAACTTCGCTGATCGTACGAGAACTGGTATTTTAACGTGATATGGCAGTAATCCAAAAGCTTATGGAACTGCTGGAACTATTTAGAATTCGGTCAATTAATTCTTTTTCTTGGACAGAGCCCAAAGACTCAAAAAATACTATAGTTCTATTAAAAGAAACGAATTTAATTAGTGGAATACGTAAGGGTTGTAAATTAGGATATTTAATCCTTCTATATGCTGGACAATCTTTTCCCTGATGGAGAAAAGACTTGAGGCAATTTAAGTATACTGAGAATACCATGAACAAAACATGTGAGCAACAAGGAAGTTTATAAAAAATAATGGCGTGTAAACTTAGAAAGCGATAGCCGAAATTTCTAGAGCGCATAACGAGGAAAGAGTGTTTGGAGAATGTAACACTCATATGACATATTGAAGGTAAGAGGACAGAGAAAAGCAGCGAGGGACCTACGTAATCATATTTATGCTAGGATTGATCAATCCAACGCTACAGTGTTCTAAAGAGAAAGGACTGGGTTTGATTTTTTTTTTAACCATAGTTTTGATATTCATATATATAAGAAAATATTTATAAATATAAATCACAATAGGAAAACTGTAATAGTTGCCAACGCGTTTCGTCCAATGTGGACTTTCTCAAGGCAAAAAACGAAATGGACGAAAGGCGTCGGCAACTATTACATAATTAATTTACAATTATAAATAATTGTCTTTCCTCAGGTTAATTCTGAGAAATTTTCATAAGAAATTAGTTTATATAGAAATAGCATCTAATTACATGAATATCAATGTAATATTGAAATTATATGAAGCTCTAGTAAGCTCCTTACCTAGTGTGTGGAATTCCTAAATAGGAAAAACTTCAAATATTTTGGTGCATAGATCAGTTATAACAAATTTACTTGTATTATCTACATATATTCGAACTGATATCCTTATCTTCATTGCCATATTCACAACGTTTCGGCCGTTGTACGTTCCGGCCTTCTTCAGGTGATTGGAATTTCGAACCTTTTATTTTGTCCACCGGGGTAGATTGTTCTAGTTCCACGTGCCATGCCTTATCCGGATGTCTCAGTTATTTCCCTTTAACTCAACTCTCCAAGTTTTTGGTTCACCACTGCTTTGGCCTGGTATTGAACTCACAACTTTTTAGGTCTAGTCATTGGATCTAACCAACGTCTTTATCCACTGGGCAATGTGCCCTCAATGACACTTTATCCACTGGGCCATGTGTCCTCATCAGCCGTATATCCAAGCTTACAGTATCTGGTATTCCCAGTCTGTCACCCATCTAGGTACTGATCAGGTACGACATTGCTTAACTTCAGGAAATTGAACATCGAATAGATTGTCAAATCGAGACCATATATACTCGTCGTGTAACGTGCGATCTCGCGTATCGTGCGACCACTAAATTTTCACTTATAAAAATGATTTTATCATGTGTATCATACGAGTTCCTTTCTTGAGAGACCAAATTACAATAGACTAACCTCTTTTCCTCTATCTCTTTATCTCATATTCTAGTTAAGTTTAAAAAGTAAAAGAGAATGATAAAAGTATCGTTAGTAATAACGTACAGCCATAAACAACCGAACGAGAAACATCTAAACATCTTATAAACATAAACAATGGAAAAGATCCGTATTTTATAATAAGATACTAATATATGAATATTACATGCATTATTATTGGATACAGTCAAGTAAAACATCAGTTTTATCAAAATCATGTTTATTTTAAATACAGCTTTACTTTTTGAATACAGTAAATGGATATATAGTTTGGTCAACGATGTAGCTAGGGCCAGCAGGACATGTGCTAATTTTATATCTCGTGTATGAATCGACCCCCCCCCTAAAATTAACTTCAAAATTAGGTCTTCAAAAGTTATACGGTAAATGCCATACATGGCACCAAACCGGTCAGAAATATACTGCCAGGTGTATACAACCGCTTCCTTAGATTAATGGTTAAAATAACTTTGAGTGAGTGAAACCTGAGGATCTTGGCGAAGACCATCCTTTTTGGAACTTTGTGGACTGGTGCTACACAATCACAAACAAAGAACTGCACCATCAAATCACATCACTTGAGGACTTTTAACAACAACAACAGCTAAAACGAATATCACTTGTAACTTGAAGAGAAAATAATGTCATAATGAAGAGACTCTAATTCCACACGACTTCAAACAAAAGGTTAGGAAAGAAACTTCCGTCAATACTGGAAAGAAGCTACTGAATTTGAGAAACCTATTTTCTTGAAAAAATTGTTTTTATGAAAGATTTTATATATTTCAACCGACAGCAATGCAAATTGTTCGGGCTATGAATGTCAAATGTTTCCTTGTAAGGAAACGGCTAATATTACAGTTAACGTTTTGTTGTTTCATTCTGTGCCGACTAATCAAATGAAATCTACTGAGGACGAATTCTCGGCTCTACGAAAGCCTCGCCTCCTGCTTGTCCTCATTACTGTTACTGATGATGATGATGATGATGATGATGATGATGATACAAGATATGGTGTAACGAAATCTCTGGCTGACGAAGGACTGGAGCCTCATTGAGGTGATAGAAGGACTCGTTGCAAAGGACACAGATCTCTTACGGATTCAGTTACCATTAGTGGGACACTGAGGCAACTGACAGGATGAGGCATCAAGTCAACTCGAGAAGACCGGAACTTCCACCGATTGCCAGACCTTCTTCTGCATCCGAAGTGAAAAAAAAAACATGCCCCACCTGCATCGGTCACGCTAATCACTTGAGAGTTTGCAACAGACGCGGAAAATCCTTCCGAGTCTTCGTTCAGTAAGCCATGACAGTGTATAAATGAGGCGCTGTTTAAGTGGATAAATAATGGTCAATCGATGAGGAGAGGATTAAGAACGAGATTGACAAAGGGAAAGAGCTGAGAAAGTTTTGTAAATTTTTGCTAATTTTAGAGTCGACCAAAAGCTTTCGGAATTTCTTTCCTCTCTTTTAAGATGTTTCTTTTTAGAACCGCACTCACTTGTTCTCGACAACAATTTTCACGGATTATTCTGAAAAAAAAAAATTCTTTAAAAAGTCGGTCATTCACCAAGAAAGGTGGATGCGTTCATTCAATGTGTACAGTCAACAATTCCTCTTTCGAAGCTGCATTATGATAGATTAATAAATAAATCGTTCGCTTAGGAGGAGGAGGAGGAGGAGGGGGGATGAGGAGAGTAGATCGTCATCTTCTCTGATCCCTTAAAATGAGGAAATATTTGAAGGTTTTATTATTCCTGTTAGTGTTAACTCTCCGAACTTTGTCTTCCTTTATTCCCCCTCTCTCTCTCTCTCTCTCTCTAAAAGCTCGAATCTCGTGCATGAGATGAAGCCCGCACGTGCGCCAACACGAACAGACACACAGACACAGTTTCGAAGTATGCGCAAAATATTTAACAGAACTTAATCGTAGACGCGGATAAACACACACACACACACACACACACACACACACACACACACACACACACACACACACACACACACACACACATTTGCAATTAAAACGAATGTCGATATTATTCGTTATTCGTTCTTTTTTTCCATCGGCTTTAGTAGGAAGGCATTTTTAACTGGAAGGGAAATCAACACATTTTGTCTGCTTCTTTCTTGAAACCACGTGTATTCGTAAAGTATATGAAGGTTCTTGGTAAGTGAAAACTAATGATAGGATGAAGTCACAAGTGTCCGAATGATATCAGATAGAGCAATAAAAATACGGAAGAATATGCATTTATGTTTCATAGACACATTTAACAGGTTACAGCACAAGGATCTATTTGAACTGCGAGGGAAGCTTGATTTATTTGGGTTATTTGGATATTAGAATAATCCAGACCAGAACCTATACTGCATACGGATAGTAAATGAATTGAGTAGCTACACAAAAATAGAAAGGGGTGTAAGACAAGGTTGTGTCTTCTCTACAGCCAGGCTAGGCCAAAGAAGATGGAAATCTTACCAGAATTTAATATTGTTGGCCGCAATCTTCCCTGTACGCAAGTCGCTAGTGGCCTACTGGCGGGCCGCCGATGGCAACACTAGCGCTCCTCTGGTGGCAGTATTCAAGTATTTTTCAAACAAATCAGCTTATTCAAATTTCTTCGCTTGGTTTGCGAAATTGAACGAAACGTAGTGTTTGTAAATCTTGACAAAACAATGTTAACGATAACTTCAACAATGCTAAATATTGTGAAGATTTCAACATGCGTCAGCGTGTTTTGCTAAAAATTCTAGTTAATAAAATTTCCCAACTTATCTCATCATCTTCGCATATGGTAGATGAAAACTGAAAGGATGAAGTCACGAGTGTCCGAATGATATCAGATAGAGCAATACAAATACGGAAGAATGTGCATTTATGCTTAATAGACACATTTAACAGGGTACAACACAAGGATCTATTTGAACTGCTAGGGAAGCTTGATTTATTTGGGATATTTGGATATTAGAATTAACCAGAACCTATACTGGGAGCAAACCGCCTGCATACGGATAGTAAATGAATTGAGTAGCTACACAAAAATAGAAAGGGGTGTAAGACAAGGTTGTGTCTTCTCGCCGGATTTGTTCAACCTCTACAGCCAGGCTAGGCTAAAGGAGCTGGAAATCTTACCAGAATTTAATATTGTTGGCCACAATCTTCCCTGCACAAAAGTCGCTAGTGACCCGCTAGTAACACCAGCGCTTCTTTGGTGACAGCCACCGGTGGGCCTCTAGCAGTCTGCCAGTGGTAACATTGCCGAGACAAACAGATTGGCAAATTGGTGGCTTACGTGTAGGGTTAGCAACATAAGATGACACTACGTTAATGGCAGACACAGAATGAAAACTGCAGGACCTCCTAGATTAGGTAGAAAAGGAAGGAAAGAAGAAAGGACTAATCGTCAAATGTAAGAAAGAATGTATGATTGCCAGTGAGAGAACAGATACAAGATGTGAAATTATGATTTGAAGATATCAAAATCAAACAAGAACAGAAGCTTAAATATCAGGGGAAACGTTTTAACAGAGACTAGAAGATATGACACCGAAGTTGCATTCAGATAGCAAAAGGAGCCTTTAAAAAATTAAACAAAGTATTAAGAAACAGAAAATTTTCCTAAGAAACAGAAGAGTAATACTATGTAATATAAACCCTACTTGCAATACTATGTAATACTATATAAAAACCCTATGTAATACTATGTAATATAAACCCTACTTTATGATAATGCATGCTGGACAATTTCCTAAGGCAACAGAAATGTGGTTCTGCAGAAGGATACTGAGAATGTCGTGGACAGAACGTATAAGCAGCGAGGTAATTCTAAGGAAAATAGAAACAAAAAGGACAATTATACTCAGGATCAGAAAGAGACAGTTAAATATTCTGGTAAACGACACATCGAAGAAGGAGGTCTTGACAAATGTGACACTCATAGGACAGGACTAAGTAGCGGGCTAACTACCTGGCGAATTTATGCGAATGGAGGGGAGAAAGGAGTGAAGGGTTGGTAAAGAGATAAATATGACTAAGAGCTAAAAAGGATAAGAAGTTGTGAAACACCATGATTAACCATGTCAAGAAGAAGAAGAAGAAGAACAACAACAACAACATTGTAGTCAAAGCGTGAACTGAAGACAATATTTATATCTTTTGTCAGTTTCTTTTTTCTCTGTTGACTGCAACATTGAAAAATACCAAATTTGTTAAGAGGTAGAAAAGAGGATTTTCCGTGAAACTTTCTTGGAAACGATTCGCTTCAAAGTTATTTCTTTTCTTCCTTATGGTGATTTTTAATCGCAGAGTAGATGTGGCACATGGCCGAAAGTATGGGGCACCCAGTGAGGATCGAACTCACTACTCAGTCGTAAGTGAACTAGCGAGACGGAGCTTCTTTTCTTCCTTATGGAGAGTATTGCAATTGTACAGTCGGTCAACACTTGATCAAAATCCATGTCCAATATCTTAGCATGAAAAGTCTTTCTTGGAATATCCAGCAAGTATCAGTATCAGGACTATGATTTATTAAATGTAGCTTTGTATGGCTTGTAAACTTTAATGTCTCCAAAACGAAACTGCTGCTCATTACCCACAACAGAGATCCTTTCCTGCCTCCCATAAGTATGGCTGATTCCCAACTCCTTGAGAGTGCCTCGTTACGCCTGCTTGGTCTCACGCTGTCCTCTGACATGAGGTGGAATAAATACATTGAATCAATAGCTTCATCTACCGCAAGGAAAGTTGGCTCTATGTGTCTTCCCAAAAAGTTTTTCTCGTCTGAGTTCATCCTTCAAATCTATAAATCATCAATCTGTCCTTGCATGGAATATGGCCTTGTGTTCTTGCTGTTCGCCTTGACAAAATCTAGAGACAAATATACAAGATGATAGGTCCTGATTTGGCATCTAGTCTAGAATCGCTATCCCACAGACGTACTGTGGCCTCCCTCTGTCTCTTCTACAAATATTTTCACGGCAACTGTTCCGATGAGCTACTTACATGAATTTAAACGTGCTACCAAGCTGGCATCTCGGTCCCACTTTTTCACTGTCAAAAGGGTTAAATGTAACCGTCTCTTCTTCTCAAACACCTTCTTCTCCCGCACTTCTCGTCTGCGGAACTTCCTTCCCCTTACTTGCTTCCCCAATGACTATAATCTTCAAGTGTAATGTCAATCGACATCTGACATGTTAAGCTTGTTCTTCGTCCTTCTCTGTATCCTTTCCTCAAATACGCCTCTTTACTCTTGTTCTCAATCCTCTGTAACCCACTGCGTGCTAGTGGCAATCCCACCTTGCTTGGAGTGAATTTTCCTTTAAAAAAAAAGGACAAATAAAGTCGATGGAAATGGCGTCTCACAAATTTCCGGCCTAGAAAATCTGAATTCGAGATCCAGTCTTTAATCGCTTACATGTGGGAAAAACATAACTAGGTATTTACTAAATTTTAATCTAATAAGATACAACGCCAACGCAAAATGTAGTGGAAAGGAAGACTATGTTGAGCCAGTTTTCCAAATGGAGAGTGTCTGCCAAAAAAACCCAGTATTTAAAACCATGATTGTTATCTGGGCGCAAACGGAGGCCACTGATATTAGTTAGAAATACCTATTTACTAAGATTAATTTAGTTCGGCTCAAGGCTAAATGTATTGGGTGGGGAGACTATGTCACGCCACTCACCTAAGTGGGGAGTTCCTGCCTAGAAAATCAGCATTTAAATTCCTGTCTTTTTACCCAGGCTTGAAGACCGACCACTGACATCGGCGGGAAATGCGCAATTATTTCTAAATCTACAGCCAATCATTGTCAGGAATTTTTATACAGGTTTCCAGCATCACTCCAAGCAGATACTTACGTTATTTAATCTCTTTCACGTCCCCTTTTCCCCAGAAGATAAGTTTCTGTACAAATGCATATTGAAATGTTCACAATAAATCATTGCTTTGCTCTTTAAATGATTTTTAAGGTATAAGTGAACGAAAGCAACTCCGTCAATAATCAATATTCGATTACAAGCAAAATCCTTGGTTTATTTTGTAAATATGTTGATCACACCAAACTATTGATTTTGTTACGATTTTGGTATAATCGAAATAAGAGCTTCAATCAATCAAAGCATTTGATTGGTAACCAAATATTGATTACATACAAGAAATGTTTTCTTTGGTGGTAATGAAAATGAGATATTTATAAAGAATCTTCATATAAAATTCTGTGACTTTCATTCGTCAGTCCATTAAACCCTCTAAAATAACCATACATTGACCAATCAAAACCAAATTTGGGCGGTGAGGGCAAACAGGAAAAGGGGGTATAAAATACAGTTGGCTTTACTAGGTTAGTACAATAAATTTTCACTATTTGGAGTGGAGAATTAAATATGTTCTTATTTAACATAAAAATACTCCCACTATTTTAAAAACAATTTAATAATTAAAATAACGAATACTTATTTAATAAAATTGCAATATTATTTTTTGCATAACTTTTCTTTAGGTTTTTATATATACAAGAATCCAGTTTCCAGTTCGTCCTGCGTTTGCGAGAACTATAAACAAATCACAAGGCTCCAGAAAGAAATATTTATGCATGGCTAGTTGTATGTTGCATGCTCAAGAGTAAGAAATTGTAAAAATTTATTCTTCGCTGTTAAAAAGGAAAAAAAAGTAATTTTCTTAAAAGTATTGTTTACCATAAAGCCTTATGAAATTAACTTAAATTAAAGAAATTATTAAACCGCGAAGTAGGTTTTTTTGTCAAAGTATTCTTCCCAAAATAATCAATTAATTAAAATTTCATCGATTGGTTTGCGGAATTGAACGAAATGTAGAGATTGTAAATCTCGACAAAAGAATGTTTGTGATAATTTCAACAATACGAAATACTGTGAAGATTTCAAAAAGTGTAAGCGTGTTGCAAAAACATTCTAGGAATTAAAAAACGAACTTTCAATGGTTTGCAAAATTCAATTTTCAATACAAAGATTTCTCTCTCTCTCTCTCTCTCTCTCTCTATCTATCTATCTATCTATCTATATATATATATATATATATATATATATATATATCACAGTTTCTGGGATGTACCCAATCATGTCTTCCACAGTTTTCTTTTTTTGGTAATATGTATGAATTCTCTCTCCTCCTCTCAAACACACACACACACGAGCAATATGATTTCAAGTTTGGAAGGAAATACTTGTCACAGTTGCAGTTTATTTGAACTAATATCCTTATCTTTGTTGTTTTGATCATTACGTTTCAACTGATACGTTCTCTTGTCATCCGGGAATTTTAAAAGAACCTCATTTAGAATACAGCTTTTTGACTAAATTTGAATAATGTCTTTTTGGTTGACTTCTGGGGCCTAATCGTCAAAGCACTGCTTATGTCACACGGTCACCCAAGAATAGAAAATACGAGTTCAAATCTCATCGTAGAGTTTTCCATATACTGTTCGGATATACCAAACTCTTCCTTCGTCTATCTGGTGTTGTTGCCACAATGTTACAGCCGATCCTGTCTTCAGCCTTCTTCTAGTATATAATCCGAAAGGGAAAAATAGCGTCTCTTTTTTTCTGTTACTCTTTTCCATTCGTTGTCTTGAAGTAAATAAATTGACCTCCTCCCATCACTCTTTCCTAACAGATTATACACCTGAAGAAAACTGGAGAATAGATAAGCTGAAACGTAACTGTAACAGCATCAGTAACCCAAGTGAATTGTGCTGTTCAAACAAATATTAGAATGTCCGTAGATCTTCGCAAAATTAATGAATTGTCTTCAAGAATGCAATCGTCGAAACAGTGATAAAAATAACAAATACAAGGATACTCGTCGGAAGACGTTATCTACTTGATTGAACCTTAAGCACAAGCCATAGCAGGTACAATTATATGTGTGTATGTTGAACTCTATATCAATGCCTCTAAAACTGAATTCAGAGCGTTCAAACAGCAACTCTCAGGTGAATCAATAAAAAATGTCGAATCTTTTATACAAAAAGCGAAATAAATTCTACTGAAAGGGATGGGAAAATTCGCACAGCTAGAGCCTGGGTCGCCTTGAATAAAATGAATATATTCTGGAAATCTGATCTGCCAGACAACCTCAACCGGAGATTCTTTCGAGCCACTGTAGAGGCGTTTTTAATGTATAGTGCCACTGCTTGTACATTAACTAAAAAAAAACTCTAGTGTTTGATGGAACCTACATTCTGATGCCGAGAGGTATACTTGACATCTCTTGGAGACAACATCCAACTAAACACAGCTCTATAGAGCCATCTCTGATATTTCTACAATCTTACGTGAACGTAGAATGCGCTTTGCGGGACACTGCTGGAGAGCAAGACAAGAAGTCGCGAGTGATCTATTGCTCTAGACACCTAACTATGATTCAAGACGGATTGATCTCCCATCAACCACCTACATTGACCAACTATATTATGACACAAAATTCCACCCTAATGACCTTGATGCAGGACCGTGACGGTTGGCGTGATAGACTCGTGAATGTCCCAGCTAGCTCAATCGAATAAAAAAATACGCATATGTAGAATATGAAGAAGTTTGGAAGTGGGAACAATTTAATATTTTTTTTCTTGTACTTTCTCTCTAATTGAACCGTAATTTTAACATTATGTTCCGTCCTAGTGTAGACGATTACAGTTTCCCATGGATTCCTTTTCTTTATTATCTGTAATTTTCAATGTATAAGAATGCATTGAAGATTAAAGGTACGGAGTGGTTTCCCGTTGTCTTCTCCATATATCTGGAATTCCGAGTTGTCCTTCTCTTAGACTGATCGTCAACCAATGCTAGCAAATCCAGTCTACCCTTCTATTTAACCCATAGCTAGGGGGAGAAATAAGAGAAGAATTTGTTCATTTCCAATTTTTCGAAAGTGAACGCAACAGAAGAGGCTAGAATTTGAACCCCGGCCCACAGATTCCGCTGACGTCGCTGATATCCGTCACACTACCAGGCACAACCAATTGTTGAGACAAAATATAAAAAACAATTTGAGGTGGAGGTTACTGACATTAATCGATGGATATATGCAATTGCCGTAACGGTCACCAGCGCGGAAAATGGAATCAGAGAACCTGGTTCAAATTCCAGCTTAGTCTGCTGCCATGCACTTTCGCTCTAATACCATTGGGAAAGGCATGAATTCATCTCCCTTCTAGTTATGAGTTAAATAGCAAGATAGACTGGGACTCTATAGCCTTGGATAGCAACCAGTCTAGGAGAAGTATTGCTTTGAATTTAAATCTGCAAAGAAGGCAAATGAAAAACACTCTACTACCTTTCCTAAGAATTCATGGCAAGTCATAGATATTACCAATAAAAGGAAGCTGTGGAAAGTCATGATTTCGCACATCCAAGAAAACCTATGATTGCCTACGTTCTAAAAAGACATAACTCGAAATCAACTTTCCTACTCTTAGACTTGTTAAATATAATTCATCGAACACATCCTAAAATTTTGCAGTAGCAAGGCCTACTTCTAAAATCCAAATGCGTACATGAACAACCACAGTAGCGTTTAGAACGCTGAAAACACTTTTCTATTATTTCCTTGCTTATAAGTCATGCTACGAAAATCTCATAAAATACACGATCCTTCTAACACTTTAATGATTGCAGCGGTGACGCTGATTGCCGAGAGAGAATATACACTACCCATAAATGCAAATGCTGATCGTTAACGTACAGTTGTACTGGTAACAGGTAGATACTTAGTTAAATAGGTTGGTAGGGTTATAAAAAGACCGGATCTTAATAAGATGCTAACTTGGAGTTATGCCTATCGTGTCGACTAAGTGTAGAAATGCTTGCAGCTATGAGTTTTCAACAGAAACATGCCTGGCCTGAACTGTTGCCAAACTAATTCGTAAGTACGGATGCTGGCAGTCGTTTATTTACGAGATTGAGAACCGGTTGGCGGGTTTACCTGGAATTTTATTTATTTTTTTATTTTTCATGTGTGCATTTGCCAAAGGAACATTTGCCACTCATCAAAGTTCGAAGAAAAAGCAACGTTTCGTAGGGTTCAATTTAATTTTGTTTTTTTTTTTAAACTGCATGAAACTTGAAAAGATCATCTCATTTTATCATCAATGAAATTAAATCCAAAATGAACTGAGAGGTCAGCTTTATTCTTTGACTTTTGCTTCCTTTATTTCATTCATTTAAATTAGTAGATTTCCATGCGCTCTCAAATGAACAACTCATGATATTAGTAAAATAAAAGTAATAAGTATTTGCCTCCCTACGTGGGCAAATGTGAGACAAGGTCGATTTCATATGCCCCTCGCCTATATTTTGGCTTGTAGCTGTGTTCAACATTTATCGTAGGCATCAGGACATTCTTCTGTCTCATTAAGTCCTACCTTGAAGACGGGTCCTCAAGAATAACTAATGATCGTTACGAACGACTAGAAAACCGACAACGAGCAAGGAGTGTCCACATCGATAATTTAACTGTACTTTCACTCACACCACGTCGATGTTCGTCTTTCTTTTTCTTTCTTTTTTCGGTACTTAAAATGCAGTACTAAATTATTTTACAGTACAATTGCTATCACAAAGACCTGTATCTGCATGTGTAGCCAAATAGTATGATGCTAGAATAGACATTGCCAACCAGCAAAGAAGACATCAGCACGCTAAAGTTGACTTGGAGTTATTCCCGGCCGCCGAATAAAGACTCACGTGAACTCACACTTGCATTCGGTTTGCACGCGTGGGAAAGATTCGTGATACACGCAATTATGCAAACGATCGACCGAGAGTGGAGTTAAGTAGTATCTCAAACAACACAGACGGAGAATATAAGGAAGACGTTCGATTGAGAGTTTGCGGGGGCAGCATACGTTTTCAATTCGATGGTTGATTTGGGGGCTTACTGGATAAGGCTCTTACTCTAGGTTCCATGTTGCTTAGAAGCAATCGTAGATCTCCTCGTTTTGTAATTTGCAGGCGGTTTGTTTGTTTTAGTAAGAAGCTATGTAACTGCATTGAAACTACATTCATCCATACAGGAAGTTGGAGAAGCAATGAAGAAAAGTTTGATAACTTCCTACAGCTTTAGATACTTTTTAGAAATGCCCTGTTGTAACCAATAGAGAATAATTTTTAAAAATTTGAAAAAAAAAAATGGATAAATGCCCACCGACCCTCTGTGATGTTCACCCTCCCACCCAATGAAATAAAAACTCCCAGTTCTCCCTTTCAACATAACAGAGCCCATAAGTGTGGGGGCGTTAGCGGCCACGTTGGGAAACACTGATCTAGATTAACTGATGACGTCAGAAGTTGGGTAAAATATTCAGTAATGAAGTTTCAAATCACGTGTTAAAATTTTACCAGGACACACCCACCAAGTTGACCAATGCTTCGACTTGTCAGGTGAGCCCGGCGAGAAAGCGTTATTAAAAAATTACTTTAGTTACTTTGGTAAAAATGTCCTAAAATTAAATACACGGTTTGGACAGTAAAATTTTCGAGGCGATTTTCTAGTCATGGCCGTTGTACTCTTCGTCCTTCTTCGGTAACTTGCCGTCGCTGATAACCTCCCGTGGTATTTCAGAGACTTTATTTCACTCATATCCTCATAGATCGCGCCTTCTAACTCTAAGACTTACCACTCACACAACTTCCTTCAATAAGCCTCTGCAATGAGTGGCTTGGATAGAGTGTTCATTAGTTAAAAAAAAACTGAACCAGGTTATAACACACACAGTAAATATGAAGGTACAAATGCAAAACGTTGCGACAAAACCAATGAAAATGAATCTGAATAAATCAGCGTATAATAATTACCGTATTTGACGGCATATAAGGCGCACATTTTTTACTAAAAGTATCTTAAAATTCCCCTGCGTCTTATATGCCAAATGTAGATTTAAAATTCGCGATAGTCGGCCGAATTTAGCTACCAGGCAACTTCTATTAGCTTAGACTTTAGAGTAACTTTCATATACCTATTGTCATTATTTAAAAGGCTATTGTGCAGATTAAAGGTTTTATCATTGATAATATTCATTATATTAATTTTATCACGTTTAATATTAGTACTGTTTCACTAAAATTATGTGCAATAAATTCAAATTATATATTTGTAAAATATTAATATTTTTCTTGCGATAACTTCTGGTTGCATTGGTATAAATACAATCAGAATTTTTATATCCTAATTATTCTACTAAGATGTTTACAAGACGCAGGTTGTACAGATTATATAAAGGAAAATGTTTGATTAATTTTAAGGGTAACTGTATTGTTTTGCTCAATTGTAATGATTGCTTGACTTTTATTTTGTTTTTTTACCTTTGTATATAATAAAGTTTTTATAGGCACGTGTTCTTTGTTTCCTTTAACTGTAATCATGGCTTATTTAACCAAAATAACACCTCATAAATATAGCCTAGGCTGTACCATCTACTAACAATTTTGCTAATTACTAATTTTTCTTAATTTTCCCTGCTGAAATTGGGATGCGTCTTATACGCCCGTGCGTCTTATATACCGTCAAATACGGTACTTGCAATTTGTAATAAATTATTTTTTGTTTTGTTTTCTTGTATCTAAAAATAAATGCTTATCCGTTGTATCACAAATAGAATTTATTAAACTGTGGGAATACCCCCAACCCAGCTTGCCAACCAAAACACTTACTAGATGGCAGTGTATCAAGACTATAAAAGAAGAAGACAATAAACACCATTTCTCTCTCTTTTGGCTCTGCAATGTAACGGCAACAGAGTACTATACAACTTTGAGGAGACTTCTTAGTCCCCGGCAGACCGACTGCATAATTTCAAACAAACCACATGGACATCACATACAAGTATGTTTTCTTTCCTCTATTTGATCTGTAGACCCATAAATTTAATTTTTTCTTTCTCTTTTTTTCTGAACTGTATTTTGTTCTTTAAGGAAATATATGTAAAACTCCTCCACGTATTGAAATTACTTTATTTGAAAATATCGAATTCATTTATTTGAAAGTGTTCCACTTCAGCCAAAACATTTCTTAACTTCTTCTACTACAAACTGTTGACCAACTCGAATTTCGTCCAATGTAAATTCTTGTAATATTCACTACAAAAAATACGTTAAATTCTTCATTCGTTCTCGTAACTACATGACATCAAATTGAAGTAGACTTTGGCACCGACCGTATAAGTTGATTTTCTAAGCGTAGCTGAAATGTAGCACACAGCCGAAAGTATGTGGCACCCAGTGAGAATCAAACTCACTAGTCGTAATTATTTCAGTGAGACAAGTTCGCTAACGTCGAGGTGCCCTGCGCCGACTGTATAAGAACTGAACTTGGTAGACATATCAAGCATAATTTCGGTTTTTCTGATCATTACCCACCAACTGTACCCCTACTCTGTCATAATAAACTCAGTATGGACATCTTTGGATGGTGCAATGGTTAACAAGCTAGATCAGTTACGACTGAATAGTGAGTTCGATCCTCACGAGGTGCCCCATTCTTTCGCCCTTGTGCCACATCTAAACTACGCTTAGGAAATAACCATGACAAACTCAGTATTTGGTGAAGGGAATCAAAATTTCGTGTTTAATCTCTTACCTCAAGAGTTTTATGAAGTTTCAGTACACAGCCTGTATGTTGGATATTGAAAATAATGAAAAAGGGATTATCAATGGTCAGGAATAAAAGACATAATAAAGCAATATCAGTTTGGTTACTTCTTATTTAATATGGTTATTATTTAATTCAAGATATGTTTATCATCTTTTAGTTAATTAACTTTTGTTGAGAAAGGGCGGAAGGTAGGGGGTATTCTAAAAAAGAGTAGATCCAAGACTAAATTACAACTCGCTTGACATTTTATATTTCATTCATATTTCGCTTATCAATGAACAGAATAATGCTAAAATTGTATGCACGCAATTGGCAAAATTATTTTTATGAATGGACGGCCCATCTACCAGCGTCTGGAACACTGTCGCTATTTTTACGTCTGCCAACTTGGCTGAAACAAGCGATATTGTATGAATGGCAGAATGCGAGATGTTTGCTTGAGTGAGTAAGGCGTGTGAAGTAGCCTAGTGGATCGCTCATCGGCGAGCGGAGCGAAAGAAAATATTTTAATTCTGATTAATTGCCGTCTTCGGTGTTCGGATTAATTTTGTGATTTAATAGAAATCAGGACTTTCGTCTAGAAACATCACGGAAGAGTGCATAATTCTCCCCGAATACAGTTGTTAACACGTTATCAAAAGTAGTACTGATTATAAAATCATGAACTCAAACATCCCTGCAGAAATCATAATGTTATCTTTTGTGTCGCTTAGATAGTAAAAGTGTAAGAACGATACTGTGTATTTTCCTTCTTTTTTTACCTTTTTTTTATTTTTATTTTTTGTAAAATTTGGGTCCATTTGCAAGTTTCGATTACCGAAAAGAAAACAGACATCGTAATCGAAATTGCGTGACCGTCAATTGATGTTCAAGTTTTGACTACAAGGAGAGATGGATTTGAGATCGAAATTAACTTTGCTTCTTCAAAATGAACGTTAACGAGATTCAAACATCTTAATTGGCGCTTAACTATTTATCTACACACGCAAAGAGTGCAAGGAGAGTTATCCTAGATAAAATTAAAAATAATAACCTCATATATATATATATATATATATATATATATATATATACGCACAAATGAAGATAGCGAAGATCTAATCAACTTCTATTCCCACCATTTATTTTTTGTAATTAATAGATAATATCACATTTTTGTTTTAATTTTTTAATTAATACAGGATTTTTATTTTTATAATGAATACCATGTTTTTATTTTACCTTAATAAATAATATCGCATTTTTGTTTTATTTTTATAATAACTACCGGGGTTTTATTTTTATTTTATATAATTAATACCAGGTTTTTATGCTTAATACCGAATTTTTATTTTTATTTTTTATAATATCAGTTTTTATTTTTATAATTAATACCGTATTTTTATTTTTTTAATACCGGGCTTTCTAATTTATTTATTTTTTTTATAATTAATACCGTATTTTTATTTTTATCTTTATAATACCGGGATTTCTATTTTTTATAATTAATACCGGGATTTTATTTTTATTTTAATAAGTAATATCGGATTTCTGATTTTAATTTTTATAATTATGCTGCTTTTTTTTTTTTTTTTTTATAATACCAGGTTTTGTTTTTATAATTAATACGGGGTTTTTATTTTTTTATAATACCGGGTTTTACTTTTATAATTAATACCGACTTTTTATTTTTATTTTCTATAATTAATCGTGAATTTTTATTTTTATAATTAATATCGAAATTTTATTTTTTTTATAATTAATATCGGATTTTTATTTTCATTTTTTTTTTTATTAATTCTGGAGTTTACGGCCGGCTTTAATGAGTTTTCTGTTTTATTTTTGTTTGCTTTTTCTCCATTTTTTATATAGTTTCCCGCCTTTCTCTTTTCAAATTACAACGTTTCTCGCTCTGTCCATATCGTCTGTATAAAGATGGTTTTGCCTATATGTCTGAACGAATTTTGACGAACCAGTATCACTTATTTTTTTTCAGTGTAGAACGCGCTCAGTATGTACTCCAATTTTGAAGAGAAAAGTTAAAAGGGAAAAATTTCTGAAGAGAAAAATTAAAAGAGGGAAAAAAACGTTAATCTGAAAAGCGTTTATCTCTGGTAGATAATGACTAATGAGTAAACTGAACATTACTTTTAAATAAATAACTTTCTTCCACGCTAGAAAACGCTGGAAAGGCAAAATTTACATTTTACAAAGTGCATATACTCAATCTCATATTTCAATCAATTTAGAAAAATAGATATAAAAAACCGAATGGATAAGTGGATCATTAAACGTGTCTTAAAGAGATTGGTTGTAATAATAAAATCATTTCTGTTATAAAACACACCCACGCCATATGTTCGATACCAAACAGAGTGGTAATATCATGTGCGTTTTGTTGTGCGGTAATGGTTAGCTCATATCGAAGTTGAAATCAGGGAGATGGATTCATGCCTTTGCTAATGGTATTTGCGCGTAAGTGAATCTAATGAACTTGACTAGTGGAACTGAATATTTGCCATGGAAGTAGTAATAGAGTTGTAAGAGGCTTGCAATGTTATATCTATGGAGAAGAGGCTGAAGAGTGGAGAATGTCTTCACTGCAAAAGACCATGTAATTAATTTTGAATTCTACCAAAGCTGGAAAGTGAGGATTGGGAAGCTCCAACTGAGATATAAAAAGAAATATTCCACGCTTGGTCTAACCTGACTCTTGTAGAGATAAAGCATATTAGGAGTCAAGTACTTCTTTGAGCGATAGAATGAGTTGACAGTGTTTCCAACATCTTTAGAAATAGATTGTGTACGAGTTTCTCAAGATGTTCTCAACCAGGGGTAAATTTACCCCTAGGGGGTAAAAAATTATATAGTCGGGGGTAAATAATTGAAGTACCTGATAATTTAAAAAACTCGCCTGAAAGCCGATGATGATATGAGAGTAGCATTATCAGAAACAGCTCCTCGCTTAAACAAACCGATTGACTCAATGAATCAGCAGCGTTCCCACTGATAATGCTTCTGATGTTTCTGTTCATTAGTTTTTGTAATACAAATTAACTTCATAATTTTCTATTTAGAAAAGGTTTGATTTTCTCCTGATTTTTTTTATACGAATGTATAATACTATTTTTAAACAAAACCTAAAGTCCTAAACAATAAAAAGGTTCTTTCTGACCTTCTTGTTTTTCTGTCACTTTATGACATTGATGTACAAATGAATGATGGATTACTAATTTTTTGATCAGAATACTGAACTTTTACTAATTTTTAGTATTTGTCAGTATTTTTTATTTCTGTTTTGGTATTTTTACTAATGACTAATTTGCACAATTTTAGTCACAAATTAGTCAGTACTAATCATAAACATTCATTCAAAAGAATTTTTTTTTGTATTTTCCAAACATTTTTTAAATTGCCAAAACAAAAATACTAAAAGAAAATTTTTTTTGAATGAATGATTATGATTAGTATTAATTTGTAGATCTACTAATACAGCGGATAAAATGAATAATTTTTTTTATTAATGACTACAAACGTTAATAAAAATACTGAATTTTATACAGAGTACTAACTTATACTAAAAAATTAGTAGATTAGTACTAAATAAGAAATTAGTATTTTGAGTGTCGCTTAGTATTTTTTTTTAGGCACAGTATTTTGATTAAAAAAGTCCTTAGTATTTTGAATGAAAAAAATCATTCATTCATTTAGTCACGAAATTGTACATCAATGCTTTATGATGGCTATGAATTTTTTGTATGGGAGTAGGGGGGTAAATGGAGAAATACATAAAGCCGAGGGGGTCAATGATGGAGGAAAGGTTGAGAATGGCTGCTCTAGAGATCTGGAGTGAACCTTAGACCAAATACACTAGTTTTTTTTTTGGGGTGGGGTTACTGTTCCATTTCAGGTAGGATCAGAGAATTTTAAGAACGTAGATAAGTTGTAGACTTTTAGTTTTATGCGTCGTGTTCCTTCAAGGCAAGGGCGATCATGGCTCACCACAATTACCTGTCCTTTGCAGCTCAAAGTAATGTCTGTCTCCTTATCCCTCTCATTCTTTGTTCTGCTATCCATTTATACAAGCTCATTAGGTATATTACTTGATGTTTCCGTTTACTCCTCTTGCCTTTGATATTTCCTATATTTTTGACAATGGCTCATATAGATGTGTTTCATTTAAGTGTTGTTTTCATCACATAATTTTAAACAATTATCGGAGCAATTTTTTCACTACATCTTGCAGCGCGCCAACGTGCCTCAGCAACGAACCTCTAGGTTAAGATATGTCTTGAATTAACAAACTAAGCCTAATTAAAGTTAACTTGAACTAATGCTCAAATGCATTTAACAAACAGAATGACAAATCCCAGCAACACAAGAGATAAAACCTTTGCGATCGTTTATTCACCAGCAAAAAGATTTCACTATTGAATCAAGCATATAGACTTACTAAATATATTGTATTTGGTAAGACAGCCTGTTTCATACTTGAACGCAATCGTCGTGGCTTGAAAATTACGTTTAAGGATGAAACAGACTGTCGCCACTCGGTGTTGACATCAGTGGAAAATTTGATATGCGTTCTATCCCTGATATTAAGCACTTTTACCAATAAATATAGCATAGCTTAAAAGTATATTAATCCGCAGACAGACTGTTTCACAGTTCATTAGTGTAGCTAGACATCCGATTGGTTCAAGCCGGGATCGAAAGTCGACCGATTTGACCTCAATCAGAGTCTCTTACCCCTAGGTTAACGGCGCACGGCAGGGAAAGGGAATTTTTAATGCATTATATACGTGATATATAAACGCCATACTGATATATATAATATATATATATATATATATATATATATATATATATATATATATATATATATATATATATAGCACGGGTTGAAATCCTCACAATACTTAGAATTGTTGAAGTTATCGCTAATATTTTTGTCTAGATTTACAAATTCTACGTTTCGTTCAATTTCGCAAACCAATCGATAAATTTGAATAAGCTGATTTGAGCTGAGAAAATAGTTTGACAAAAACTCTACTTCGCGGTTTAATAATTAATTTAATCTAATTTTATAGGATTTCATTGACAACAATATTTTTAAGAAAATTTCTTTTTTTCCTTAACAGCGAAGATTAAATTCTTAGGATTTCTTACTCTTGGGCATGCAACATAAAACTGGTCATGCGGAAATATTTCCTTCTGGAGCCAAATTCCAACTTTTTGAAGCATTTGATCCTGTGATGTGTTTATAGTTCTTGCAAAGGTAAGGCAAACTGGAAACTGGATTCTTGTAAATAAAAACTTGTATAAGAAAAGCAATATTGCATTTTTATTAAATAAGTATTTTTTTTATTTTAATGACTAAATTGTCTTTAAAATAGTATTTTGTATGTTAAATAATAAAACTTTTAATTTTTTCCAAAATATATATAATGAAAATTTATTGTACTAAACTACCCACCCGAGTAAAATTAACTGTACTTTCTACCCTTTACTTGTTGGCACTTCTCCCCAAAATGTGGTTTCGATCAGTCAATGTATAGTTATTTTAGAGGGTGTGACAGACGGATGGACTAACGGAAGTGAAAGAATTTTATATGTAGATTAAATTTCGTCTGGCACAGGGTCATGGGACATTACATTAGTATCGAACCTCCAAATAGTAAGCGAAATTAACTTGTAAATTGATCTTCTATAAGAGCCCAGTTTATTTGAAAGAAACCAAGACAAGATTTCAAATGAGTGTCGGTAATAATTCAAAATCTTTAGATCGGAAGTAATGCCAGAGGAATGACTTGTTGTTAATCGAAAAATCATGCCTCTCAAATCAGAAAAACAAGACCAGTAGACGGAGTGTAAGATCAAGATCAAGAACAATTTTAAGAAATCAACAGAATGTAAAACGAATAACATAAATTTTAGTAATTTTAAATTTTCTGTTTTATTTACGAGAAGTATAATAATTTAATGACTATTTGAAATCGGCAACACTAAAAACTATGACAGTTCATAGACAATAAGCCTTTATTGTTTTATTTAATATAGTAATCTTATATTTTTATCATGACAACGTATTTCTTGAGACTTTGTTACACGTCTCATACTGTTCAAATATTAATACATTTAACAGAGTGGCTGGCACGCAAATATAGTGTGTTCAAAAAGATATACCATTGTTACACGCGAGTGAATGAAGGCAAGTCACGTAATCCAATCACGTGATTTAAGTACACGTCGGGATTGTGCGACTTCGACTATGAAAATGTCTATCCAACGAACGTCACGTTTCCATCGGAAATGTTTACGCTTTTTTCAGCTGCTTGTGTAATCTGGAGTTAGACAATTTGAAATTGGAAAACCTCATCATCTGTTTGGCCTCTTATTCTCCCTGGTCGACACCCGAATAAAAGGAAAACTCTCAACTTCGACAACAGAGTTCCCAGCAGAATTATCGATATCCCTGCCGATCAACTAGTAAAACCATTAGCCCTGAAACAAACTGTTTTATTTCAGCATGCAGTGGTTTGTAACACTTGCAATATCTCTCAAAGTTTGTCAATACCTATCTATCTTTACGGAAGAGGCATGACACGTGGAACTAGAACAATGTACCCTCCGGTGGACGAAATAAAGGGTTCGGTTCGAAATTCCAATCACCTGAAGAAGGCCAGAGCGTACAACGGCCGAAACGCCGTGAATATGGCAACAAAGATGAGGACAACAGTCCGAGCAATGTAAATCGCGTAAATATAACTATCTTTACTTGTCTTGACCTCTAGTTCTTTAGCTAACGTACTGACAATTACTCTTATGGTTCATTCCATATCGAGAACTGCTTCCTAAAATATCCAACTGCAAATGAAATACATATACCAGTGACTCTCAACCGCCGTGCCACGACACACCATTGTGCTGCGTGATCCTCTTAAGTGTGCCGCGGAAGTACGAGAGGATTCAAAATCCCTTCATAAATGTTCCTTCTAATATTTGATTTCAGTTAACTGAAGAAGAATTGACCACCATTGTTAGTGATCAAGGGCTCAAAATAAAACAATTCGACGACACCCATTGATACATTTTGTATTTCAAAACAAAAGGAATATCCCACATTAGGTAAAAAGGCTTTTCTGTTTTATTGCAATTTTCTACATCTTGTTTATGAGAATTAGGCTCCTCAAACCTAAATAACATCAAAAATAAGAAGCGAGGAAGACCTGAACACAACTGAATAATAAATTAGAGTCTGTTTATTGCACATTCGACCAAACTTTGAAGTAATTGTGAAAAAAATACCAGGCACAGGTTTCACACTAAATAAGCTGTACAAATATTTGAATAGAAACATTGAAATGAAGTAAGTTCATATTTCTGTATGTATTATTTAGTCTATGGTTTATATATATATATATATATATATATATATATATATATATATATATATATATATATATATATATGAAATGAAAAAATCCGACAATTATTTTAAGACATTTTTTTATGTTTATACGTTCTTTTTATAGATACACATTTTTAAGTAAATGCTCTGTTTATAATAAGCAGTATTAAAGACATTTACCGGCCTGAATGTCCGAGAAATTTTCATAGAAAATATGCGTCCTCCGACAGGAATCGTACCTGTATCCTATACGGAACCGTCACATAGCCTAACGTGCTTTACATAATGTGTGACGTCATTTGTTTACATTTGGATACGCATCGAGCAGATATGAATGTACGAGAGAAAATCATGGAGAATTGTAGTTTAAAAACAATAAAATCGACAGTGCTAATGGAAACGTTTCTCTATGGTTTAATTGGTAAAGCACGTCAGGCTATATAACGGTTCTGTGTAGAATACAGGTTCGATTTCTGTCGGAGGGCGCATATTTTCTATGAAAATTTCTCGGGCATTCAGGCTGGTAAATGTCGTTAATGCTGTTTATTATAAACAGAGCATTTACTTAAATATTTGTATCTATAAAAAGAAAGTATAAACACAAAAAATATGTCTTAAAATATATATATATATGTGAGTGTGTTTGTGTATGTATGTATGTATGTATGTATGTATGTATGTATTACTGAAGATGCACCATAATTACTTCAGCCATAGAATTAATAGGCGTGTTTTGGGCAAAATTGCCACACAATGCTTATTCCTCTTAAGATTGGTTTTTGAAATCAGAGTTGTCGTAGTGGTCCCACCAAGGCTCAGAAGCCCAATCTACTTGTTATTTAACCTATAGCTAGTGGAAGGTGTTTTCTTGCCCTTTTCAAGAGTATTAGTGCAGTCGAGGTTAATATCTGAAACCGGCATATAAAAGAAGTATAAAAACGTAAAGTTCCATGACAAATAAAGTTAAATGTCTATTGTGATTGGATTGCTATGCAACAGTTGTTTCTTTTTTCTTTTACTCAAGAGCCACTCACGGTAGAGGATTACTGTGGAGTGTTGTATCAGCGCAAGACAGGGCAAGAGATGAAGTTCTTTGGACTATGCAGGAAATATAACCGCTAACCCTAGACCTGAAAAGATTCAGATTAAATTATTGAATATAACGTAAACTGGAGCGGGTGTTAAGACAAAGTAGCACTTGACATTGAAAAAGTCAAGTCCTTCGTACACCAGAGGGACTATCTTCTCGTGCTATTTACAGATAGGCACTTTCAGGTTGTTCACAATCAGGCGAGTTTCCTCAGAACCTTTAACATTGTTGGCAGTAGATGTTTCTTTATGTAGGTGGCGTGCCTCAACAAGACAACGGATAGCAACACCAAAAAGTAAGGCGACTGTAACAGGTTTTTAAAAAAAAATTCACTCCCTTACTGCGAACATAGTTTATTCTAGATTCTACTCCAAGAAGAATTTTCCAGCGAGCCGTCCTATTGATTGCAGGTTTATCTCCTCGTCTGTCCCATGTTGGAGCCAATAGGAAACTAAGAGGGCGATGCTGCAAAAGTAATTCTTACAATTCCAAATATAAAAGTAAGCAAGAATCGGATGTTGTAGAATCATAATAATTTATACTGTAAAACAATTCGTATATGCTTACATTCATTCAAGGGTGTGTGGCGAAAGTTGTGGGCTCCGTAAGTCCAGGCCTGTAATGCATATTCGTACTACTATTAATACTATGAGTATCAGTTAGTATTTCTACTGCTTATTCTGACTCCATATTTTTTTTTATTGCATTATGTAAGAAAAATAGACTCGAAAGGTAGGGAAAAGAAAAAAAAAGTTATTTTCTTTTTTATCATTTTCTCTTTCTTTGTTTCATTCGCCCACTTTTTCTTTCTTTTTCTTTCGTTCTCTCCCACTTTCTTTTTTCTTTCTCTTCGTTTTCTTTGCTTTCTTTCTTTTCTTTCTTTCTTTTTTTTTTGCGTTCTTTCTTTTCTTTTTCCGTCATTTCTTTTTCTTCCTTTTCTTTTTCTTTCTTTTCTTTCTTTCTTTTTTCCTTCTTTCTTTGCGTTCTTTCTTTTCTTTCTTTCTTTCTTTCTTTCTGTCTTTCTCCTTCATTTTCTCTTCATTCTCTTTCCTTCCTCACTTAACGTTCTCGATGTTTCTTTCTTTTTTTTAATTTAAAAATAATTGAAACATTTCTTTTTGCAATTCGATTGCAAAGCTGGATTTTAATTTTTAGCGAACAATATTTTCATTGTATCGCCCTCTTTCCATTTCACTATCAAATGACGCTGGCTAATCGATTTATAATCTTATTTCGAGGTTTTCAAATTATTTATTTCCATTGATGTGGTTGTGCTGAAAGGTTCTCGACCCAACCAAGAAAAGTATCAGAAAGAAAATTCCGATATTTAATCAATTTGTCAGACTTTTTGTAAGTGAGACTGGCCGCAAACCTTTTTGTCACAAACAACTATTGAAAAAAATAAAAACGTAGACTGTAATCAGTCCTATTATATGGCAGTGAATGCTGTACAATCTCCTCACAGATGAAGAAGAGACTTGAAGCAACAGAAATGTGATTCTACAGAAGGATGCTGAGGATACCATGAGCCGAACATCTGAGCGACGACAAAGTTTTAGGTAAAATGGAAAAGAAAATGATACTTATACGTAACATCAGAAGGAGTTGAAATTTCTAGGGCACATGATGAGGAAAGAGAGCTTGGAAAATTTGACAATCACAAGACAAATTGAAGGCAGATGGGACAAGGGGAAAAATACATTACCTACCTAGTGACTTGAGTAAATGGATGGCAGAACAGGGTTTAGGAGAGATAATAAAAGGACAAAATTTACTAAGAGCGACAAAGGACAGGAAATTGTGGAAAACCATGATCGCCAGCGTCCTGAAGGGACATTGCACATAGAAGAGGAAGGACAAGCCTCGTCAAACTGGCACTAAAAGTCGAAGATCACACCCCATCCCCTTTAACTGATGAATTAAAATTATCAATGAATTAGAATTGATGCCAGCGCGTCAACGCCCCGCTTCTTGACCGAGTGTGAAAAAGAGAGAAATATGTGGGTGATGAGATCGATTTTATGGCATGTCGACATTTGTTAGAATATTTAATGTCGAATTTTATGTGTGGCACCCAGTGGTCATCGAAATCATTACTAATAAGCCCCACTGACTTTTATCTGACGTTGAGGCAGACTGATTGATTGATTTCTCTGTCCACGGTTTTATTCTTCCCCCATAAATATGTAGCAGATTTTAAACAAAAAATAATTATGAAATATATATGTATAGCTGGCCACTTGTATTCGAGGATACCCGTCCACTAGGGCGGGTAGCCAATCCCTATTGCAGACGCTTACTCAGGAATATTTGTGTTTGTTCAACACCTAGAGAGCCCACCTGTGGTTTATACTGCAACAATGCTAAGCAGACATTAGTTACAGTTTCTGGGAAAGAGCGTGTTATCTAGTGTGATTAACAATTTGAACAAAGCCAGCACGCTCAAGCCCTCGGCCAGAATGACTTCGTGCTAGCACAGCTATCGACGTCCCCCAAGAGTTCCGTCTACCTAATTTCACTCACAAGGATTGGGTCAATTGGGTCAACCCGTGGTATGGTTCTCAGGCACTTTCTTTATATATATATATATATATATATATATATTATTATTATTATTATTATTATTATTAGTAGTAGTAGTAGTAGTAGTAGTAGTAGTAATCTTATAAGTATAAGAAATTATACTCGTTCGGAAAACCTTCGGTGTCTTGATTTGCAAATAATCAAACCAATACCAAAGGGAAAAAAAGGTATAAAAAAAAAAGAAAAAGCCAAGAACATGTACGTTAGCCGAAAATAACTGTCTAACATGCAAGTCCAAAGTCCAAAGAAAAAAAAACCGATACGAGTAAGCAAAATAACTAAATAAAGTAGTAATACAGTAAGTAGAGCAGACCTAGTTAAACCTAGAGAGCCAGACAAGCCTACCAAGTTTTCACCTAAGCAGATCGTCAGGGAAGGCTGGCTCCCTGACGATGGCTATCTATCTATATATATATATATATATATATATATATATATATATATATATATATATATATATATATATATATTTTTTAATATACTTTTTAAAGTTTTTTGTTTTAGGTTTTTTTTTTTTGGTTTTTTTTTTCTTAAAATAGATTAGCTTGGTTTGGTTTTCTTAATATTTTAACTTACCTTTAAAGTTAGAAATGGATAATTTATTTTATATTTAATTTTTTTATTCTTTAATATAATTTTATTCTAAAATGTATTCTTACTTAACATAAATTATCTAAATTTGATTGACTCTTGTTAAAATATCTCATTTGTACGTAGAATTTGGTATATTTTGTATTGGGAACCTAACTTTTTTATATATAATTAAAAACATTTATATATAAAACTTCCTTTTCGGCCCTCTTTTAGTTTCAATTCAACACTTCATTCTCCATAAAAACCCAACTTAGGGTTGAATTTGTGGAGCTTACCACTGACTCGGGCATTTCGTCTGACTGCGGCGTCGACATAGGTAGGTTCTATATCTATTTTTTGACTGTTGTCAAAGTTAAATTTTAAATCTCTAATTCTGACACGAGCACAGTCCATCTACCGAGGTTGAATAAGATCTATCCCCCGCCCCATAAGAGGTAATTTTGGATTTTATTGTGTAATATATATATATATATATATATATATATATATATATATATATATATATATATATATGTGTGTGTGTGTGTGTGTGTGTGTGTGTGTGTGTGTGTACAGGCCGGTGACCCTTCAAATCTATGATACAAATTAGAGGGACCCCCACTCTACAAAATTTCAATTTTCACACGTTAATATTCATATAAAATAAAAATTTTATTGCAACCTAATTATATACAATAATCGATCATATGTGATATAGGTGAACAATTCAATGAGAAAAATTGAAAATAAAAACAATATATCTAAAATACAAATTAGAGACATGTCATAATAGATCATTCCATCTTAAATAAATCAACAATGTCTTGCGACAATTTTTAACATCAAGTTAAGAATTTTATTGTTAGAAGTTGAACAATTTAATACAATCAACATTATGGATAAAAAAATAGTGAATCTTATGTAGTGTTTTTTATACGAGACATAGCACAAGCAAAGCAAATTCATTTTCAGATTTGGACGAAGGAAAAAAGACCCCAGAATGACGTCAAAATACGCGAAAATCTTTCATTCTTTTATAGTCAGTTGTGCTTAGTTTCATTTGTAATGTATGTAAATGTAGGTAGAAAAAAAACTAATGTTGATGATATAACGAGGGTCACAAAGCACTGGCCGGGGCCCCCAATTAGGCTTCCCCCATTGGTCGAGGGAATAGTATATATATATATGTGTGTGTGTGTGTGTGTGTGTGTGTGTGTGTGTGCGTGTGTGTATTGTCACAGACAGACTGCTCAGCTGTACCACAGCGCTTCAGTATGGCTAGACATCCGATTACTTCATGCCGGAATCGAAACCCAACCAATTTGGCATCAGTCAGAGATTCTACCCTTATCGTCGCACGGCAGGGAGAAAGGGAAATTTTAACGTTTTTCTATACGAAATACGCCAGTGGCACAGAGAGCTCAATTCAATTCGGCTGAAGAGTAATGTGTTAATAATAACGGTATGAGCCACTAATTTTAAAATTACCCTTTTTTCAAAGAGCTATATATATATATATATATATATATATATATATATATATATATATATATATATATATATATATATATATATATATATATATATATATATATTATATATTAAAGTATATTATTGGTATATACGGAATGAATTCCAATAACCAACAATTACTATTCTTAAAAGAGTGCTCAATACAAAGTAGAGCAGATATAATTATTTTTATAGAAAAATTTATAACATAAGTATGTTATAAAATCACTACAAAAAATAGCCATTTGTTTCAACACACTCTGTGTCTTATCAAGTGATGATGTTAAAAATAAAAATAAAGAAAAAAAGTTTTTCAGATTAATTAACGATCCTACACTAGGGGAAAAACATTGTTACAAAAGCTGAAATAACCAATCAAAACGAAATTTCAAAGATTCAATGAATTGAACGAAATCATGCCATAATTTTTCAGATCTTTAAATTTTGTAGTTTTTAAAAATAGTGATTAAATTTGAATTTTAGTTTATTCAATTCATTTCTTCATAGTAAAAATATATAATTTTATTCAATTCAGTTTCTTAATTGAATTTTACGTTCGACGTAATTTAAAGATCTGAAAAATTATAGCATGATTTCGTTATATTCTTTTTTAATCTTTCTATTTTGTAGTTTTGAAACTTAATAGTTTTTAAATTTGTTTTTTAAAATTGCCAGATTTTAATTTTAATTTTAAATTTATTTATTTAATTTTCATAATCATTAGTTATAAGACAAATTATTTTGAAACAAAATACACGTATTTTGTAGTGATTTTATAACATACTTATGTTATAAATTAAAAAAATTGTGGTTATAAAAAATAATTATATATATATATATATATATATATATATATATATATATATATATATTATATATATATATATATATATATATATATATATATATATATATATATATATATATATATATATATATATATATATATATATATATATATATATATATATATATATATATATATATATATATATATATATATATATATATATAAATATAATATTAATTTATTTTGTTTTAAACGTTATTTTTATGGATACTCATATTCGAATAGATGCACTGTTTTTAATCAAACTGTATTTTTCATCAAACTACCAACTACATTTACCGGTCTAAATATTCGAGAAATCTTGTCAGAAAAATATTCAGGCTGGTAGACGTACTTGGATAAAAAAAATATATTGTTTAATTTAAAAAAAACAGAGCTTCTACTCAAATACTCAAAAATAACATTTAAACAAAATAATTTTTTAAAAAATATATGTCAGATTTAATCCATTTTCCTAAAATATATATGTGTGTGTGTGTTGTTAATGTGAGAATATAAATACATGAAAATAATATACGACTGGCACTCGAAAAGGACTGACAGACCTATCGCCATAAAATGCTTGCAAAAAAATCTGGAGCTGCATTTAAGTTCTAGGTTTCTATCGTTAAATAGTCAATGTTTTGTCAATCGATTTTATTGGAAATCAGACCAAATGTAAAGAGGAATTTTTCTGTGGCCAATGCAGGTGAATAATAATCACGAGATATCAGGAATTTTCTGATCAAGCCATTAAGCTGGTTGTTCAAGATCCTGTATACGAACGGGAATGTTGCAGAACAACAAGTGCTTGCCTCAACGTCTCTTGTCCTCTTTGTCATTTTGACTTGCGTGTTACATAATCTTCCCTTGGGAATTCGCTGTAACTCTATTCTTAATAATGATAATAGTTTCATTTTCAATGTAAACTTTCATTATTAAATTTTACTGACAATAGACAGAATTTTTATTCGAAATTTACATAAATTTCATTCTTATTTTCATGCAATGTAATAATTATATTATCATGTGGAAAGAGAGAGACAAAGAGTTTGTTTTCAAGTGAATGAGATAGTTAAAATCTCCTAGACACATAATGAGGAAAGTGGTTTTGGATAATTAGATCCACAGGGGACATTTCAAAAGCAAGAGGGTAACATCGAGTACTCTACCTTTATGGAGAGAAGAACAGGGCATGAACAGGATATTGAAAAGACAAACCCTACTAAGAGCTATAACGCATAGGAAGCTGTGGAAAGCCATGATCTCGTACGGGTCATGGTAGATACAAAAGGAAAATGAGTATATTCTAAATTAAATCCCACAAAAAATACTGTTCGTAGAAACAGAATACAATGTTTTGAGAGATTTTTATACAACTAGAATTTTGGGGGAACACACCTATTTGTCCATCTCCCAAATGTTTCGTTTCGTTCTATCACAATGGCAATTTTAGAGGGGGTGACGGACGGACTAAACAGAAATCCCTGAATTTTATATAGATAGAGAGAGGGGGAGGGGGAGAGAGGGGGGAGAGAGGGGGAGAGAGAGGTGGGGAGAGAGATAGAAGCTGAAACTTATTTTTCTCTTTATGGGACGGCAAAAATTTTACCCAACAGTTATCTTTACTTTACAATAATGTTCACTGATAATGGATAGTTGATTTATTATGTAAATTTTATTATTTATATTGACAAACAGATGATTGCCGCTATGTTTGCCATAAAAATCTGTCTCTATTTCTTCGATATAAAATAGAATTAAATTATTTACAACTTGCGAATTATTCAGAAAACAGTTTTTTTTTTTTTTATAGATTAATTAATTTTTTAATATTTTTCGTTTTTATTTTATTGTCGCATTTTTTTTATATTGAGATCATTTTCGAATTTTTTTCGATTTTGTTCAAACACGCAAGCGTCCATGAAGACACAATGAAATTGAAAGTGGGCATGTGTCGCAAAGACTATTTTCACTTTCAGTTTGGCAACAAGCGCTCAGTAATAGGGAAAAAAACGTATAAGCCGAAATGTCTGTGTTCCACTGGGTTTAGGGTGGAAAGACATATTACATGAGATTGGCCTCTGAAAAGTTGAAACAACGTAAACATCCGTGTAATGACCGCTAATTGGTTTATTTCTAAAATGTCTATTTTTAAATTTTGATACCACGGGCCATTAAAATTTGTTTCTGTCATCTCTCCTAGGAAATATTTCTTTTCTTTATTTACTATCGTATTTGTTTTAGTTCTGCAGGCTACAGCGAAATGATATATTTTCCTGCATTTTTTGCAATGTTTTCTTTTCGCTAGACAGTTTTTTTTTTTAAATCATGTATTTTATTACATCTACGGCAATTATTGTTGTGGTTGTTGCTATTTCCACATGTTCTTTTTAATTGTTTATCTCGTAGGTTTCCCTGGGTCATTAGTTCGTCTGCATTTTTTCCCCACGGTTTTCTTCCATTTGAGATTTTATTTGCTCACTGCTCCTGGCCATCTCCGTAGCTTTCTCAAGTTTCAAATGAAGAATTAATTGTAATCTTTCGGATAGGTCTTTCTTTATTCTGTAGTCCTATCACAAGACGGTCTTTGGAATCTCACACGCTTCTGTTAATTCGGGAAATACACGAATAAAGGTTTCCTCTGGTTCTCCGGATAAATGAACTCTAAGATAAAATTTTGCCCTTTCACGAATTATATTTCTTTTAGGCATGAAGTAAACTAAACATTGAATGTTTCCAAAACTGAGTCGTACACATTTGCGTCTTCTCGTCGTGAGAAAGAAAATGTCCGGAATATATTTTCAGCTTTACTTCCCAGTGCAATGTATTTGTTGCGAGAGAAATAAAGTCATTTCCCCTTTGACTAATAAAAAAAACTAATTATAGATAATCACGAGAATTAAAAACACTCACGTAACCTGACGAGAACTGCACGAGATATTGTTAGGCGCTAAAATTAAACAGACTCTTTAGATCCAGTCAGTCAAAGTTAACGGATGGACGCTTTTCGATCTCTTGTCAATTCCATACAGTTACAATTACAGTGTAACCCGGATATAAGAGAAACCCGGATATAAGAGAGATTTTCTCTGGTCATAATTAGAGCCTGTGTTAATGTAAACAAAATAGACCAAACCCGGATATAAGAGACTTCTTCTCCAGTCCCGACAACTCTCATACATGACAACTCTCCGACATATCCGGGTTACACTGACATATTGTTTTTTGGTACATAATCTTCGTTCGGTTAGCAAGGTCGATTTTACTGTTTATAAGCACAATTGCTAACCGAACGCTCCTTAAGGCACATCAAGGCTATATGACGGTTCAATGTAGGATACAGGTTCGATTCCTGTCGGAGGACGCATATTTTCTCTTAAAAATAATGTCTTAAATAATTGTCGAACTTTGTTCATTTCATAATGTATGACGTCATATATATATATATCATATATATATATATATATATATATATATTTATTTTAATTAATTCATCGAGTCTGATAGAAACCTCAACAGAATGCAGAAAGCACTGGACGGCCGTTTCGTCCTATATTTTTGGACTACATCAGCAGTGCGCATCCACTACCGAGAATTGAAACCCTGACAGTTAGGTTGTCAAGCGAACATCATACCAACTGTTCCAAATCAGACTCAAGTTAGCGCCGCTCGCTCACATATTCCGTGGCGGAACTCAACTGAGTTCTCTGTAACCATAGGAATGTGCCCCCCTGGAGCCACGACTACTCTCACCAAGCCGCTACCAACTGGAGCATTAGAAGCCGGTTCAAGCGATGATAAACACAGACAGTAATTAGTAGGAGGATTTGATATAAATATATATTACACACAAAATGAAAAAATATAAACAGAATGGAACAAGAGAACCACGAGCCAACTGCCCAACAGATAACAATTAAAACACCGGAATTCATGTAAGTTGATTCACAATTATTGAATGTGAGGTTTTATCCCGGGAAATATAAGTTCCCAAACGACAAAATTCTACAACGTTATTGCATCTCTTCCTTCAAAAATAGTGGCGAAAATACCTAACAATATTTTGCATACTCACAACTACGATGAATTGAAAAACTCTCTAATAGTTGAAAAAGACTATAACATGAACAAACGAAGCCAGAACTGTTAGACAAATTAATGTCCACCTCCGTTATTTCAGGTCGACTATCAATTTACCTTCAGGAAATGTTGTCATTTGCGACAAGATTAGAGATAAGCAATGAAATAGTGTTACACAAATTTTTATAGGAGTTACCAGTTTCAATAGTCACTATGTTAGCAACTCAAAAAGATTAAAACCCGACCACGCTGGGAAAAATGGTGGATGTATTAATGCCTTTAATACTGCTAAAACAAGCAAGTGCAACCAAATTCAAACAAAAATAGTGTCCACTGAAACCTCAGCAATACTGCACGGTCTTAAACCATTTCAAAAGGGTCTATTACAGAAAACATGTAGAGCACACATTTACAATGCGGACGCGACGCGTTCATGTATATGTTGGTTAAGATGGCCGAACAAAAAACGAGACTTGATACAACAACCAAATTCGCGTCCATCTTCGACTGCTCCAAATAAAGCGGGAAACTAATTGGGCGGACGTTGACTAAATCTGCCATTATTACAAATTCCCCTTTATAAGTTATACTGGCGCCAGTTTATTTATCATTCCACATTTCTACGTTAAGAGTTTATCAACGGAAACAACACCAGTCTCTCTGACCACAGCTACTGGGTCTAATATACACTGCTACGGGCAAATTAAAGCCAAGATAAGCATACCGACCCTTCGAAAATCTTTCCTGTGGACGTTCGTATTAGCGGACATTCAATACTCCCGTACTAGGATTCGGCTTCTTAAACAATTTTGATTTATTAATAGATTGCCAAAAGAGAATGATCATCTATCCCACAATATCGTGTTCAAAGAAACTAAAAACATTCAACGACTCTATCAACTTCGTCGTAAATAATATGCCTTATTTAATTAAAGGCTTTATAAAAATATATCCCAACATTATTTCCCCATATATCAAACCAGAAAGCACATGTACATGAGTATACCATAGAATTGATATAGCCCGCCATGCTCTTACGTCTAATTCTAGACGTCTATCAAAAGAAAAAACAGAGGCAGTAAAGAAGGAATTTTCAAAATTGCAGAACATTGGTGTCATTACACCTGACAGAGAATGGGCCAACCCCCTACACGTTGTTAAAAAGTTAGATGGAAATTTCAGATGCTGCGGTAATTACCTCGCATTACAAAAACTGATAAATACCCTAAACCGAACATTAATTCAATTGCTGATAAAATAGCCAAGAAAACAAGGTTTATCAAAATCGACCTGGTATCAGCTACCATCAAATTAAAATGCACCCGGATGATAAAAAACAGCACTTATTTCTCCTCTCGTATTGTATGAATACAAATACATGAATTTATCAGAAAAGCAAAATTCAGAGACATACTTAATCTGCTATTCACCCGATTGAAATACTTAATATTCGGTACACTTAGATTTAATTGGTCCACTCCCTGTTACTAGGAGACATTATGAAACATACAATACTCCTTAAAGATACGGGTTAACCTGTATTGACCACACAACTAAGTGAATCGAAACAGAAACATTACCAAGTATAACAGCATGATCTGTGGCCAATGCATTCATTCACGCGTGGATTACACGTTGGAGTGGATCACTTTACGGGATAACCGATCGTGACACTCAGTTTGTTTTTTTCCAGGGATAGCCTCAATAGTTGGCTTCTGTAGATTGCCCACGACTAGTTACCATCCGAATCTTACTTATTATAAAACGCAGATTGTGTGTGTGTGTGTGTGTCTGTACGTTTATATATTGGATCGGATTTCCTACATTTTTCAACCGATTTCAACAAAACTTCACAGGACTACGTAAAATTACCTTGCGGTAGTTCTGACATCGCCAAAAAATTGGAAAAACACAATTGTTTTTGCACGAAATCAATTTGAAAACACGATAAAACACGATTCTGTCACCAGAATGAAAGGGGAACAACTCATATCGAGTTATACTTATAAAACCCAGGTTTTTTGTGTGTGTGTGTGTGTGTGTGTGTGTGTGTGTGTGTGTGTGTGTGTGTGTGTGTGTGTGTTCATTTTATATGGGATCGGATTTCCTACATTTTCAACCGATTTCAACAAAACTTCACTTTTCTTTGGCAGGTAGTGTTTCTTATTGTCTTGCACACTTTTTTCTTTATTTTACATTCAGAATGCTTTAAAATTCCATTTACAAGACAATTGTTTATAATAAAATTCTATTCAATCGATAGACTTATAACGATTCAAAACAATATTTTTGTTTGAGTTTGGGTTTGACCAATTTGTAAAAAAAAACAAAAAACAAACAAAAAAAACTAATTAAGACATGTGTGTCCATCAACCTTAAACAATAATCTTTGTCAATTTTATTTTTCAGTCTTTATGATGGTCGATACTTGATCTATCTCTTACTGTTACACCCCCGGGCAACGCCAGGCTCTACTGCTAGTAACTAATGAAATGATCGAACGTGCACATAGAAACAATTAAGACAGCATTAATAGCTAGAAAGAAATCATGGCTGGACGCCCTTCCAATAATATTAATGGATATCCGTACCGCACCTAATTCTTCTAATACTTCACCATTCTTTACAGTTACAGGAACAAATATAATGATTCCTCAGATGCTAGTAGATGATTCTAACGATAACATAGATAATCAGAAGTTTTGGTAAGGAATTTCAACGTACCTTACATTCAACATACAAAGATTATAGCTCTGTAAATAAAGCACGTCAATACGTTCCTGACATGTAAAAGTGTATAGCTAGGGGTAGACACAGTTCGACAGCCTTTGGAAGCACCTTACACTGGCCTCTTCCGACTGTAACGCAGAACTGACAAATAATTTGTAATTAAAATGCACAATGAAAGACAGTCAACGTTAGCAACAGATAGATTAAAACCACACGTTGAGCCTAAAAGTGTTTAGCCAATAATAACTGAAAAGCAAGCTCATGATGATGATATAATAATGGATACAAAAACATAGACAGAAATAGTAAGCACAGCCATACGAAAGCAGGTAGAAGAGTTTCTGAAAAAAAGAGACAACCAATATCACTACTACTAGACTCTGCTACTAGGCGGAGAGGTGTGTTGCAAAAGTTATCTCCCCTTTGACTACTATAAAAAGCTAATTATAGATAATCATGAGAATTAAAAACAGTCACATGACCTGACGATAACTACACGAGACATCGTTAGGCGCGTAAATTAAACAGCCTCTTTAGCTCTGCCCAGTCAAAATAGGCGGACTCACGCTTTTCGAGCTCGTGACAAATCCTCAAAGATTAAGAAGAGATTTGAGGCGACGGAGATGTGGTTCTACAGAAGGATGCTAAAGATATCATAGACCGAGCGTGCGAGCAACAATGAGGTTTTTTGAGAGGTTGCTTATAAACGCCGAGGGCTGGAGGACACTTAGGGCCTGGAGAATCTGAAACGCCACGGGTCGGACAAGGAAAACAACGCGTGACATACCTGCGGCCTTTCAAATGGATAACAGAACGTGTTCTGGGTGAATGAGGGAAAAAGTTGAGGCTGCAAGGGATAGGAGGAGGTCTGATACCACGGGAAAGAACATGGCACATAAAAAGAAAAAAAAAGAGATCAGATAAGATAAGTAAAAATTACAACGCGTGACATAATCTTTTCTAAGCAAGGCGGCCTTGTTCTTATTTGAACCTTTTTATATGTTTATGATAATTCAGAACGCTGTTTATTCCTGCTGGGTGAACATGGTGGACTCAAGTTGAATCCAACCGAAGTAAAGAAAACAAACAAGGAAATATATATATATATATATATATTGAGTGACAAAGACATTAACATCTGTGTTTGTGTGTGAACGTAAAGAGTTTGTATTATAGTGAATGTTCATACGTACGTGTATGCGTGTATAATGTTCATGGCGTCTTTCAACAAGTGGGGAGACGCTATCTTCTAAGAGAGCTTACATTGTAGATGTGTTCGCTGAAAAGCAAAGTAGAAAAAAGAACGAGGCAAGAAGTCGCCCAGTATTTACAGTGTAGGGAGGGCAACTCCTAGTGACCAATTAGGGAATTAAGGAGGAGCTAACAAAGTCAATGTTATATATCCACGCAAAACATGTACTGACTTGAGTTCTGTTGTTTTCTTCCCAGAGTTTTGATGCTTCTCTTAAACGTTGAAATCTCTGCGACCATTTCTAACAATTTCCTGGATTTGTAAAAATCAAACGGCTCTGATGGAGTTAATTTGAACTTTTTTTCCTGCTCTTCTAGAAAATAATTATCTTCTTTTAGAAAGAATCCCTCTCTGACACCATGTTCCACTGTGCTTAGGGTGGAAAGATATATTATATGAGTCTGGTCGCTGAAAAGTAGAAACTGAAAGATGACACAACACGTGGTAAACTCAACAACGTATTTTATTTAAATTCTCCGCTAGATCCGTCTTGATCCCAGCATTCACTTGCGGGACCGGAAGTCCTTACAATCATCATTAATGATGTTGTTATAACAGTGTGACCCTTTAGTAAAGCCATTCTTCATTAATCCTTCTGTTAAAACTGAATATATTTTCTAATAAATACTGTAATTTAAATGGACAAACAATTAAGATTTGCTATTTGGTCATCTCGCCGTAAGCGAAGGAGTTTATGACACGATTATGGAAATTAAAATTTATTTGTAGTCGATATTGATCATGTTGCGGGTCGTATGTTGAGTGAGGTGTATTAGAAGGTTAATTTTTATAAGGTGAAAGTTATGCGTGTTTGTAATTGGATTATCCCACAACAAATAGATTATTACACAAAGAACATAAGGACAATTGCATAGCAAGGAATGACTGAACAATGTGATTAGAGATCAACAATAAAGAGATTTTTATATACAATAAATACACATGCAAAGATAAACAGAATTTTTTGTTGATTTGGTAATTGAGATAATATTGTGAAGAATGTTCATGCAGAATTGTGGTAAGTAAATGCTGATGCTTTTGGCTTGTTATTAAAATTAAAATAATTTTTGTTTCTGCGTAGTGAAATATCAAAATGTATTGTTCAAATGTTAGTGTGTGTGTGTGTGTGTGTTATTTATGAGTCAGAATTAAAGTTGCTAAGAGTTGTTTGCCTTTGACTGATAGGCTAAATTGATGAATGTACAATTACTTTGACGTAGTGAAAATGTTCACTCTATAAGTCAATTGTAGGTGATGAATATCCACGCGGACAATGGTTATTTGAATGTTGCGTTGAATTTGTTGAGAAACTTGACGTGATTGCGAGTCAGTAAATTGAACAGTGTGGAGTCTGTATGGATCTCTTGAAATTTGATGACTGATTATATTTATTGCGTTTTTATACACAGTTGTGGCACAAGGCCGAAAAGGGGAGGTTAAGGTTGGTCGTCACTAACTATCTTATACCTAGCTAATCTGATTCACGACCCATTCACTCATTACAATTTGCCCATTCATCACAAAAACCCGTCCGTCACCACTCAATCCTTTATACACCATAATACCACATCCTCTCAAGGGGGGACCTACAAAACGCGCCCCATGCCATAAACATTTAATGATAATAAATACATAAAAATTTAATAATGAAGAATGAGAGAGTGGTAGAGGTACCCAATAACAAACTAAAATATTAACATAAGTCAAACTAAACCTAACTGATGTTAGTAGGGCCCGTCCAACCCTCAAAAAGAGAGGCCGCTGTATTCTGCCCATTGAACAGAATCAAGAGGCTCTCTCACTAAGGGGGTGGGAAAGGTGAAAATATAGGCGGACATGGGAAATAAAAAGCTGACCCAGTCGAGATCAAAAGGGAGTCAAACAAACTGAGGAGGTTGGGAATCTTGACTTGGATCATAACCAAAGAGGCTGCCGAGAACAAGCCAGGAACAACATTTACTCACATTAACTAGGTAAACTGAAGCTTGTCTAACCTAACCAAGGGTAGGGCTCCGCAGGAAACCATCCCGATGTGACGTAGGTTGATGTAAAAGAGAAAATCAAGGCTAGCCCCGTTCAAACGAACCAAGCTCGCCTCAGTCACCCACTTTTCGCTGAAGACTGTCGAATGCAAACGTTTTCTATCAGTTCTAATCTTCATCTGGAGCTGATGCTCAAAGAATCGGATCAGATCCTGATGAGAAAGACGGATGCCCCGCAAGACTTCCTCTTGTCGCGTCGTCCAAATCACCATTCGGGCTGTGGCCAGCAGCGTCAGAAAGACCATTCGTTTCACCCTGGAATACGGGGACGACACATTGTCACACGCCGTCCGTGATCTCCCCCTCGCAGCTAGCCGCTTCAGTCGGCGAAAGCCAAGGAAAGTCAGCCAAATAGCTGCGAAACTCGTCCTCACGAAGACCAGGCTCCTTGGTAAAGCGGCTCTCGAAATGCCGCCGAAACGCCTCGCACATGTCGTCAGTGGTCCGAAGAGTATGTCTCTCCGGGGTCTCGACTTCACGAATGTAACCTCGACGAATCTCTTCCTTGCGCAACTCTGTGCCCATGTTCACAGCTTCGGAAGACATCTTGCTTAACCTATTTGATGACTGACTGACTTGAATTGAGTCATGTGTTTGTTTACAGAGTTGGGTGTTTAAAATTCGACTCCAGGGGCCTTAGGCGGGAAAAGGTTCTGTTGTGACTTTGCTACAAGTTTTAACTAATAGAAAATTGAATTTTACTGAAACGAAATGTTGATTGGTTAAAGGCTTTGTTTTATAGAAGGAAACATTTTTCCAAAAGGGGTGGAAGGTTAATGGAAGATTCCACAATCAAATAAATTTTAGGCTACGTAACTGAAAAAGTGGACCACTCTGGTATGTATGTAATTGTGATGAAGCATTAGAATTTGTATTTTCATTATAAACGAATTCATTTCAATTATGACAGTTGTCTTATCAAAAAAGCAAAAAAAAAAACATGAAAGAATATCTGCGATGAGAAACCATGACTATATATTCCTTCTATGCGGACTATCTAGACAAGTTTTTATTCATATCCATTTATCTACACAAGTTTATTCATTTATATCTATACGAGTTTATTCGTAAGTTTGTTCCTATCTCTAAGTTTATTCTCTATTGTTTTGTCATCTATTGTCTTTCTATCTCTCTCTGCTGATTATTTATCGATAGATAAATCATCAGCAGAGCTAGCTAGCTATTTTCTTCATATTGTAAGGAATATAAGCAAACATATTTCCAACTGTTTTCCGCGCCATATATAAGCAGAAAACGATAGTTTAAATTGGCCAAAGACAACAGAAATAAATTTAAGTTCTAAATTAAAAGGAGTCTTTGAGGAAATTATTTCACCTAATATTGAAATAAAGTTTATTTATAGATTTATAAATTTTAACGATTTATTTATTATAATAGCTAATTAATATTTTACACTGAAAATATTCATTTCATTTGTTTGCGTTGTATAAAAAAAAGAAAATGGATTATTCATTCCATTTTTATAATGAAATAATTTATTTCTGTCTGTACCGAAAAATAAAAGTAGAACAACGCTTGGAAAGAGTATTACAAACAAAATGACTTTGTAACGAAGACATCATTATTTGTCACGTCATCATTGCGCCACTCCATTCTAGACGGGACCCACACTTTCAATGGCCCTGACCGGCTCGTCGGAAGAAAAAACAAAGAGGTTTATTAAAGCATGTCCATATTGGTAAGAAAGAGGTGCAGATTTCAGAATGAAATTCTACAATTCAGTTCCGGTACACGTGTACCGTTCTCCTCACATCGATCCACCCGCATTTTACCTTAGGGATTGCAACCAAAATGGCAAGTAACAACAATAAATAAAGAATTAAAAAAACATTAAGGAAAAAAACTCTGTCAAAAATGCAATCCAGTACTAGAATATTCAATTTGTGAATATGGAGACAGAGATGAAGAGACTTAGATAGATAGATAGATAGATAGATAGATAGATAGATAGATAGATAGATATAAGAGACTGAGATAGATAGATAGATAGATAGATAGATAGATAGATAGATAGATAGATAGATAGATAGATATTAAGAGAGTGAGATACATTGATAGATAGATAGATAGATATTAAGAGAGTGAGATACATTGATAGATAGATAGATAGATAGATAGATAGATAGATAGATAGATATTAAGAGACTGAGATAGATAGATAGATAGATAGATAGATAGATAGATAGATAGATATTAAGAGACTGAGATAGATAGATAGATAGATAGATAGATAGATAGATAGATAGATATTAAGAGACTGAGATAGATAGATAGATAGATAGATAGATAGATAGATAGATAGATAGATAGAAGAGACTAAGTAGATAGATAGATAGATAGATAGATAGATAGATAGATAGATAGATATTAAGAGACTTAGATAGATAGATAGATAGATAGATAGATAGATAGATAGATAGATAGATATTAAGAGACTTAGATAGATAGATAGATAGATAGATAGATAGATAGATAGATAGATAGATAGATAGATATTAAGAGACTTAGATAGATATTAAGAGACTGAGATAGATAGATAGATAGATAGATAGATAGATAGATAGATAGATAGATAGATAGATAGATAGATCAGCAGAGTGAGACAGATAGAAATGGAGAGACTGAAATAGATACATAGATAAATTGATATGAAGAAATTGAAATAGGTAGAGAGAGTGAGATAGATAGACAGAAAGATAGCTATAAAGAGACTGAAATAAATAAATGAACGGAATGAGATAGATAGATAGATAGATAGATAGATAGATAGATAGATAGATAGATAGATAAGCAGATTGAAATAGATACTTAATTGATATGAAGAAACTGAAATAGTTAGAGAGGGAGATAGACAGAAAGATAGCTGACTGAAATAAATAGATGAACGGAATGAGATAGATAGATAGATAGATAGATAGATAGATAGATATAGATAGATAGATATACATGTCTTCTGTCACATATAAATTTGCAACTTCGGAGGATGATACTATAAAGAGGCGGAAAAAGCCTCGCAATATATGCAGCTCTTCCGAACATTGACATTTTGTACCGTAGTCCAAATCGTGCACAGCGTAGAATGCATATTCATGACAGAGTTTGTTTCGTTTCTTATACATACGCACATATAATGCATAAAATGCTCTAGTCGTTCTTCTATACGTGTGGCATACACATCACATCGCGCTTATTCAAAACTGACGCACGTGTTCGCGTAATGTGCCACATATCGCTGAATAACACTTATTTCTGATATTGTAGACAAATATTTCACACATCAACAAACACAGATTCTTAAAAAAAAATTCATCAGATAAGTGCAAAACGAATTCCCCCACCTTACTAGTAATCGGCATCCTCACCTAACAACATCAATATACCTACCTACATCTACCAGTTCGTTATTTTATACCTCCGTAAGCAGCAAACGGAAAAAAAACATATCACTATTGATTGTGAATCATGGGAACACATGCTAAGAAAACTGAACATCAAACACGTTTTTATTCATGTATCAGTGTGTTCGTTAATATCTGAATCTATTCATAAGTTTGTTCAGATAAGAAACTCTACCTGTTCGTATCTATCCATGATGATATCTGAGTCCGTTCATATCTAATTCTGTTTATCAATCTATGTCGGTATTTTCCTAAACTATGTCTGTTCATTCTTTCGAATTCAATATCGTTTTTTTGACATCAATACCTGTGTGGAGCCAACGAAGGTAAAAATGGCACTATTTTGAAGAGAGAGTCTCTCTCTCTCTCTCTCTCTCTCTCTCTCTCTCTCTCTCTCTCTCCTGGCAGATCTTCGATCTTCCCTGGTCGTAACACTTCTTCTTCCCCTCAGTACAGTACATTCATCATCTCTAGTCATATGTACAATGAGAGAGGTACCATTTTTTTTTATCACTATCTTTATGATTATTGAATTGTGTACGATAATATACCAATGTTTGATTGCAATTTTCCATGGATAAAAAAAAAAAAAAAACAATTGAGTGGCGAATTTTTAATTTCAATGAAATTATACTTTTTTTTTTCTTTTTTTTTTTTACCTGAATCTCACCACCGGGTCTAGCGGCTAAACTGCAACCACTACCTGCGACGCGGCTTCAACACGTGTTTAACACATATTTCGTCACACACACATACACACACACATAAATTATTTTTCATCGAAAAATATTTTGGCCTCAGAAAAATGTCCTTAATATATAATATATTATTCATAAAAGCCATTAAAAGCATTTTTTATTTAAATAATGTTTTAGTTTTATTGTTTGTCTTTGTTTTTGTTTTTTGTTTTTTTTGTTTTGTTTTTTTTTTGTATTTTACAATTCAGAGCTAAAGTTTGGGTAGAAACGCTCCTTGATTTATTTTTAAAAAATCGATGATTTCTATTCTTCAAAGTCTTCTGTATTTAATTAAACAATTGCAAAGATGCAAATATTCGAGTTTTCAAGTTTTCATAAAATCAAGTAAGGGGAGGTATAAGAGATGTAAAAAAAACATTTTTACCATGACTTTCTAACAAACAAACATTTTTAAAATAATTTAATTCATTTTTTAATAAGTTCTGAAGGTTTCCTTTAAAATCCGACAATTATTTGATTTTGGCAACAATTTCCAAATTAATGTTTTTCAACTGAAAAAAGCGATAAAAAAAAGTAAAAAACTAATGCTAAATATTACGCGACCGCTAACGTAAAAAAAAAAACATTTTCAACCAAAATTTCAAACGTGCTAGAAAGGAATAAAAATAATTAAAAAATAATTTGGTCTTTCTTCTTATTAATATCATAAACTTTTTCACGATAAAACTTTGTTTTAATTTTTGGGAAATAGCATGATGAAAAAACATCATGCTATGCTGTTTTTTTTTGGGGGGGGGTAGGTTTTTTTTGCGAATTATTGAATATGTCACATTTGATTTAGGTGCTTTGTAGGTTTGTTTATTTTTTAGGCCTTTAAGGTGTACATGTGTAAAGTTGGGTCTTGTAATGTTAGAGTCAAATGGATTTTTTTTTAAAATGTGTATCTGTGCTGTGTACATACACCCAGCTACTTTAACTTCAAGAAATATGATTTGTCATGTATCTGACTGCACTATACGCTTATGATATGAGTAACGTGTTTTTTTTTTATGATGACCAGAATAAAAAATTTTAAAAAATTAGTTTTTGTGTGTACGCTGTTCACATACACATATGTGTTAAAGCTTAACGCAACCGTATAGTACAGAAAATATTTTTTAAAAATAACTTTTTAGTTTTTTAACATGAACCAATTTCAAAGTTTGTATTTTGGAGTTACAGGTGGAAATGCACATATAACAAGTTTTGAACAATGAATATGACTATGAGAACAAATTATAAAAAAAGATGTTCAACAAAGAAAAACATCGGTATATTTTCAAAAAGAAATTTATACACATGCTCAACTTGAATCAGCTTCTTTTTCTTCTGTTATTCAAATAAAACCACCTTCCGCTTTGAAAAGAACTTTGTTGTTGCAATATCGGAAACGAATGTATATCCGTATTACTTGGTTATTAAAGCCATGCTGGCCATCACGTTACCGACCTTCAGCGAGTCCTTGGCTACTTTGTCTGTCTATCTATCTATCTATCTATCTATATCTATCTATCTATCTATCTATCTATCTATCTATCTATCTATCTCGTCGTTACAGTCCAGGGAATCAGGAGAGCTAGGAGGTGACGTGTTGGCGGGTGGAGGAGAGATGCGGTAGTGATACATTATTCTTTGGGCTTTGCCAAACCACTTGGGTCACGTGGGCCATATGGAAGTGAGCAGAGTCCTATTGGAACATGTGCAAGATCTCCTTTTTATGATCATCCTCTCGGTCCAGGGTTGGGTCTCTGCGTCCAGTATTTCAGTGGAGGTAGAGGCATTGACTGAACCCCCTGCGGAAAAAGAAGTAAGTGGGGTGAGATGAAATAGACCTCTTTGATCGCCGCCCCCTCCCCAAACGACGTAAACTATTTGTGCACCCCCTTGGGTACCTATGTGACGTCTTTGCTGTTTTTTTTTTTTTGTTTTGTTTTTTTGTTTTTAATCCGGCTACGTTCATGAAGCTCGCTAGCTCCGAGTGATTGTGGTCAGCGGCCAGTGCCAGGAGCACAGCGTATCTTTCCATTCCTTGTACCAGACTGGAGATAAGTTACCGTATTAAATACTCCCGATTTGTTCGATAGGAAAAGAGATGTTAATTTTTGGCACGTACCGCTTAAGATTACGTAAGAAGACCATCTTCCATTTATAGCCTGTTAAGGATCTGTTCCTAGGCACCTATTACTTTTTGTAGTTTTTGACGAGTCCCTCAGGGAAATCTAAAATGAAATTGTTTTATTGTCGTGATTTCATAAAAAAGCTATATACAAACCCCAAATTATAATCTTAATTCTGTTTTTTCTTTCTTTCTTTTTAGTCTATTTTTATTATATTCCTAATTTTTATCACGGTGGATAGCGGCTCGGATTGAGGAATCGGAGAGCCGAGTTCGAATTCCATTCAGATCCATTTCATTCTCTTCCGCGCTAATAACATTGGGAAAAGTATGAATCCTCTTCTTCTCCCCCTCCCCAGCTATGTGTAAATAAGGACAGACCTGGTTCTATAGCAACTGGTCTACTGCAGAAAGAAATGACAACCTACTGCAGGAAAAAATCTGCCTCGTCAGTCATGCATCGAAAGATACATGATCACCTAAGCATGTATCACGCATGGCACATAACTGACTGACTGAATGTTTATCAAACTAGTAGTGTAAATCGAATAAAGTAAAAATATTTTAAAACTTTACATTACAAAAATTGTTTGGGATTCTTTTGTCACGTTTTATGTTAGAAATCTACAAGTGCCTACGTTGTTTATTACTTGCATATGTACAAAAGATAGGAAATTGCGGAGAGCCATAATCACCCACGTCCTAAAGGAACACAGCACATAGAAGAAGAGGAATGCATATAACAGTCATTCAAAGAGATTTAAACATGCCGCAGGCTTTTATAAAATGAACATGCGTAGCAAGCATCAAGTAATATGGTTAAATTTCTAACTCGAACTAAACCAGAGGGTAAAATTAAAATAGATAAATAAATAAACCTTGAAAAATAATAAGTAAAATTACTTATGAAGTAATGAATCTTCAAAGGGTGAATATTTGCTTAAAGGTATTTTTTGCTTTTGGAAATCCAATTTTATGTGTCATATTTGTGTAGTTTTTATTATTGGTATTATTTCTGTTTCGTGTAGTAGTTTATTATTTACACACGTCAATTGACTTTTTCACAGTCACACACTTTTGCTTCGACTAAAAACCGATTCTAACTTCTCTTCTCTAGGCTACTCACCTTGAAATGGAATCTTAACCATTTTATTTTATTCACTTAAATAATACCGACACAAAAGTGATCAGTTCGACTTATTGCCGTCGTATTGTTTTTAGTTTATTTTGTTCAATTTGTCCATAAAAAAGAGAATCCATGCAGTCTTAAACAGGTGAGAAAGCACAAAAATGTCTTTAACTGGCAACACCGAGTGAAAGAATGAAAACGTAAAAAGAAAAAATAACACTGCCTGTGAAATCTTTTTTTGTTATTTTTTTTTTATAAAATGGATAACACACATCTAAAAGCAATGAACATGTGCTGATATTTTCATAACATGTTGTAAAAATGGTAAATCACAGGAATGAGTCTTCTTATCGGAGACCAAAACGACGCCAAAGAAGTCTTTTTTTTTAAGCTTCTTTTTTAATTTAGTTCTTTTCTTTTACTTTTTTTTTCTTTTTTTTTTTTTACTACACACTCTCTACTAAATACTAAAAAAATTAAAATCAGTAAAACAAAACATGCTACTGTGGTATTTCCTTGATAGATGTCCAATTTCAATAACGTTTGCCGTATTTTCATTTCATTTCTATAATTCTATGTGCGCATTAGACAAGATTATAACGGATTTTAGAAGTATGAAATTGCTAAAAAGAAGTGTGTGCAACACGATATTCAGTGTTTAGTTCTTAATCGATAAGCACTCCACTGAATCAATACGGGAAACCCTTAACCTCTCCTCTATTGTTGATATTGATTCCACCAAATACTTTTTTAGGTATTTTTTAATTTTTTTATCATTTATTTTTTTTATTTTTTACTTTTTATTTATTTTTTGGTTCGTAACATGAGAGTAGATAAAGAGATTTCGTCCAGGTTTTCGAAATAAAAAAAAGGCACTTTTTAATAGTCAGATGGTATTAGGTTTTTTTGTTTTTTTTTAATAAAGCATTGTTTTAATAATAGTTAAAATAAATGTTCTTTAATCATTTGAAACCCATGAATAAATAGATAAATAAACTTTCAGGGCAAAATACGCAACTTTGCTGAAACATTAAAACAAAAAGAAGAAAAACTTGCGCTTTCAATACAATACCAAATAAAATGAAATTAAAAAAACAAAAAACAAAAAACAAAAAAAAACAAGATAAGTGTTTGTTTCGTGTGGCCTGAGTAAATTAGGAATTTATTGTCTCCGGATTGAGAGAAAGAAACACTGACGAAAAAAAAATAATGAAGCAAAGATAGCTTTTCCTTTTCTTTTTTTTTTTTTTCCTTCTTTTTATTTGCATGATGCGGTTTTTGTTTTTATTTATTTTTTCTTTCGTTTATCTCTTTCTTTTATTTATTTTTTTATTTCTTTCTTCCTTGCATTTCCCCGTTTCTTTTCTCCCCTCAATCAAATAAAAGGCCGAAAAGCATTTTGTCACCAACGTTCACAAGCAATTTCCAGAGAACCATTGCGCGCACACACACGGATGGACACGTGTTGTTGACACTTCTTGCAAATAAAATAATAAAATAAAAACTGGATATAGTACTTACCTTGACACTTCTTTCATTTTTTTACATCGTTATCGTAAATTATTCCAATCCAAAGGTGAAATTCTTTAAACTGGTAAATCCTTCCTCCTAACTGACCTTTTTTATGCAATTAAAAATAATTGATTCAGAAACAAAAGCCGGTCTGTTGTTTGTTTTTTTTTTTTGTTTTTCTTATCGTGTGTATTTCACTGAAACTGTCGATTGATGCTTTGGCTGTGAATATTTTTAATTTTCACTAAGGGTTCATCTTTGTTTCTTTCTTTCATTAATAACCATATTCTTCAGGATTCTAACTAAAATTCATTTGTTGTATGACAGTCTTTAAGAAATGCCAATGTGATTTGTATAAAAAATAATAATACAGTACACTGTTTGACACTAGGGTACCGACTTCATACAATTTTTTAAATCTGTTCATTAAATAACAATAGTTAATTTAGCTACACTTTTCTTTTCTTTTTAGTTATTATAAATTAAATTAATCTTTAAATACTGACGTGAGGGTCAAATTCTCATGTCTCTTCTTCATTCTGTGAGAATGTATTGTACAACTGTGTGTACATGCTTTTTATTTTGTTTCCGTCCTAAAATTTATTAAATAATTAAAAAAGAACATTTTTTAGAAAAATCAACATCCGTTTTTCTTTCCTTTTTTTTTTTTAAAAAAGCTTTTTTTTTTTCCTTTCTTTTTAAATTTATTACGCAAAGAGAAGAATTTGTATTTTATTTTACATGCAGTGAAATGAGGTTTGTTTTCTAAGTCAACTGTTGCTTAAATTATCATGTCTGCTTTTTAGGTTTTAACACACGTATTTTTTTAAAACACATCGGTCAGTCAGTTGTACAAATAAATAATATCAGCAGATGGTAAATACAAAGTGTCTTCCTCAATTGTATTTTGTCTAAATTTACAATATACCAGTTTTGTTGTAGTTCGACTGTTTTGGTGTGTTGATGAAGAAGAAGACAGCAGTGTAGTTGTGATGAGGATGGAGAGAAAGAAGTGCTCACAGACGGATACACAACTTCTTTGGAAGGAAGGAAGAAATCAAATAACAATAAATCTTTTCACTATCTGATGTTTAATAAAGAAAATTTAACTTGCTCAAGTTGATAACTGTTTCTTTTTTTGTTTTTTTGTTTTTTACTTGATAATTTTTTCAGATGTCATAAACGAGGATTTTTACTGGCAGTGGTTCCATTTTTATTATACCTAACCATTTCTTTTTCTTGTGTTTTCTTTTTTTTTTTTTTCCTCCGTAGAATTTCGAGTTTTCAGTAGGGAAAAATCAGCTGTTTTCTTTAAGTATTTGACTCTTATTTGCACTAATATACAACGAATATGTCGTTGAATTTTACAAATGGATTATTCAAGAAAGGCAAAAAAGGCTCTTCTGGGTTGTAATTTATAAAATAAAATAAATAAAAAATGTTTGCTTTTCTTTTTATCATTATATTTTTTTTCTTTTTAACCATTAGTCTGCATTTCACTTTTTTTTTCTGCCCGTTTTTGTGGGTGGGGAATCGAAGCAATCATTTTCTTTTTTTTTTTTTTTTTTTCTCTCTTTCGTCAATCTTTTTTCTTTCTAAAAACACTGAGGCGAAATCCGCCTGTAAAATATTAGCAGTTTTAAATCAGGTAAAAAGTTTTAAACACTGTTGTTTATTTGAAAAATAACAGGTGTGAGTGCGTGGTCCGGCTTACTATTTATTAAATTAAAATATTACACCTCTGTCTTCAGGAGTTAAAAGTGACAAAAAACCCAGCTGTTTTGTGGCACGCCAGGAAATAAACAACTCAAAAAACTTACCTTGAACTAAAAATTATTCTTTAGTAGCAGATTTGCCAACTTAGAGCGTTTCTTAAACTTTTGCATTGCTTTTTTTTTTTTTGCTTTTTTTTTTTTTCACACCTGCTCTATTTATTTAATTGTGGCTATATTTTATTTTATTTTTCTTGCAAAGAAATTTCTTGAATTGAGTGAAGTTTCTCGTGTCTAGATCACAAAACAAAAGTAGAACCTAAAAAATGATAAAGTGAGGTGGTCCAATAATACAAAAATAAAATAAACTTCTTTTCGGCCGATTCTCTTACACAGAATAATAGTTTTTTTGTTTTGATTTTTGTGTTTTTTTTTTGTTTTTTAGTAAGAAGGCAAGGTCGCAAATCAACAAATATCCACCTTTGTTTTCGTTGTTTATTCCCACCTTCTTCTAACTAAAAAACAGATTAATTAACAAGATGTGTTAATTACTTCTTTGTTCATTAAACATTTTTAAAAATATTTCTTGGGTAGTTGTTCCTAACGGGTCCGATACGTCTTAGTCTTTTACTCTAGATTCCTTCGTTTTTCTTTTTCTTTTTTTTTTTGTAATTTTTAATTTTTTGTTTGTGGCGAAAAAGTAAAAATCCTAAATCCAGACTTGGGTAAGGTTTGCTTCAAGGATTACGGTCCTGACAGTTTTTTTTAGCAGCCCATGCGATGGAGTAAAGTAAAATTGTGGTATATACAAGAGGAGAGAGTCAAGAACTCGTATGGATGGGGTCCCCTACCAACTCTAGCTTGCTGGCTGTCTCTCACCTCTCTTATTCACTCGACTCAGGCCCATCTACAAGGTGTGTGTGAGTTATTGGTCGTTGGAGCTTGTGAAGTAGTTACTTCGTAGTAGCCGTGTGTAAAAAGAGTGCGTATGTGTCGACAACAGAACGTGCGTATGTGTGTGGGGGCCCGTGTGAATATATGAATGAATGAATGAATGAATGAATCATTGACAATCAATGAAAACGCTAAAATAGCTGTGTAGTGTCCGAATGTGTGCGTAATCTTAAGAGTAACTGGTGTTTTTTTTTTGTTGTTGTTTTGTTTGTTTTGTTTGGTTTTTTGTTTTTTTTTTTGCTTTATGTGTTCACGTTTTTTTTGGGGGGGGTTTGGATTTTATTTTAATTTTATTAATATTTTTATTTTCATTATTCTTTCTCTGTTATGACTGCGTGTAAAAAGGCTTTTAAATTCTGTAGGGAAAAGAAAGAGAAAGACTTGAGTTGAGAAGGAAAAAGAAATATCTATTTGTTGAGTATAAAAGAAATCAAAATTTTATGGTTTAAAATAAAATAAATGTACAATTTTTGGTTCTTACGAGCTTTGTATAGGAATGTTGAGAAAAAATAAAATTACACACACACACACACACATCACTGCGCATAATATATATATATATATTACTAAATAAAAATTATGAATAATGAGAAGAAGCGTATGTGCGAGTTAGTGACTTGCATGGGGTGCTGAAAAGTTCTTGACCCAACCAAGAAATAATTTAAAGAAAAAAATATTATCAATGTTTATCACCTGGTCAAATTTTGAGAAATGGGTCAAGTCGAGAACTTTTCAGCCCAACTTCGTACAACACACACACACACTTTTATGTTTCAATGTAACCATTTAGTAAGCCTGGCTTTATTTGACACAATAACACAAGTATGAGGCACCTAGTGAGGTTCTAAGGACAACTCAGTAGTCATGGCTAATCAAACTAGCTTGTTAAACAGTACCACCTACTGAGGCGTCTACACGTTGTTTTATTGTCTTATTGAGATTCTATAGAAGTACAAAATAAATAAAAATAATGACGTATGTTACAACACATTGCAATGTCACTGCGTATTATCAATATATACATTCTTGTGTAAACACTTGTTTAAATGCCCAATAAACGTACTTGTGTCATGTTATGACAGAAAGGTTGAATTGTATCTGTGGGATACCACATTTAAACTTGACTTTGCTGTTCCAATAGTGTGCATGTCTCACTAAATATATTTATATACCTGACACTTGTAGTGGTGCTTTTGTGGTGGTAAATAAATAAATAAAAATAAATAATATCAAGAAGACTAAAATTTCACTATCTCTAAAAAAAAATAGACTAATAATAAAAATCGCCAGGCAAACAAAGCCATAGTTCGACCAACCAAACAGAAAGCTTTCACAACCAGGATACAGACTGCGATCCAATGAGAAGCAGAGCACCCTTTTTTAATCAAATCTATAGATGTGTGTATAAACAGATGGAAAATCAACCAAAATCAGTCTATAAATTAATTTTATCCATTATTTTGATGCTGCAATCATCATAACATAAATGAGATGAAATACAACATTTGCACGAACAGCTGGTAACCTTTTATGGTTATAGCATCCTAGCAACATTTAAAACAAACATACTTTCCATCACCACCTTGTCAAATGGTGGATATATACATATAGATACATATATATTTACTCCCTCCTGAACTCTTTCTCTGTCTATCCCTCATATACACCAGGACTTTTACACTTGATATTTCGACATTCATCTAATCCTTATTATTATATTGTGATTAAAAAGATTTATTTTTTATTTATCAGCACCGTATATGCATTTTCTTTCCATCATTAGACAAGGCTGATATACACCAATATATGGGGGAGGGAACATATGTTGTCATAAGATAACTCATCCATAATTGATAACCTCCTAATCCATCATACTGTAAATGTATGTAAATGTACACAGTGTGTATATGCAATAAGCACACTGAATACATATGAGTGCAATATACTGCATTACAATAGTTTCTACTAAATTTACAGTATGTGTGTTTGTTAGCGCACTTTGGAAAATATAGTATTCGCATTTTACTAATGACAGACTGATCATCAAAGCTGGTGCAAACATCTTGTTGGCTCCCATCCTGAGTCTAGGTACAGGACCCCCCCCCCCGCCGACTCTACTACTGAATTTTCATAAGGTAGTATTCATATAAAATACAAATTTTATTGAAACCTAATTATGTAGAATAATGGATCAGATGCAATATAGGTGAACAATTCAGCTTGAAAAATTGAAAATAAAGACAATGTATCTAAATACAAATTAGAGACATGTCATAATAGATCATTATATCTTAAATAAATCAACAATGTTTTGTGGTAATTTTTTACAACTAGAGAATTTTCTTTTTTGAAAAAGTTGAATAATTTTAACACATGCAACATTATGGATACAAAATAATGAATTTTATATCGTGTTTTCTGAGACTAAACATTAGCAAAACAAATTCACAGATTTTTATGAAAAATTGGAACCAGAATAATGTCAAAATTTGCAAAACATTTTCATCATTTAATAGCCAGTTGTGCTTGGTTTAATTTATAATGTATATAAATGTAAAAAAAGCAAATGTTGATAAGATAGCAAGGGTCACAAAGCACTGTCTAAGGTCCTGAATCAGGCTTGCCACTGACCGGGTTGGGGAGAGGTCGTATTCTAGGGTAGTATGCACCGGCCCTGCTGATCATTAATATGTAAGTACCTTCATCTATGATAAACATCATCTTTATATGTTTTCTACCCATCAATCTCATCAACTGCGATTAAGCTTTTTATTTAAGTTTTCTTGTGCTCAAACAAGTGTTTTCTTTTTCTGGACACAGAGAGTGTAGAAACTGTTCAAATGCTCTGTAATTCCAAGCACTTTTGGCCATTATCAAGGATGATTTTGTTTTTACTTTTTAACTGGATGTATGGGTTGTGTGTATGTATATAGAGTTATAGGGATGTCTTATTTTCCAAACATAGTCAGCACATTGTGGCCATGTTCATAGTTAATATTATTGAGCGTTGGCTCAAACCAAGCTCATAAATAATTATATTGGTCACACTACTACATACCTATCCAGATGACTTACGTTACACTTATCCGACCACCAGAACACATTTAAACACATAAACTTACCTAACTCCATCTGAAACATACTAGTAGAAAACAAGCATAATAACCTCATCCACATGTAAAAAAGATTAAAAATAATAAAAGTCTTAATAATAAAAAAACAAAAAGCCAACATTCAATAATATTAACTGGTATTAAATAGTACCCAAACTTTATGAATTTAAGCACATTGCTAGACTGGCAGCAAGGTCTCAAGTTTATAGTTAAATTGGCTAGATATAACTGTAAGTTCTATGCTAACAGTTTCTTCTATCGCACTTCTTGCTTGTGGAAATCATGTCTGTCTCTATGCTTTCCAGCCAACTTTGATCCTCAAAAATTTAAATGCAATGTCAATCATTATTTCCTGTCTTCTTGATTTCTCTTCTTTTATTGTTTTCACTCTTTAATAACATTTCTCTTATTCTATCACACTCAGTAACCCCTTATGTCTGAGTAGCTTTACTGCCTTGCATGGGGCGATATGATTAAAAAAAATGTTGAAATCCTGAAGGGTACAAATGTCATAATCCCACAACCACAATTCCCATAGAAAAAAAATCTCAATAAAAGGGGCAAAGAACTAAACTAGCAGTTGATCGGTGTTCTTGCTCTTAATCCATTTAAGATTATTGGATAAACTTCAAATAATCATGAGAGTTGCCCATAATCTAACCCCTTAGCATTCAAAGTAAATAACAGCTCTCAATGTTCAACCTGCTGTCACCAACCTCATCTATACTCTGGCATAATACAGGGTTATTCAAAAAGAATGAATTAATTTCATGACACATTGCTTCAGTTCTCAAGCATCGTCATGGAATGAGTCAGTGACCATTTGAAAGAGGAGTTTTCTAAGTTTTGAATGGATCCCACAGGGGCATTGTAGTTGCGTTGTATCTCTGGTAATATTCAGTTGTTTGTTTACCCCTGGAATGGTGAGTCCTCAGTAAAAGGCGTTCTGTGTTCTTGAGTTTGCAAAAATAAATATGGTCATCATGGTGCAGTGTGCTTTTTGAAGGCAATTTGACATTAATCTGCCTTCTTCTAAGAACATTCAATGGTAGTTTAAACAGTTTCAAGGGAGTGTGTGTCTGGTAAAGGGAAAAAATCCAGGATGTCCATGAGTTTTGGAGGAACAAGTGGTGAGAATCCATCCTGTGTTTGAAGGGAGTCCACGGAAGTCCATAAAACAAGCCAGCTGTGAGCTTGCAATCTCTCAATCCACTATCTGGCATGTGCTAAGAAGACGTCTACATTTGAAACGTTATGTACTATGCCTCGTTCAGCCACTTTACCTTGCTCTTTGTGCTTGGTCTGTGAGATCACTATTTTTATCCTTAATGTTAAATGAATTAAAATTATTCAAATTTTTAACAAGAAAAACTCAAGTTGATGTTAAAAATTGCTGCAAAACATTGTTGATTTATTTAAGATGGAATGATCTATTATGACATGTCTCTAATTTGTATTTTAGATATATTGTTTTTATTTTCAATTTTTCTCATTGATTGTTCACCTATATTGCATATGATCCATTATTGCATGCAATTAGGTTACAATAGAATTTGTATTTTATATGAATACTACCTTAAGGAAATTGAAATGTAATAGAGTTGGTGGGGGGTCTCGTATCATAGATTAAGGACAGGAGTCAACAAAGCTCTTACACAAGCCCTCTATGACAGACACATTGGTAGAACAATTAGGTTAATTAATCAATTTCAGACAACAGAAAAATTTTTTTTAATAAAATTTATTAATCATATCCTTAATGATTGGATAGCAACTAAAACTAAATTTTAATTGATGTATAATTTACAGAGAAAGATAAAAATTATTCTGCATTTAAAATGTTTATCAAATTATTAATCTACAAAGTTCCAGCTTTTAAGCATGTATAGTTATTAAGTTATTAGAAATCAAGTCACATATTTTAAAACCGAGTTGAACATTTTTCTGTTAAATATTTACTCAAATTTTGTGTCTGCAATGATGTCCACGCGAGACATAAATAAAAAGACACTGTCATGTGACCAGGCAGCATAATAGTCTGAGTAGCTGACGGATGTAACAGTCTGAGTTGAAGTTGCAAGAAGAGGCACTAAGAAATCACCCTGTGTCCAGTCCATTATCTCTTGTGCAGTCCTTTGAAGAAGAAAATGAACTAAAAAACGATTTTTGTAAAACAATTTCTAGAATATATATATATATATATATATATATATATATAATTATTTTTAAAAAATGATTTTCGCTACATAAGAGTTCTCATGTTTCAAAAACAAGAGCCAAAAACTTCAATATAATTATTGAAATTAAATTGAATTAAAGTATCAAGTCCTGTTTCATCCTCAAGCAAAAATTTAGGAATAGTAAAATAGTAATTTAGGATTCCTAAATTTTTGCTTGAGGATGAAACAGGACTTGATACTTTAATTCAATTTAATTTCAATAATTATATTGAGGTTTTTGGCTCTTGTTTTTGAAACATGAGAACTCTTATGTAGCGAAGGAATCATATTTTTTTTTAAAATAATTATAATTATAGCTCTACTCCTGTATGGAGCACTGTTTTTTTTTAAATAAAAACAAAAATACAAAAGGATGTTCTTTCCTATTTTACTACATATTTGCACATATATATATATATATATATATATATATATACTGAGTGTAACAGCAAAATTGTCCAAATCGTGTAAATTGTTTAATTGTTAGGTTAACTTTTGTATTATAGAAGTGATTAAAGATATCTTACTGGAATTCACCTAGGTTTTTATAACACTATTGGACTCTACTTTGGCAAATAAGAATGTATTTAGCTCTAAGTTGAAATGATCATCCCTCGTCCTGTTGTGACCACCTGACCCAGTTTTTCTCTCAACTGTTCCTTCTTTTTTAAACTTATTCTCTGTTCTCTTGATGGTTCTTGAATGAACCTAGAAGTTGGAAGCCAGAATATGAATGCTGAGACTATTACTGAAGGTGTGAATGCTCTTTTTCCTCTCACCATTGTTCAGTTGGGAAGATATAGTGGGTCTGACACAAAATAATTTTAGCCAATTATCTTTCTAGCTGAATAACTCAAAGGATTTTTCAGTGATTCTTACAACAAATGGTTTCAAGATGGCTAAACGTCTTATCTGAAAATCTGGAAAAAAAAAACTCAATTTGTTCCATGATTTTTAAGACATTAAACATTCTGTGGGATTACACGATTTGGACAATTTTGCTGTTACACTCGGTGTATATATATATATATATATATATATATATATATATATTTTAAGGTATTTTTATAATAAACAGTATTAACAACATTTACCGGCCTGAATGTCTGAGAAATTTTCATAGAAAATATGTGTCCTCCGACAGGAATCAAAGCTGTATCGTACATGGAACTGTCATATAGCCTGACATTAATACTGTTTATTATAAACAGAGCATTTACTTAAATATTTGTATCTATAAAAAAGAACCTATAAACATAAAAATGTATTAAAATAATATCCAGACATTGTACATTTCATAATGAGGTAAGTTGAGAATGAATAGAGTTATATATTATTAAATTTCTAAAAAAATTCTAAAAATTCTAATAAATAAAGTTATATATTATTAATTTTCTAAAAAATAAAGATTTCTTAAAACAAAGAAAAGTAATAATTGTTTTTGTAGACATTGCATTATACTTAACTTAATTAAAAAAAATTTCATAATTATATATCTATTATTTGATATTTATATATCTATTATTTGATCACAAATAAGAAAGTAATTACATAATTAAATTCCTAAATTTTAAAATCTTAATTGTAACAATACCGTATCTCATATACTAATAAATGTAATACACGTAGTATTTTAGATCTTTATAAATAAAAATATTAAAATGCATAAAATACGACTTAATCATATTTGAAGCCCCTTTAAGACAATCCCAATGTATTTTATAAAAAATAAATAAAAAAATAAATAAAAAATAAATAAAAATGCCAATGTATTGTAGTGTATCTTATGTATGCCCCTAAAAAAAAACAGACAGAATGATATGTTCTCATATAATGAAGCCAGTATTGACAGACAAAAATTACAAACCCACACCTAACCCTTAACCTATATTTACACTTTGCCATCTTCAATTTGACTTGTATCCTGATTCAACAAAAAGCTAACACCCTTTTAAAAATTTTGTAATCCTTTCCCTCTCCAAATTAAACTATATAATACTATTTAGCTTAAAAAAAGTAAATCATTTTCAAAAGTTATTCAACATTGCTTGCAAATGGAATAAAAACTTTAATTTTAATTTAAGATTTAGTTTTTATTTCTGAAACATGGTAATTTGTGTGTTGCGATGAATACATATTTTTAAATAATAATATTATAATTTTATGCTCTAATGTGTATTGAAAAATAGTAAAATTGGTCTGAATGATTGGGAATTTTTACCCATGAAATAAATTTATTGCCACCATTTATGGATCTTTAAGGATTCTTTTTTCATTATTATTATAATATTACTTTGTTCTTACATTGAGCTCTCTTCAGATTCATATCCTCCTTGAAAATATCCCTACAAAAACATCATTTCTAGAATCTGGCACTTTTCAAAATATTTTACCTAAATAATCAACATATTTCCGATATACTGATGATGTTTTGCTAATGTCCTCAGAAAATCAATATTACCTAATGTTGGAAATAAAGTAAACAACATCGAATGTACAGTAGAATTTACTTATGAAACAGAAATAAAAAATACAGTATCATTCCTCTACATCTTGTTAAACCGTATTGATAATGATCTAAAACAAAATGTCGATCATAAATCTATTAATGAAAATAAGCTCATAAATTTCTGTTCGCATTATAACAGCAAAACAAGTTCTGAAATAGTTATTGACTTCTATTTAAAAGCATGTAGAATTTGTGGCACTCAGTATTTACATGACAAAGAAAAATACATTAAAAATATTTTTAAACTCTTCCAATGTCCTAATTATTCCATATACAGAGTGCAATGGGTAAATTGTCACCATTTATATTTTTAAATTCACACATACTCCTTTGTTTTTGATTTTGTTGACTGCATCGTATAGTAGGGTCAGTTGGGCACCTTCTGTGAGAAAAAGAGCACCATGATGAAATCCACTCTGCCAGAAATTTGGAAATGGCATGCTGTACTGTTTGGCATTCGCACCAGAAACTCCAATACAAAGTGTTTGGGTGTCAATCTGAGGAGAGTGCAGAGGATTCAGAAAGAGTTGGATGAGACTAATGGTGATTACAAAGATACATTAAATCAGAAAACTCACTCTGATCATTCTGATAAGTACTCCTGAATTTGTTGATGAGGGCCTCAGATGCAACACAGAGGCCTACTTCAAGTGTCTTGAAGAGGTAGTGTTGCCCTGGGTCAAGAGGGTGGCTGCTGGAAGACCCTATGTCAAGCAACAAGACTCTGCACCATGCCACACAAGCAATAGAACCCAGTCATGGCCGACTGACAATTTCTGTGACCACATCACCCTTTACATCTGAACACCTAACTCCCCAAACTGCAACCCCCTTGATTATTATGTGTGGGGTGCAGTTGAGCAAAAGACCAACAAAACTCCTTGTAACACCAAAGTTGAACTGAAGGCAATGTTTATGACGGCATTCACCAACTTAAACAAGGAGACTTGCAGGAGATTCTGAAGTCATTCAGAGGCCTTGGTTGAAGCCAATGGTGACTTTACTGAATAAATTTACTCTTTAGTATTTCAAGATATTTTTGTGTAATTTTATTAAATATATCTGTTAAAATAAGATGTCAGTGTTATTTTCATTTCTGTGTAATTTAAATGACAATTTATCCATCACACCCTGTATAATACAAAGAGGAAAGCTCATCAAATTTATTAGAATAGAAAAATATAATTAAGTAATATAAATAATCTTGATAAAACAAGAGGCATAATACTGCCTACTAACTCAGTTATGACTACAATTGTAAAAAAATTATGTTTGTAACAATTAATTTTAAGGCAATAAGAGATTTAATTAATACAAAAAATAATAATAACCTAAAATCTGAAGCAGGAAGTTACACTATAGATGGTAATGAATGTCACAAGAAATATATAGGTGAGACTTCTAGGAATTAAAATCAAAGAATATGAACACTACAGGGTCTTTTACAAAACAACACACTTAGAACATTAACCTTTCCTTGTAATGAATCTGACCAAAATTCTGATATAAAGAATGCAGTTTTAATTAAAGAAGAAAGTAATTTACTAAGACAAAAATGTATAGAAATTGCATTGATCTCTGAGTCTTCTATGATAAATTTGTAGCCATGTTCATATCACATTTCAATAATAAACTACATCAGGCAACAAGGCTTATGATCAGGAGGTTTTGATCAGGCGGTTTCTTAATTTCTGTTGCTCCCAGGTCCACCCTGACCCAGGAATGGTAGGGTCCTAGTTACGGGGAAATAGTTAACCCCCAAAATACTAAAATCTAAATCTAAAAAATTTTATAGTAAAAATATTAGCAGTACATTTTCATAGTAAAAAAACTTATCAGCAATATATTCTTGTAAAAAAAAATGGAATATTACCAGCAATAAATTTTTTGTAACAAAAAAAGATATATCACCAATACATTTTTTGTGAAACAAAAAGAAATATTTCAAGCAATACACATTTTGTCAAAATATAAACATTACCAGCAATGCATTTTTTAAAAAAGAAATTATATGCAATACATGTTTGTAAAAGAATTACTAATGCTCCCAAGAAAATTTTAGCATCAAATGACCCATAATGAATTGATATGCCACTAATCAAGCACGCAAACATTTTGCCATTCATAAGTCTATTGCTATCACAATGTGGGATATTTAAAAACAATAACAATAAAACAAAAGCAAAAGTCTTAGAAGCTGAGTGAATTTGAATAAGCTGTACATCTAGAGTAATCAGATACCAGAAATTTAAAATTTAAGTTTAGCTTCCTTCTTCTTGATGTAAAATTATAACTGATGTTTTTGTTTATATTTTTGTCCTCTCTTCCTGCATAACCATAATTCTATCAATAAAAATATTATCTTACTCTGATGAAGTCCTTTTGAAGGACGAAACATGTTACATAACTGTTTTCCATTTTGTCATTCAGTTACCTGCCATTTATATATTTACAAATTTTATTTATTTATTTTGTATATTTTCATTGACTCTACATCATTGAATTAAAGTTTATTAGATTTTAGTTATAGAATATTATTTAGTCTTTTAAGTCATCATGTAAGCTGATGCTTTTTTCTTGGTTTTAATTTATTTTTGGTATGTTTTGAAATTTTGTGTTTCCATATATATTTTGAGAAAGTTGTATTGTTTGCAAATTTTTTGTTTTTATACAATGTTTTGTGTGAAAAGCTTCTCTGATTCCAGGGAGATTCTTTCATTCCTATATATTTTTCTTGGGTTCCTTAGGATCTTAATGTAGCTAGGTATATTATGTTGCTTTATAGGCAGTTACAGTTTAGTGAGTATTTTTACTTGTTCTGTAGTTACAGGTAGAAATATTGGGTATTTGTGGTGTACCAGATATTTCTGTTATCTTTTTTATGATTTGTTGCATGGTTTTGGTGCAGCTATATCTACATTTTCATGGATTTCTATTAAGTATTTTGTGCAGGTTACTTGATTTTGAAAGATGATTGTTGATGAATATTTCACTCATATTTGTGTTGACATTTTTATTATACAGTGGACTGAAATTTTAGGTAATTATTAACTATAAGAGAATTATTCTCAAAATACTGTTTATGGTTTTGAGTTTTAAAAATATAATCAATGCAGCACTGTGTCAGTAATTTATTTTTATTTTTGTTCCTAAATCTGATAATATTCTTTTGATGTCAGTTTTATGGTTAATTCTTCTTGTATTTGTAATTGTTTTTTACAGTTCATGCTAAATAGTAATTTTGGATTAATGGTAAGAATTTCTTGTGTTTTGTTTGTTGTATTGTTTGGTGATATATTATAATATATATATATATATATATATATATATATATATATATATATATATATATACACTTTTTCTGGTGTCTGGTATTATTTTTCTTCACAAAAAAGTGTTGAAAATGTAACTTTTGTTTAATTGATCTATCCTAATTAATTCTAATTCATTTTATCTTTATTCTGTTTTGAGAAAATTTAAAAATTCCCTGTGACATAAGCAGTTTTGCCACCGGGAAATACAGTCAAGTAGAATGTACTTCATATCTCAGTGCAGCCAGTGTGATGATAACATGGCATTGTTGGGTAGAGGGCTTGCTTAACTCAAGTCAACAGTCAGGGTAACCCTTGATGGAATCGACAGCCATGACCAAAACAAGCATTCAAGTTGTGGCTTTGGTTTGACCTGGAGAGGGACTGACTCTGTCAAGTCTACCTGCTCAATAGACATTGTGTATGAATGAATAGCTTTTTGGTGTTTAACCAAGATATGTGGTGGGAAATGGTCAGCTGCTCAGCTACACAAAAACCCTGTGACCACACCCATTCATGGGACTGATGATGATGATGTTGATGATGCAGCAATACTGAATAAATACCAAAAAGATCATATTCATGGAGAATCTAGTAAGGCACAAACTTATGATCAATGGATTGAAAGGTGACCATTTTAACCATTGTCCTCAGTGAATATTTAAATCAAATAAAAGTCTACAATAGTTTTCCAAATGATCCTCAAATAGCTTTTGAGTTTGTATTAAAGAGTGTTACTAATGCTGTCATGGAGTCACCACTTGTGATCTCTTAGCCTGCAATTCTATGTCCTTATCACAAAGCTATATACCCGAGCCTTATTTTTATCAAGTTTTATATTCAATGTCCTGATTTTTACTATTGCATGATTTTATCTTATTTTATTTTATCTATGAAACATGAATACTGTTGGCAGATACAGAGAGAAGAATCCAAGCGTTTGAGAACAAATACAAGAGAAAACTCCTTGGAATTTTCTATTGGGAACAAAAAATCAATGAGCTTGTGCAGAAAAGGGTTGAAAGTTTTGTAAACCACCAGGAACCTTGTCTTATCACTGTCAAATGGAGAAAAATGGCGTGGTTTGGACACATTACAAGGCATGACAGCCTGTGCAAGACAATCATTCAAGGCACCATTGAAGGTGGACGTAGAAGACGACACCAATGCAAAAACTGGTTGGACAATATCAGACTATAGACAGGTATGACTGTACCAGAACTACTGATGGCTGCCATTTATAGACTTTTGTGGAAAAGAGTTAGTGTGGCTTCTGAATTTGGATCCCATCCTATGATTACAAAAGTCAAAGGGATGATGATGATTATGATGATGATGATGATGATGATGATGCTTTTATTTTTACTATACTGACTATTCAGTTGATTTTTTTTTATTAGTCTTTAATTACAATATCAGGTATGGACTTTCCTACCTGTATTAACTGCTTAATCCTATATAAGTAGATAAATAATTGTCAGGTAATTTGGATGAAGTGTGACATTAAGTAATGCTTTAATACAGTCCATTCCCATTGAATAACAAAAATACAACAAATCCTAATTTAGGAAAAAAATGCACCAAAGTGTTCAATTGTATTGTATTGTATTATAATATTACATTGTATTGTATTATGTTCAGTTGTATTAGGTTGATTACAATTCAATTTATTGGCATCTGGACACTTAGATTTGCCATGTCTACATCTTCTTCTATGTGTCATGTCTCCAAGGTATCCTGTCCTTTGTAATCTGTTAATAAATTTTATTATCTCTTCTTAACCTTGTTTCACCATCAATTTATTCAAATTCATTCTTCTTCTTCTTCTTCTTCTTCTTCTTCTTCTTCTTCTTCTATGTGCCGTGACCCTTCAGAATGTTGGCAAAGATGACTCTCCACAACTTCCTGTCCTTTATAGGCCTTAATAAATTTTGTCTTTTTGTTATCTCTCCTAGACCTTGTTTCACTATACATTTATTCAAGCTCATTCTTCTTCTATATACAGTGTCCCTTCAGAATGTTGATGAACATGGCTCTCCACAACTTCCTGTCCTTTATAGCCCTTAATGAATTTTTTTTTAATTTCTCCTAGATCTTGTCCCACCATCCATTTACTCAAGCTCATTCTTCTTCTATGTGCCATGTCCCTTCAGAATGTTGATGAACATGGCTCTCCACAACTTCCTGTCATTTATAGCCCTTAATGAATTTTTTTTTTTCTCCTAGATCTTGTCCCACCATCCATTTACTCAAGCTCATTCTTCTTCTATGTACCATGTCCCTTCAGAATGTTGGTGAACATGGCTCTCCACAACTTCCTGTCCTTTATAGCCCTTAATGATTTTTTTTTTATTTCTCCTAGATCTTGTCCCACCATCCATTTACTCAAGCTCATTCTTCTTCTATGTACCATGTCCCTTCAGAATTTTGATGAACATGGCTCTCCACAACTTCCTGTCCTTTATAGCCCTTAATGAATTTTTCTTTTATTTCTCCTAGACCTTGTTCCACCATCTATTTACTCAAGCTTATTCTTCTTATTATTATGTGCCATGTCCCTTCAGAATGTTGACAAACATGGTGCTCCACAACATCCTTTGTAACTATTAATAAATTTTTCTCTCCTAAACCATGTTCTGCCATCCATTTACTTAAAGTTATTCTTCTTATTCTATGTATCATGATCCTTCAGGACATTGGCAATCATTTGTTCTTTTTGTTATCTCTCCTAAACCTTGTTCCACCATCCATTTACTCAAGCTCATTCTTCTTCTACTTGCTGTGTCCCTTCAGGATGTTGGTGATCATGGCTCTCCACAATTTCCTGTCATTTGTAGGTCTTAATAAATGTTGTCTTTTTGTTATCACTCCTAGATCTTGTTCCACCATCCATTTACTCAAACTCACTAGGTAGATTATGCATAGCTTTCCTCTCTTACTCTTGCCTTCAATCTACCCTGTGAGTATCAAATTTTCCAAGTCCTCTTTCCTCTTTATGCATCCTAGAAATTTCAAATATCTCTTGTTGATGTGAAGTATAAATATCCTTTTTGCTTCCATTTTCTCTAAAACTTTGCTCAAATGTCTGGTCCATGTTATTCTCAGCTTCCTTCTGTAAAACCACATTTCTATTGCTTCAATTTTCTTCTTCATCTTTAAGGAGTCTATCCAGCATTCACTACCATATTTGAGGACTGATATTACATAACAGTTTGGTACTCATTTATTTGTTCCTATGGCTTCAAGTGTGAGGAGATTGTCCAGCATAACACATTGTTTGATTGTTAATCTTTCCATGGTTGACAGACACTTAAACTTAATTCACATTTAAAATTGGTCCAAGAGGCAACCAGATGTCTAGCCACACTGATGAGCTGTGATACAGCAAAACAGTCTGTCTGTGGATGACAATATATATATATATATATATATATATATATATATATATATATTGTGTGTATAAAGATAGACAGGATTAAAAAATATGTATCAATATGGTGATTTTCTTTCGTCTTTCAATGATATTGTTATTAAGCTTATCTGACAATATGAAAGAAATTTGCATAAAATAAATAGACAAAACTTATCTATATTATTTAATGAAACATGCATCAACATATATATATATATATATATATATATATATATATATATATATATATATGTTATGGTAATTTACCCACACATGCATGGACTCTCCCAGCTATAAATAGGAGAAGGTACAGCCTTTTGGAGAGGGAAGTTTCCAGCAGTCAGCTCTGACAGTCAGACCAAACATTCTTGCTGTAACACTCTCGTTTGTATATGTTTCTATTACTGTGTCTGTTGAGGAGGCACAGTGGAGTAATGGATAGTGGCTTGGATTGAGGAATCGGAGAGCCGAGTTTGAACTCCAGTCAAATCCATTACATTCACTTATGTGCTAATACCCTTGGGAAAAGTGTGAATCCTCTTCTTCTCCATCCAGCTAAATAGCAGGACATACTGGGTTCTATAGCCTTGGATGGCAACTGGTCTAGGAGAAGGACAACTCTGAATTCAATCCAGGAGTGGAGCCCCTAAGGTGGATGGACGGCACTTTATGCTACCTTCCGGCAACTCCTGCAGCCGCGCTTGTACCAAACTGTATTGGTTTATCCTCTCCTTTGGACTCTGCTAGCAAGGCCGAGAGGGGGAACTAGACATTCGGGCAGCCCTAGTTCTCCATATATCCCGCCCAGGCTCGTAGCACACCGCACTACTCCATTGTCTCTCCAGACAGACAGATGCTGACGACTGTGTCTGTTAATATATTTGTTTAATTCAATTCCTCACTTTGTCTTTATTTCTGGCCCTAACAAGGCCACAACAATATATATATGATTTCTGGTGGAATATGATTTCTTTTAATGCCAGGAATCTCTTTCACAATGAAGCTGAGTTCCATATGCTTCTCTCACAAAACACACCATGAGTTTCTCTTTCTCCTGTCTTTGTTTTGTTCTTTCATTCTTATCGCAAAAGGGCTTCTCTTATTCATTCTATCCTGTCTCCCTGTCTATGCATGCTCCTTTTCCAAATTGCAAATGGCACACTAATTAAGCACAGCATGAATGTTTATCACACTTCCATCGATAAGAAGAAAGTTGAAGAACAGCTACTTCCTAAAAACTGCTACTTTGTGGGACAGCCTCCTGAGTGGAAGCTTCCCCAACCACTAGTATCTTAACATATTCAAGTATATGGTCAACTGTTATCTATCCTACATATCCTCATTATCTACAATTCTTACATCCATAAAAATCTCACTCAGTAACTCTCTACCTTGAGTGACTCTTGAGCCTTGTTAATAGATAAACATTAGTAAGAAAATCAAAAATTTGATTTCGGTTCTAAGAAAAAGAAAAAATCTGAGATGCTGCAGAGTTTTGAAATAGACATGCTGCAAACTGATAACTCAATTACACAGGTCCCATAGACTTCATAGAAAAGCAAGGGACCACAACTCTAAACATGCTATCATTGGTATTCAATTCATATCTGGGGAGCATAAAATTAAATTCATGCCTTTCTCAAATGTATTTGTGCGAAAGGGAATGCAACAAAATTGACTAAAATTTGAACTCACCTCACCAATTTTTCAATTGGATCCACTAACCCCCAACACCAACTGCACATCCATGCAAAATTGATGAGGCTCATTCAAAATACAAAAAAAATACTTCCGCAAAAAACATGACAATAATTTGAAACAAAAACTGAGGAAAATTGAAAATTCCAAGACATCAAAGACCATAGTTATCATGATTAGAAATAATCAAGCAACCACTGATGTTGTAATATTTCTTTCTTTCATATTTAGTTTGATGCCATAATCACAACTTTTATGGTGGATTCAGGTTATGACAGCAATGAAAAGAAATATCAATATGGTTTTAATTTTTAACTCAGCTCAGCTTAGTACAGAAGGTCAAATAGTATAAATGAGGAAGGAAGATAATGTGCTAATTTTCTAAGTAGGGTTGATCAGCCTACCTTGAAAATCTGCATTAAAAGCTCTGGTCTTTTCCTAGACCCAAACACCAATTTCAAATGAAAACTGTGCAACTATTTGACCCAACTAACAGGCAAATGACTATAATTCTTTGATCTCAGTGTCTTTTCTTATCACATAAGCTTTGAGATTTTTATATATATTTTCTGTTCAAACCAGAATTTCCATAAAACTTCTGGCTTTCCATTTGACTTTTTGTTTCATCCTTCTCTTTCATTCTCTGTCTTTGGTAAACAAATGGCTAAATTGAAAGAATCAAGTTATCAAAGCTAGAAATATTTCCATTTCTCTATCTCTATCCATATTTGAAGCTCTACAATAGAAAACAAAATATGTAATTTTTTTTCCATTGCTACATTAATGAAAAATGCCATTTAAGAATTTTGTCAGTATCTATCTATATTTCTGAGATGAGGTATTATGTACACTATTTACATTATTCGGACTATTGTCCTCATCTTTGTCGCCATATTTATTACAATGTTTTGGCCACTGTACGCTCCAGCCTTCTTCAGATGGTTGGAATGTTGATCTAAACCCTTTATTTCACTCACTGGGGTAGACTGTTCTAGTTCCACGTGCCATGTTTAATGGATGTCAGTTATCAGTTATCTCCTGTTAATTCCCCTCTTCAAGTTCTCCACTTCCTTAACCAGGTACACTCACTAGTATTGAACTTGCACTCTTTGGGTCCTGTCACTGGATCTAACCAATGCCTTTATCCACTGTGCCATGTGTCCTTGAGAATTTTGTCAGATAAATTAATGTCATAATTAAATTCAGTAAATCTAAATTATGTTAGCACCATTCTTAAAGATCATGTAACTATAATAAATAAAATAAGGCTAGTGTATTTTGTCTTCTACACGATCAAAGAAATGAGAACAATGGTTGAAGGCAACATCCCAGACAAATCAAACCCTGTTGTTTGTGAAAAACATTTTCCATCTGAATATGAAACAGTGGTTATTAAAGGAATAGTACAGAAATCCACCATCAAAATTTCATCATTTGCCATCAAGTGTATTACTTATTCCTCAACCAGAACACAAACAAATAAAACGTCTGCTTCTGTGCAAAATATGCAAATTGAAGAGTTGGCCCAGTTTCTAGAAAAAGACAAAATCCCCACTTTTGAAAATTTGTATTAGAATATTAATGAACAGTTACATACCATATATCAATTGTTCATCCAATCTTGATTTATTTCACAGGAGGTATTCCAATGTTTTTAATTAAAATTTGAAATTTGAATGTTGCTGTTGTCTCTCGTATTTTCAAGATAAAAGAGAGAAATAAATAAGGAAGAAAAACTTGTTGGTAAGTAATGAAATAGAAGGTTTATGACATGAAGGTACACTTAGCAATGGACCTACTGCTAACTCTGCTTAACTTTGCTTATTTACATAAACAGATGATTCCATTTATTTATGTCATATATGACATTTACCATGTTCGGTCATTATATAACAGCCTTCAGGATGATTTTATATTATCCAGTATGAGAATATTATCAGTTTTAATATCAAATGTATTAAAATAAAATATTCTTAATGATATTTTTTAGTAAAATCTCTGAAAATCAGAAAAAGTGTCTTGGTTTAGTAGATGAAGTGTATGCCAAATATATATATATGTGAAAGTGTGTGTATATAAATATAAAATAATATATATATATATATATATATATATATATATATATATATATATAATTATTTATATATTATATGCAGTACTTATTAGAAAGCACTCAATATTATAGATAGAGCTAACATATTTGGTTGGATTGATGTGAGTTTGTGACCTAGATTGCAGATCTGACGACGTAAAAGTGAAACCCAGAGTCACAAACTCACATCAATCCAACCAAATATATATATATATATATATATATATATATATATATATATATATTATAATTATTGTTTAAAAAATATGATTCCTTTGCTGCATAAGAGTTCTCATGTTTCAAAAACGAGAGCCGAAACCCTCAATATATTTATTAAAATTAAATTGAATTAAAGTATCAAGCCCTGTTTCATCCTCAAGCAAAAATTTAGGAATAGCCAATCTTGAAATTTACGCATCTTTATAAGCATGTTCATCAGCAAAATTAATTACTATAGAAATGGCTGGGGCAACCCTTTTGATAAGGGGCCTAAGATTTAATTTTTATCCACATATCAGTCACCTTAGTAAAGGGGTCAAGCCGAGTTAGGATGGCATTCATGTACGCACATTGTCTGGTCAGTCACAGTGAAAGATACCTTTTGGCACCATAATATGTCGTTAAGTGTCTAGAGAATTTTTTTTATTTTATTTATTTATTTTTTTTTTTAAGGGCTGTTTCATATATAAACACATTGCATCGAACATATATATATATATATATATATATATATATATATATATATATATATTATATATATATTTTTTTTTATAATAATATATCATTTTTTCCTCACTGGTGAGGAAAAATGTATATTTATTATTATTATAAATTATAGCTCTGTTATTATACATCAAGTACTATTTTATTAGCACTCAATGTGTGATATTTGATATATATATATATATATATATATATGTATATGTATATATATATATATGTGTATATATATATATATATATATATATATATATATATATATAGTGATTGCTACATCTTGGCACTCAATATGCAATATTAAATATTTGTCTGCTTTTTGAAATAATTTCAAAATGCAGACATGAAAATAAATATCTACTATCGCAGTTCATACCAAACGGATAATACTTACAACAAAACTGAACACAGCCAGGAATGAAACTACCGAAAAAAAATTTTGTAGAACAACAAAATGCAAGAACACCAAAACAACCAAAAAAAACATAACCTCCAATACCAATCATTAACACTACCTACACTGTTACCAACGCTACCACCACAGCCACGGACACAACCACCCCTATAACAATAAATACGGACCGATAAAAACATCACCACCGTTACCTACACTACCATCACCCCTACCACTTTAGGAACATTCATTTAACCATATCCACTACCATTAGTACTGATTTCTAACACTGTCATTGTTTTCACTGTTGTCATTATTATTATTATCAGTATTATTATTATGATTATCATTATCTTGTTTACCATAACTATTATCATAATTACAATTGTCATTATTGCCCCATTTTTTGCTATTATACGTTCACTTCCATTTATTGAGGATGAAGTTACTGTTAACATGTCAATAACTATTATTAACATATTACTAATAATCATTATCACAGTTATTATCACTATCAGCATAATCACAATCGTCAATAATACACAATAAGTTAGCATTGAAAATACAAACATCATCATCACCATGTCCACAAAGAGAATCCAGCTTGACCAAAGTGGTGGTGAAATAGCCAGACCAATAGGAGTGTATGTATGCATCTACATGTGTGTATGTGTGTGTGAGGAATTGTGTCTGATGAAAAGTGTCAAGAACAATGCTACCTGCTTCTTGTTGAAAGGAACATTGCTACATATAATAAAAGCCACAATCCTGATACTGAAACAGAACTACAACTGCGCATGTATGCATACCCAAACACATGGATATGCATCTGTGTCTAGCCTCAGATTGTTTACATGTATGTATGTATGTATGTGTGTCTATGTGTATGTGAGTGTCCCCTCCCACTACCAAATATAGTCAAACAAGCAAAAATAGATCCGGGTCACCCAGGGTCATAAACTAATATCCATACCACTGAATATGTTAGTTCTATCACTGATGTTCAGCACTTTCCACTAAGTACTGTGCATATAAATAAAATTAATATATATATATATATATATATATATATATATATATATATATATATATATATATATTTGTGTATTTAGGCAGCAATCCTTCTTTCATGTACATTTCATTAAATACAACAGACAAGGTGCTTTGATTTACTTTTTTTTATACAATTTCTCATGTGATCTAATAATTTTTTCTTTTCAGATGATGAATTATATAAAAACTGTCCAAATGTTCTTTTTTCCAAGCGCTTTTGGTTATACATTTAGCCATTTTCAAGACAATTTTTGTTGTTGCTGTACATACATGTATATATAAATGTGTGTGATTTTTAGTTTGATATTTACCATACTCCACACTATATAATATACATGATATATTTCATTCTGTGATTATCTGGAGGCCGTTCTGGCAGAAAAGCCAATTTTGGAACCTTTTTTTTATATTTCCTCTCCTCTGATTTAAACATTCCAAATTGGAACAACTTTGCTAAACATGAATTGGCAATTCTGGCCAACAGAATTTTTCATATAAGTCACTTCAATCCACTGCCCAACTCAAACCATGACCTACATAGTATAATGTGCAACGTGACAGTCAAAGTTTTAAGGGAAAAGTGTATATGGTAAAAGATACAGCATAAATATCAATTTTTAAAAAGCTGCAAAAACTAATGAAAGAAAAACAGTGAAAATTTTCTTTATCAATCTCAGCTTGGCTACTTTACTTTCTTCCACCCAGATGGCAGCTTTTAATCAACAGTCGTTCAATATAGGTCAATATTTCAGAATTGATTTTAAACATTAAATATCTTGTTGAAACAAATACCAAGTTATAATAAAATATCCGAATAGGCATTCATATAACCAGTATGAAACATGAACTTCACCAGACAATAGAAAAATATTCACTGAGGAGAACTATCAATAAACTTAATTAATGCCTAAAGATTAAATCCACTTTGGCAGGAAGGGAGACAAGACTGCTACTGCTACTGCCACTGCTTAGAACACATCCATTAAGCTGAAGAGTAGAAGAAGTGGGAGTCTAATATTTTTAGAAATCTGTTAGCTAAAGATGGTAAGTTCAATCTTTGGTAGGATCACAAGAGTCAACACAGTTAACAAAAAACATTTCAAAGATTAAAAACATGTGCAAATTCGCAAGTTCTATACTAAATGTTACCAGCCAAATACGCCCCACTCCTAGTTATAGAAAATAGTAAATTGTAATAAAAGTTAAATTTCTTTATAAACAAAATTTTTAGTGAGATTCTATTTTCTTTTTTTTTCATTATCTTTAGCCCGCTTGAATTTCCTACTTTGGAGATCGCTACATCAAGCTGGTCCTTAAGATAAATATTTCAATAATTTTCTAATGTTTATGTTAATAATAATATTGAAATTGGCAAACTTACTATCTTTTTCACTTGTTTAAATAATTCAGTAAGAAAATTTTTGACTTATTTAGAAAAGTCCATAAAACATTTTTTCAGCTCGGCTTTGTCATAAAGTAAAATATCAGACAACAATGGTTACTATGAACACTAAAATTACAAAATTCTATACAAGTTTTAATATCTTTTAAATTATTTACAACTAGCAGCATGGCCTGGCGTTGCCCGTGCTTAAAATATTTTTGCCCTTCCTTGCCTTTAAAGAAGAGCCCTTTGCCGTGCTGATGTTGCTACATGCCTTACTTCTTGCCTATCTCACACTGCAAATTTTTTCTAAGCTCTATACTAAACATTAAATCTGTTACAATAAAAGAACTAAACAAAATGAACACAAAACGATCAGCTTTAAAAAAGGACTCATAACTGGAAAAACTGAATGAAAAAAGAATGTTAACCACAAATACTTTTTCACAGTTCTGCAGAATTAGAATCAACATTGAGTTTAAGTAAGCGAATGAGCCAATTGGAGTAAAGTGCCATGCAGATTTTAAATTTTTCCCACTTGGGCAGCTATTGATTTTTTTTGTATGCTAGCATGCTAGTTAACATTCGTGTCAGTCAGCTGTTGGCTCTCACGCTGGCCAATAGAATCTTCCTGCCTATTCGTGGCAGCCAGCTATAGGCTCTCACTCTGGCTAGTAGAAAATGGCTGCAAACTACATGAAAACTGCCAGAGAAGGATGAAAAAATTGATTATTTCCACTATCAATGGGAGTTGGGAAATGCAAAGTCAGTCTTGGCCATGGTATAGCAACAGCACCTAAATCGGTGGTGGTGGTGGTGGTGGTGGTGGATATAGACTAACAGGAGTTACCTCTCTTGATGACAATTGTCTCCCTTGAAAGAAGAACTTTTCCTCACTTAGATACTATAAGAGGTCTAGCCGTTCCTCCCCATTTAAGCTCAATAAAGCTTTTTAAGTCTTATCATGCCTCCAATTGTTATTACATACAGCATGATCATTTCTAAAAAAAATGCAAATATTACATTTATTTTATGTTTTATTTACATGTAGACACATATATTTTCTGCTAACTTCCAACTGAATTTTCACGAGGCATATATAAATTCATTGTATACAAATATGTGAATTTAAAAAAACAACCTTTATAAACAGAAACAATGCTTATAAATGTTTATATTAATAATGATAATAATTAATTCAACAAACTTAATTTTTTAAATAGTTTTATTGTTTTAGCAAAATCTAATCAAAAAGATTATTTTAACTTTAGATAATTCCATAAATGTTTTTTGACTCCATTCAATGAATCTGTAATAATGTGAAATAGCAGATGACAACAATGCTTATTATGGATACTGTAGTTTTTCTAACTTACAACTGAATTTCAACAAGGCGGATATAAATTCTTTTTATAGTGTGTCCCTAAAGTCTGGACATATAGGAAAGTTCATTAACCATATTTCTTTTACCTCCACAGAATAAACATGGTTTTGTTGAAAGAAGTAAAAAATTGACTTCTTTTTTCTGGGTTATGCTAAAAGAGAAAGTGTACTCAATGAAAATCACAGATGCAACACATTTGATTGAATGCATAAAGAGTGAATGTGCTAAAATTGACAGCAGTATGGAGTTATTGCATCAAATTCACATGAATTTTGCATCAGAAATGATGAAAATTATATTAAAGATGTTATTTGTTAATATTCAGATTAAATAAAATCTTGTTGAAAATTTAATTTCTTGAAAATATGCATTTTTGATTATGTGTCCAGATTTTATGGATATCATGTATATAAACATGATGAATTAAAAAACAGTTGGCATTACTTATATATAGCAATTTCAAAACTTGAATTGAAAATAAATAACAGAGAGAAAATATTTATTAAAATATGTTTTTAAGAATTGTTATACAAACTTAATCTTGCTAATTATGATGTACATACAATTTGTTTGTATTTGTTTCTATTTCTGTGATGAGGTATTGTAGCTATTTACACTATTTTTATTATTCAGACTGTTGTCCTCATCTTTATTGTCATATTCACAATGTTTCAGCCATTGTACATTCCAGCCTTCTTCAGGATCTGTCTGTATTTCTGAGATGAGGTATTGTAGCTATTTACACTATTTTTACTGTTCAGACTGTTGTCCTCATCTTTATTGTCATATTCACAATGTTTCAGCCATTGTACATTCCAGCCTTCTTCAGGATCTGTCTGTATTTCTGAGATGAGGTATTGTAGCTATTTACACTATTTTTATTGTTCAGACTGTTGTCCTCATCTTTATTGTCATATTCACAATGTTTCAGCCATTGTACATTCCAGCCTTCTTCAGGATCTGTCTGTATTTCTGAGATGAGGTATTGTAGCTATTTACACTATTTTTACTGTTCAGACTGTTGTCCTCATCTTTATTGTCATATTCACAATGTTTCAGCCATTGTACATTCCAGCCTTCTTCAGGATCTGTCTGTATTTCTGAGATGAGGTATTGTAGCTATTTACACTATTTTTATTGTTCAGACTGTTGTCCTTATCTTTATTGTCATATTCACAATGTTTCAGCCATTGTACATTCCAGCCTTCTTCAGGATCTGTCTGTATTTCTGAGATGAGGTATTGTAGCTATTTACACTATTTTCATTGTTCGGACTGTTGTCTTCATCTTTATTGTCATATTCACTATGGAGAAATCCAGAAAAAGTATGGCACGTGGAACAAGTACAATCTATCCCGGTAGATGAAATAAAGGCTTTGGTTTGCAATTCCACTGTATATCACCTAAAGAAGGTTGGAGTGTACAACAGCCAAAACATCATGAATATGACAATAGAAATGAGGATAACAGTTCAAACAATGTAAATAATTTTTAGTATTATATATAAAAACTATTCACTATGGAGATATCAAAAAAAAAAGGCATGGCATGTGGAACAAGAACAATCTATCCCAGTGTATGAAATAAAGGGTTTGGTTCAAAATTTCAACGTATATCACCCGAAGAAGGCCAGTGTGTACAATGGCCGAAACATCATGAATATGACAGTAAAGATGACGACAACAATCCGAACAATGTAAATAGTGTAAATAATGCTTTAATATTATATATGAAAGATTATTCAGCTCATGTGAATTCCAGCTTTGTGTCACATTCTCTTGTGACATAGGAATGCAGGTAAATACCTACTTATGTTTGGCAGACTCAGATAAATTTAGCCTTATGCAAATTTATAAAAGGTAATTGAGAATTTTCTGTTTTTTATTAAAACAAATGGCTTTTAAGATTGGGAATAATGTTTTTTTTTTTATTTTTTTTTAATCTGTAGCTAAACAATATCACTGAAAAATAGCCTGGAATATCTGACCAAACTCAACTTGGGAGATAAACGTAAATAAGATCCAAATCGGAAATATCAAGGAAAACATGTTCAAAATAATGGTTTTAACTATTTTTTTCTTTCGTGCCAACACAACTTAATCCAATCCAGAGTGGAATAAAATACAACTGCAGTTTGTTATTCATGAGAATAATGGTCAAATGTCTGCAATACATATATATATATATATATATGTGTGTGTGTGAAAATATATAAAAAATAGTAAAGAACTCGTTAGGTAAATAATCCAAAGTTCTTTAGTATTTTTGTTATTATTTTTAAAAAACAGTGCTTGATACAAAAGTAGAGCCAAAATATAATTATTTATTTAAAAATATGATTCCTTCATTACATGTTTCAAAACAAGAGCCAAAAACCTCAATATAATTATTTGAATTAAATTGAATTAAACTACCAAGCTCTGTTCCATCTTCAAGCAAAATTTTTGAAAAAACTTAATTCTTGAAATTTATGCATTTTTTATAAAAATATTCATTATTAAAATTAAAATTACTATGGTAACGGCTAGAGCAATTATTTAAAAATATATATATTTAAAAATCTGTGGGTAAGTAATCTAAGTAGATCCTATTAATATAAAATATTAAAACTAATCCACAAAAGAGATCTCAATATCTCTATTATAGACCATACAAGTGAATTACAAAAATGAAACCCAAATTACCCCATTCAGATGGCCATTTGATCCCTGGGAGATTCTCCGTGGAACTTGTCAACGCAAATACATTTGTTAAAAAAAGAATTCTAATGTTTTTTTTAAGTAAATTAAAAAATAAAAATTTTCTTTCTTCTTTCCTTCCTTAATTTTTATTTTTCAAATTTCTTAAAAAAATGTTAGAATTTATTTCTTTAACATATGTATTTGCATTGACAAGTCCTAGGAGAATCTCCAAAAGATCAAATGGCCATCTAAATGAGGTAATTTGGGTTTCATTTTTTATCTATCTATCTATCTATCTATATATATATATATATATATATATATATATATATATATATATATATATATATATAATGTATTGGGGTAACAGATCACTATTTAAACATATATTGTTAAATATAACAGACGATGAATGTCTATTATGTTTGATCATGAACCATTCTAAACTTTGTATGGTTGCTTTAATTTTGGCTGAAAATAAAGACAAAAATTGTCCAACATTTGGATATTTCTATTGGAGGCCATCTACATTAAAATAAAGCAACCCACACTCAACACAATTACCTTTCAAACTAGTCACAACACATTACATTGCATCTAGACATATGGTTCTGTTGTTAATATTTCAGCCTCTCATGTGGTATGACGTCATAGAACCGCATCCTGAATTTACGACCTGCGTCTGCTATTCTATGACTGTTATCATTGCATAGCAATCTTCTCCACCAACATAACAGAATATCATCTTTGATAGTGAATATCTTTACCACGTGGTATGATTTTAGCTATCGCCTCTAAATATGTGTTTCTCTTTGCCTCGTTAGCTTGACTTTCCCTGACGATCCGTTTAGGTGAAACCTAGGTAGGTTTGTCTGGCTCACTAGGTGTATATATATATATATATATATATATATATATATATAGATAGATAGATAGATAGATAGATATAGATAAATCATTTTACTCCAAGCAAGGTGCCACTAAGACACATCATCCTGGGTAAGATGTTATACTACACCCAGCAGCAAGGCCACTGATCAGGAGGTTTTGATGAGCGTGGAACCACCTCTTAATTGCTGGTGTTCCCAGGTAGTGGTAGCTATGGGCAAATAGTTAACTATTACCAGCATTACTTTTTTGAAAAAAATTATTACCAGATATACAACTTTGAAGGAAAAATATTACCAGAAACAGATTTTTGACAAAACAAAATATTACCAGCAATAAAAAATTTTGTCGGCATTAAATAACCCATTGAGGTTGATATGCCGTAAAACAAAATAAACCAAACCAATCTAAACCAAAGAATACATATTCTATTCATATGAATCTATCCTAAAAATGTTGTCGCCATTAAATAACCCATTGAGGTTGTTATGCCCTAAAACAAAACAAACCAAACCAAACCACTAAGATACAAGGGGTTATTTACAGTGGAAGAGATTGAGAAAACCTTAGTAAGGAGAAAGAACAATGAAAGAACCAGGTTAATGAAAACAGAAGACAGCAATTGATTTAGAACTTTGAAGATTGCAGACAGCAGGGATGCAAGAATTCAGAAGTGAGTTCAACAGGTAAGAAGTGTGAGATAAAAAAATATCAGTATAGGACTTATGGTTACATCTAGCTTTTTCAACAGTAAAATGGTGTAACCTCGTAACCAATCTAGTTGTACACTTAAATTCATGTGGTTGAAGTACCAAGAAGGAAAACTCATTAGAACAATTGCCATGAAAATATTTATAGAAAAGACAGAGGGAAACTACATCAAGCAGTGGGAAAGTGACTGATGTTGATATACAAAGTTAGGACTGAAAACATTACAGACTCTTCTTTAGATTTTGTCAAGCAACTTGAGACATGTAGTGGGAGCACCAGACCATATTTGGCAGCAACAACGAATGAATGAACAAATGGTAAATTTTTAAACCTGCAAGATGGATACTGGTAAGTGAAAATGAGGAAATTCATGACATGAAAACGAATATTTGGTTAATTTAAATTTTTTTTCCTTCCTCTTCTTTTATAATTTTTGGTCATCTTTCCTTCTTTTTTTAATTTCATTCACGAGTTCTTTTTTTTTTCCTGCCATCTCTCTTTAAATTCAACTTCTCTTTATTCTGTCTTTCACTCTTCTTCTTGCTTTGTTTTTGTTTGTCATCCATGTTCCTATATTGGTCAATTTTTATGAATCCTAAAAAAACATTTTATACACAGAAGTAGCCAATCTGAGAAGAGGCTTTTTTTGTTTTTTTTAACTAATTGCTCCTCAAGCAAGGCAATAATGCTACTAAGATGCAATGGGTTACTGAAACAAAGAAAACAAGTAAATCTTAGTGAGGAGATAGGACAATAAAAGAACTGGACTCAGGAAGACAAATGAAGATTGATATTGCATTTAATACTTTTGATGATCAATTGATAGGAAAGGAGCTAGGAATGTGAAAAAATTATTAGAATAGAATTTATGCTTACATCTAGCTATTTAAACAGTAAAATGATGAGAGTTAATTGCCAATCTAGTAGTATGCTTAAATTCATGCAGTTGAGGTACCAAGGAGAAAAGCTCATTAGAACTACCATGAAGATATAGAAAAGACACAAGGAAGCCACATAATGGTGATGGAAAAGTGATTAAAGCAGAGATGTCAAGTCTGATCCTTTGGAATTTATCAAGAATCTTGGGATATATAGCAGGAGAACCAGACCAAATATGGCAGCAATATACAATGCATGAATGAAGGGTATATCTATAAGTGTACAAGATGGATACTGTAAGAAAAATTGTCTAGCACAGCAGAGTGAACTAACTTTTCTCACAGCAGACCCAGCAATTTGATTTGATCATAAGTTGCTCTCCTGGAGGTTAGCATCAGCCATGCTGATGGAAGGCAGAAATGGTTCTCTAAAATTTACAAACCATTTCTTGTCCCAACTAATAGATTGAAGCCCATTTTAGAAATCAACAGCCAATTTTACTTACTAGTTCTATTGGACTATTAAGACAGGAGTAAATAGTTGTGTCATCATAATAAATACCAAATTAAGAACTGATGAGATCGAGAAGGTTACTGAAGACTTAATAAAAAGTCGAAAGATAAAGTCCTGAAGGAACAAGAAGTGGCCATTTAACACAACACATGACAATATGATATTCTGCAATGAAATGGACCTATGATCAATAAAACCTCAAAATGGCTAATTTTTACAATAGCCAATTGAATCAGAAAAGAAATTTTGTATCATGACAAATATTTCCTACCACTCCATTCCTTACTTAAAGCAAGATCATAAGGATCATCATGAATTATCCCCATTTATATATATATATATATATATATATATATATATATAGTGGCAAATTCTTGGTGTTCTAAATAATATATAGCTGGAGCACCAGATCAGATACGTCAGAAATATTCAATGCATGAATAAATAGTAGATTTGATTTATATATTATAGGTTTTGCCAGTCTGTAGGGAGCACTAGCAATTCTGTACATGATGGCTTTCTTTAGAATACTTGCAAAGACTATAAATAGCTACAGCTATTACCCATGAGGCAGTTGAGTGCATACTATTTCCAGTGAGTCAGTAACACTACGCTACAATGGTGTCACCAATATCTAACAAATTGAATGAACAATTATTACTGGATAATTATGAATATTCACAATCGTGGCTTAAGATGCTAGCAGCTAAATCTAGAACAAAAAAGCTGAAGAATTTAAATTCAGTTGCGGGAGAAAACCAGATAACTGATCACTTCTTGGCAACCGCTAGTTGTGAGGTTATTATAAAATTATCAGCAAACTTCACACCCAAGACAGTTGGAGGCAGTGACGTTTGATAATTTAAATCAACTAATAGTGAGAAATATAGCACCCAAGAAAAAACTAGTGAATACAGAGGGAGTCAAATTCATGAATGAACCAGTTATTGAATATGTTCTTTATTTGAAACAGGCTGCTAAATATTGTGAATTTGAGAAACTGGGATCAGAAAAACCAATCAACTGAGAAAGATTTGAACCAAATGAAATTGGTAATGAGGAGTATCAGCAAATGACCCTAATGCATTTATCACTGAGAAAGTTGTCACTAGAACAGTGTGTTGAATTTGTTCAGCAACAAGAATTGATTGGAAAATTCAATAAAACAAAAGTTACAGACCTAGACACATATGCAATAAAGAAAAAAGATAACATTCTTTTTGTGGATATCAACATATAGAGAAAATCAAATTCTAGAACCATAACAGTTTTGGTAAAATACAAAACTATTTTGAGGAAAACAAGTCAAAATGCAAAGAATATTTAAAATCACAATAAAAGCAACTTCAGACTTATCAGGAGTTATTCCCAAAATGAAGAATTTCAATCTGTGATTGATGTAGACATTTCTTTAGTCTCTTCATTCATATTCTTTTATTGATTTTCAGATCCATCAGTTATGATTGTAGAGCATATTTGGTTAAGGCATCATTTGTGTATGATAATCTTTTATCATGTCAAATGTTTTACCTTTTCTCTCAATTTATAACTTGTTTCTTTAATCAGTGGCATCTATGAAAGCTGCGAATTTGTGAGAAATTTGCAAATATAAGGTGAAGGAACTCAAAGAAAATTAATAATGAAAATATTAAATCTCAGAATTCAAACATAATTATTATTCTGTAGACATTAAAATTCCTGTTCCTATAAAAGAAAACATTTTTTCCCTAAATGAAATAATTGTTTTTATTAATTTCATGAACTATTAAATTCATTAACCTCCATATCACAGATTTACCCTACAGTGTGTATTAGAGAAGTCCCGACCCACCATAGATTGAGGGAAATGTCATAGCCATAGTTTTTTTTTTCTTAGTTTATTTTTAACTTATAATGGTCCTTGCAACAAAATGGCACCCTACTGGGAAATTCATTTGTTTAAAGAAGAAAAATATTAGATTTTCTGTTCGTTCCAGGAATCGAGTTAACATTATGCAAATAAGTTTATATCAGCTCATTAAATATTCAAAATGGTTGATGTATGACTAACTGAAACCAAGTTTCTATAATTGGTGACATTTGATTTTCACACAAAAAGTGAAACAAATAAAAATCATACAAAATACTTGTGAAAATTCAGTTTTATTCTATTCAAATTGTAAATATCTTTATTTAGACCAAGTTTCATAAATAAAAATTACTTGATAATTCCCCAAATATTTATCCATTATATAATTCCAATCCTTTATTTTAACAGTGGCTAATTGTTATTCAACTGGTAAGTCTTAAATACTATGTATATTCTAAAATTGTATATATTTAATCGACACTGGCAAGCAATCAGGAAATAAAGGAAATTCTCTGAACATTACCCTGATTGAAAAATGCCTTAAAAAGAAAATAAGAGAGAGAGGCCAAAACATTGTGATAATAACAACAAAGATGAGGACATAGATAGATAGATAGATATATATAGAGAGAGAGATAGTTATGAATAATATGAATAGACTGTGATATGAACAGAATTAGATATATAGGAATGAACAGAATTAGATATGAACAGAATAAGATAGATAGATAGATAGATAGATAGATAGATAGATAGATAGATAGATAGATAGGGACAGAATTAGATAGATAGATATGAACAGAATTAGATAAATATGAACAGAATTAGATAGATAGATAGATAGATAGATAGATAGATAGATAGATAGATAGATAGAAATGAACAGAATTAGATAGATAGATAGATAGATAGATAGATTGAACATAAGTAGGTAGATAGATATGAACAGAATTAGATAGATATGAACAGAATTAGATAGATAGATAGATAGATAGATAGATAGATAGATAGATAGATAGATATGGACAGTCTAAGATAAATCAATGGAAAGAACAATGCTATTGATACAAGAGTCATTCAAGACGTTCTAAGCCTCACCCAGAAAGAAGGGATATAGCTGAACATTTTTGTTGTGGAAACACACTAACAATTCTTATAAAACTAAAAAAACTCATTCAGATTTCTGTCTTAATGTCTGTGCAGGAGAGGGCCATACAAACAATGAGAGGTGTGTGACAAATTTAAAAATGAACAAAACAGAGGCCCAAGAATACTAATAGAAAGGTATGACACCCAAGGAAATCCATAAGGACATGGTACAGCCAATTTGCTGAGGACTCCCCTTTTGATGCAACTGTGAAGAAGTGGGCTGCAGCATTCAAGCTGGGGAAGGGACAGCACAAAAGATTACCCTCAGTCAGGTCATCCAAAAACCCCAACTACTAATGCACAAGTTGATACCATTCACCGTATGGTTTTGGATGACAGACGTCTTACTGTCCAAGAGATGGCTAAGTCTATAGTCATTAGTTCTGGTTTGGTCCGTACTGTTTTAAACTGAGATCTTGGGGATGCGCAAGCTATCTGCAAGATGGGTCCCGAGAATGTTGACACAAGAGCAGAAGCTGAAAAGGGTTGACATTTCTAGGATGTTTTGACTCATTTCCTGGCTGGCCCTGACAATTCTCACTGCAAATTAGTAACTCAAAATGAAACCTGGATTCACCACTTCAAACCTGAATGAAAGATTTAAAGCAAACAGTGGAAACACTTTGGTTCACCACTGCTGAAAAAGTTCTATTGGTGAGGTGATGGCTTCTGTTTTTGGCATTCTGTAGGTGTAGTCATGATAGACTACATGGAAAAGGGAAAAAACTATTAATGGACCATACTATACATGAGAATTAAAAGAACTAAAGGAAACAATCAAATTGAAAAGCAGAGGGAAGCTGAGGTCAGGTGTGCTCTTGCTCCAGGATAACATGCCTGTTCATACTACTCAGGTTACATTAGCTGAAGCAGTCAACTGTGGCTTTGAGTTGCAACCCCATCCCCCTTACTCCCTCAGCTCCATCTAACTTTTTCCTGCTTCCTAAACTCAAATCCCACCCACATGCATGCCATTTTGCAAACAATGATGAGATAATATGTGCTATAGAGGAGATTTTGGAGGACCAACACACCACCTTCTTCCATGATGGGATTGCAATGCTTAAGCATCTTTGGGCCAAGTACATTGATATCATGGGGCTATATTGAAAAATAGTGAAAAACTGTCTTGGTTTCCAACCCCTTCTGGGTGAGTCTTAGAACTTTTTGAATGGCCCTCATAACTATAAGAAACAGAAAGAAATCAACATCGGTCAGAGAACAAAACACAATAACCACAGAAGTGTTTAAATGATAAAAATTGCTCCTATAGGTTAAATAATGGAAATGTCCTAAAGATTATCCAGATTGAAAATTGCCTGAAGAAGAACAGAGGAGACAAAGGCCAAAACATTGTGATAATAACAACAAAGATGAGGAGATTAGTTTGACTATATGTCAAAAAGAGAAGTTAACAGATGAAGCAAAAGGTTGCTCAATTGAACCCCATATTGGAATAGAAAAAGATTAGAATGAAGTTGGAGAGATGAAGCAAAGTTTTGCTAGAAAGACATGGCATAGGACTCATAATCATCATAGGATTCATGAATGGCTTTGTGAATATATATATATATATATATATATATATATATATATATATATATACTGACATGCATACAAGGTGCAATGGGTAAATTGTTGTCATTTTATATTCTTAATTTCGTGTAAGTGCATTGTTTGTTTTTACTTTATTGACTATGCTGTATAGTAGGGTCAGTTGGGTACCATCTGTGAGAAAAAGAGAACAGTAATTCAAATCACTCCACCAGAAATTTGAAAATGGCATGCTGTACTGCTTGTGCCAGAAGCTCCAATACAAACATTTCAGAGTTTTTGGAGGGTGCAATCTGAGAACAGTCCAGAGTATTTGGAAAGAGTTCAATGAGTCTAATAGTGATTATGAAGTTGGCTCTAGTGATCACTAATGGCAAACATGCTTCTATTTATCTTCTCACAGGACCTGAGTCAACATAGAGGCCTACATCATGTGCTTTGAGTGGGTATTGCTGGCCTGGGTCAAGAGGGTGGCTGCTTGAAGACATTATGTCAGGTAACAGGACTCTGCACCATTCCACACAAGCAAGAGAACCCAGCCATGGCTGTCAGATAATTTGTGCAACCATATCACACTGTACATCTGGGCACAATTCCCCAGACTGCAACCCCCTTCATTATTATGTGTGGAGCACAGTTGAGCAAGAGACCAACAAAAGTCTTTGTGACAGCAAAGATGAACTGAAGACAAGGATTATGGTAGCATTTACCAAATTAAACAAGGAGACCATCCAGAAGAGTTGCAGAAGATTCTGAAGTCTTCTGGAGGCCGTGGTTGAAGCCAATAGTGATTTTATTGAATAGATTTACTCTTTAGTCTTTCAAGATATTTTTCTGTCATTTTGTTAAATAAATCTGTTAAAATGAGATATCAAAACACTGCAAAATTAAAAATATATAATGGCGATAATTTAATTACTGCATCCTGTATATTACTTTTGACATTAGGGCATGTGCATTTATTATTTTTGTATCTTCTATTATCTGATAACTGGTTAGTATATATTATCAAGTATAGGAGATGCAATATATATATATATATATATATATATGAATGCCTGTTTCATTAAATAATATAGACACATTTTGTCTATTTATTTTAAGTAAGTTCCTTTCATATTGTCTGATAAGCTTAATAACATTATCATTGAAAGACGAGAGGAAATCACCATACTGATACATGTTTAAATCCAATCTAAGCTTTCGGATTACATAAGCCATTATCAAAGATGACAATTACTTTTCAATATGTCAACCAATACACAGACGAAACAATAATGATAGTCTGTTTTTGTTGTATGAAAAATTTCAAAGCAACGACTAACTCGTTTATACGAGACGCAGAAGTGAAAATCATGACGTCACACATGACCACGCAAGAGTGAAAATGAGAATTATTAAATATGGGAAGCCGTTGGTATAAACCAATAGACAAAAATAAATAGACAAATAGATAAATAGATAATAGATAAACAGATAAATAGACAAAACTTGTCTATATTATTTAATGAAACATGCATTAATGAAAAATTGCTGCCTAAATATACACAATATATATATATATATATATATATATCAATTAATAAATAAATCAAATTATTAGATATTTAAAGAAGAAATAAATTTTTAAAAAAAACAGAATACAACTAAAAGACTTTAGAAAACTCCAGAATATTCCTGAAACTCAACCTAAAAATAAATTCTTGCTGATACAGATATAACATTGCATCTTTTGACACACAGAACACATATTCCAATGTGACCCATCATAATTCTTGCGGCCTTATTAGGGCCGGAAATAAAGACACAAAGAGAGGAATTAAGTTAAACAAATATATTAACAGAAACAGTAATACAAACATATACAAACGAGAGTGTTACAACAAGAATGTTCACCCTCCAAAAGGCAGTACCTGCTCCTATTTATAGCTGGGAGAATCCATGCATTCATGGGTAAATTACCATAACAATACTCAGAATCAGTAGTGTTCCCTACAGACTGGTAAAACCCATAACAAAAATATTAACACCCCCTCCTTGGAACAGCCCTTCTCATATTAAAAATTCAGGCAAACTGGTTAAAAAATATACGGGAAATAAATATGACTGATAAACTCATGGATAGTTTAGTGGACAAATCCCTTTATACCTACCTTCCTGTTTGCAAATGTTTAATTTTAAGAAAAAAAACATTTACTGCAATCAAAAATAAATCTCTCTCTTCCAACAGTTAAAATTATAAATATTTTTTTACCCATCACAAACCAGTTGCAGTGGAGGACATAGGTTCAAATCGTGCTGGAGGGCATATTTTCTTTAATAAGATTTCTGATAGAAAATACCGTTTAAAATAAACAGAGAGTCTACTGAAATATGGATATCCACTAAATATAATGTTTAAAGTAATAGCTAGCTAGCTAGCTAGATAGATAGATAGATAAGAATAGAGATAGATACAAACAGACTTAATAGTTAAAGAGATTGGTAGATAGATATGAACTGATTAGATAGATAGATAGATAGATAGATAGATATTAAAAGACTGAAATAGATAGATAGATAGATAGATAGATAGATAGATAGATACAAAGAGAATGAAATAAATGGGTAGATGAAAGGAATGACGTAGATAAGCAGACCGAGATAGATAGATAGATAGATAGATAAGCAGACCAAGATAGATAGATAGATAGGCAGGCCTTGCCAATCATCAAGGACCATGGATTTGTTCCCACCCATCTATAAGGTAAGATCAAGCCTGGGCAGGACAGTATAGAAGACAAGATGTTACTTCCCTTTTAACAATGATTTTTATAAACAAAAATGTCAATTACTGATCACTTAATCTGTTTGTTCTTACAGATTCTTGAATCTGATCATTTCAAAAGCATTTTGACTAAACAACACGCATATTTCTGTTTTGGTTTTGTAACAATATGCAGTTTGGGTCTAAACTACCTCTAGCACATCCCATTCTATGTTCAATGAAGCTGTAAATTAATATAATAATTGAGTGATAGTTTTCTTACATGAAGCCTTGAAAACTATTCAGTCATTTTAACATACTAATTACCAGGTTCAGTAGCTATTTGATAACTGACAGAATTAAATTGGTGTATCTCTTGGTCATATCAGAACATATAATCATCAAAGTGATCATCTAAAATTCCCTATGGTGCTAGGATCATTAATTTAAGGTATGTTTATGAGATTTATGATACTTTCTTCAGAAATAGCATTCTGTTTTTCTTCAGTGATTAATGGAACTTGGCTTTCCAAATTCCAATTCTGAGCTGTTATCAATTACACCACTTGCACATCCAAGCTTACAACACCTGGTATTTAAAAGACCTTAATATCCAAGTGCTCCTAGGCTGATGAGAGCTTAATTGTATATTGATTTGTTTTTTATGGATTATCAACCCTTTGCAGGTTATTTAAAACCAGAAAATATTTTTAGACTGTAAGAATCTTTTGAAGATGATAATGATTTTTACTGATACAAGTCCTACTAATTAACCCATAGCTGTGGAGAAAGAGGTGTATTCTTACCTTTTCACAAGGGCATTTGCATGTAAGTGATTATAATGAACCTGACAGGACTGGAACTCGGCTCTCCAAATTTCAGTTCTGAGCTGTTATCCATTACACAACAAGCACATCCAAGCTTACAGCACCTGGTATTCACAAATGGTCACTCGTCTAAGTACTGACCAGGCTCGACATTGCTTAACTTCGATGATCATACGAGAACTAGTGTTTCAACATCATATGGCTACAAGGCCTTTATACATTCCAAGATTACAACAACTGGCATTTCAAGGGTTACCCATCAGGTACTAACCAGACTCAAGTTGTTTCAATGATCATACGAGAACTGGTGTTTCAACATGATAGGCCTTTAAAAGGCCTTTATACTACTCACAAATCGAAGCAACACCTGGCATTTCCAAAGGCTTACCCATCTAGGCACTGACCAGACTCAGTGTTGCTTAACTTCAGTGATCATACGAGAATCAGTGTTTCAACATCATATGGCTACAAGGCCTTTATACTACTCACACATCCAAGATTACAACAACTGGCATTTCCAAGGGGTTACCCATCTAGGTACTAACCAGACTCAATGTTGCTTAACTTCAGTGATCATACGAGAACTGGTGTTTCAATATCATATTGCTGTAAGGCCTTTATACTACTCACACATCAAAGCTTACAACACCTGGCATTTCCAAAGGCTTACCCATCTAGGCACTGACCAGACTCAGTGTTGCTTAACTTCAGTGATCATACGAGAATCAGTGTTTCAACATCATATGGCTACAAGGCCTTTATACTACTCACACATCCAAGATTACAACAACTGGCATTTCAAGGGTTACCCATTAGGTACTAACCAGACTCAATGTTGCTTAACTTCAGTGATCATACGAGAACTGGTGATATATTGCTGTAAGGCCTTTATACTACTCACAAAAAGCTTACAACACCTGGACCCATCTAGGCACTGACCAGACTCAGTGTTGCTTAACTTCAGTGATCGAGAATCAGTGTTTCAACATCATATTACAAGGCCTTTATACTACTCACACATCCAAGATTACAACAACTGGCATTTCCAAGGGGTTACCCATCTAGGTACTAACCAGACTCAATGTTGCTTAACTTCAGTGATCATACGAGAACTGGTGTTTCAATATCATATTGCTGTAAGGCCTTTATTCTCGCACATCAAAGCTACAACACCTGGCATTTCAAAGGCTTACCCATCTAGGCACTGACCAGACTCCCTTAACTTCAGTGATCATACGAGAATCAGTGTTTCAGCATCATATGGCTATAAGGCCTTTATACTACTCGCACATCAAAGCTTACAACACCTGGCATTTCCAAACGGTCACTAATCTAGATAATGGCTAAAAATTGGAATTTGGAGAGCCACATTCCAATCAGTTTCATTATATTCATTTACACACAAATACTTTTACAAAGGTATGAATCCGCCTCTTCTTTTCCCCCCAGCTATGGGTTAATTATTAGCACTTATCAGTAAATCATTATTATTGCCAAAAAATTCTTACAATCTAAAAATATTTTCTATAACCTGAAAAATGTTGGGAAGTCATAAAACACAAATCAAAAAAAAAAAAAGGAATATGTCTAAAATATGTTTCATTCATGAAACAATGGGTAATATGTTTAAAATGTTGAAGAATTTCTGCAGCAAAAATCTGAAGGAACCAGGCAATTTTTCAAAGACTCACACAACCTATTGTTTCATTCCCTCTCAGGTCAGTCTAGAGATTCCTCCAACTTTAAAAATCCTCATCTTATTTTAAGTTTTGCTATTATTAAATGACAAATACCTTTGCTTATCTAAATGACCCACAATGCCTGTTATGCAGATATTTATCTCTTAACCACAGCCATTCTTATTTCAAAGTATTGATTTCAATCTGGTCAGTTGAATTTCTCCCTGTTTCTGGTACAGTGTAACCCAATACAACCTGCCTGATGTGACCAAGAGAAAAGATGAGCATTGACAATTCCACCCCTACACTCTCTTAACTCACAAGTATGGCCATGGCATTAATAATGATAATTAAAGGACCAGCAAACTTACTGTTGTATGAGGAACTGCTTATTGGGCAGTGGTTAGCACATTAATCTTTCAAGTTTTTATTATTCAAATTAATGTGCAAAAAACATAGATTTGTTCAAATATTGTATTTTATTTTTTGATGCTATATACTTTTATGTTTATAGCCATGATTGTTCTTGAGATAGATAGTGGTGTGGTTTCTCATTGCCTTCTCTACAGTGTTTTTATTGAGACACCAATTCTAGTTAGCTGGCTTTATCAAGGTTTCTTCCACCTAGTGATAGGTTGTTGATATTAACAACTCAATATGTAAATGAAGATGATAGAAGAAGCATACAAAATTCTTTTGCTATGAACATGTATTCCTTTTATGTTGGCTGTATAGAAATAAAGTTAAAAGATTCCTTGAGTATGTTTTCCTTTTGGTTCTGAAGTTATTTATGGGAAGTAAGGATACAAACAGGTAAACATGGTCGAGCTCAAGTCAGCCTCCTGCTGAGTTGGGAACACCAAGTATGTCTGTTTTTCTTTTTGGTTCTGAAATAATTTTTGGGAAGAAAGGATACAAACCAGTAAAGCTGGTCAAGTTTAAGTTAGCTTCACACTTCATGAGTAGCACTGCTAAAACATGTCCAAAAATATCATTGGTAAACGAGAAAATTTCAGTCATCAGTGGACCAAGGAAAATTAACATTCCCCAGTGGGAACACCATTACCGTATGGTTCATATTTTGAAGCCAAGAGGAGAAAGAGAAAGATCCTGTCCTTTCCAGAAGTGAGGTCATAATATTAAACATGTGACCAGAAACCTTTTCCAATTTCCTTATAACTTGTATCATGGGAATTTTTTTTTTTAATTCATTATTATTATTTTATTGGTTTTGTTTCATTTTCAACACAAGGTCTTCAAATTTGTTCTACAGGATTGCTAACTACACTCCTTGTACCAAACAAAGTGGATCTGGGAAGGAGATTCAATCACCAACTATCTGAAAAAGTTTTTCCTTCAAAAGAAAAAGATCTCATACTTTGACTCAAGTGAATAGTGAATTGTAAAATTGAATAAAATAAACAATTCACTAGTTTGTTCTTTTTAATCAAAAAATTAAACAAAATAAAAAGACTTTTTGTAATATCAGTTCTTATATGTGGCAATAAACACTGGACAATATCCTCAAAGATGAAGAGACTTGAAGAAACAAAAATGTGGTTCTACAGAAGGATGCTGAGGATACCATGGACCGAATATGTGAGCAACAACAAAGTTTTAGAGAAAATGGAATCAAAAAGGAAATGTATACTGAGCATCAGAAAGAGAACTTTCTAGGGCCACATGATGAGGAAAGAGGGCTTGGAAAATCTGATACTCACATGACAGACTAAAAGCAAAAGGGACAGAGGAAAACAATGCATAACATATTTAGTGAGCTCGAATAAATGGATGGTGGAACAGGGTTTAGGAGAAAGAACAAAAAGACAAAATCTATTAAGATCTACAAAGGACAAGAAATTGTGGAGAGCCATGATCACCCATGACCTGAAGGGACACAGTATATAAAGAAGATACTAAGAAAGAGATAGTTGAAATTTCTTGAAGACATAATGAGGAAAACGGGCTTGGAGAGTTTGACACTCAAAGTACATATAGAAGGAAAAAGGGCCAACCTACCTAATGAGCTTATATGATGGAGCTAGGGTCGAGAAGATTGGCAAAGGGACAAATGTTGCTAAGAGCTACAAGTGATAGTAAGTTAGTGAGAGCCATGTTTTTCCATGTGCTGAAGTAACACAATATTGAAGAAGGTCCTTTTAAAAACATAGTAGATCACGGCTCTTCACAGCTTCCTTATTTTTAATATGCATGTATTTTCATTACTTTTTTCATTATAATAAAATGATTTCCCTTGCCTTCTCCAGAGTTTTGAATTCAGTGTTATCATTCTATTCAACTGGCTGCAACCCAAGGTAAAACAACTCTATCCATCCTTCTATTTAACCCATAGTTGGAGGGAGAGGAGATGGACATCTTTTCGAAACAGGCAAAATTTGAACTCAGCTCAATAGTTTCCCTTTCAGAACCACCCAACATTGTACTATGTACACATCTGTAAATATTGCATTAGTGTTAATAATTCCACAGTTCGGGTATCAGTTGATCAATATAAGCATCAACCATTTCTTTTATTTGTTGACTATTGATTAGCATTGTTATTGATCCATCTACATCCATGTTTATAGATGATTCTGTTTTTATCTTTCATTATCTATTTCCAGCTTTATGCCTATTGCTATCTCTTAATCTATCCAGATCAGTGATTATCCACTTAACTCTATGCACTAGTGACTCTCATTTTAACAACCTAACAACTTCTATTAAGCACAATTTATGTCTAGCTAACAACAGCCTCTTCAAATCCCCCCCCATCTCTCTCAAAATATCCTGTCAGTTTCTCAAGCTCTCATTCTTTCTTTGTATGCATGTATGGCATATGTCTGTGTGTGCATATCTGTCTATGCATATATAGATATATACAGGGTGTGATGGACAATTTGTTATCTAAATTACACAAAAATCAAAACACTGACATCTCATTTTAACAGATATATTTACCAAAATTACACAAAAATATCTTGAAATACTAAAGAGCAAATTTATTCAATAAAATCGCTATTGGTTTCAACCATAGCCTCCAGATGACTTCTGAATCTCCTGCAACTCTTCTGGATGGTGTTCTTGCTTAAGTTGGTGAATGCTGGCATAATCCTTGCCTTCAGTTCATCTTTTTTTTTATTGGTCTCTCGCTCAACTGTACCCCACAAATAATAATCAAGGGGGTTGTAGTCTGGTAGGGTGGCCAGATGTAAGGGGTGATGTCCTAGAAATTGTCTGACAGATATGACTGGGTTATCCAGCTTATGTGGCATGTTGCAGAGTCCTGTTGCCAGACATAGGATCTTCCAGCAGCCACCCTCTTGACACATATACAGGGTACAATGGATAAATTATCATCTAAATTACACAAAAATGAAAATAACACTAACATCTCATTTTAACAGATATATTTACCAAAATTACACAAAAATATCTAAAGAGTAAGTACTAAAGAGTAAATTTATTCAATAAAATCACTATTGGCTTCAACCACGGCCTCCGTATGACGTTGGTATCTTCTGCAACTCTTCTGGATGGTCTCCTCGTATAAGTTGGTGAATGCTGCCATAATCCTTGCCTTCAGTTTATCTTTGGTGTTACAAGGAGTTTTGATGATCTCTTGCTCAACTGTACCCCACACATAATAATCAAGAGGGTTGCAGTCTGGGGAGTTAGATGGCCAGATGTAAGGTGTGATGTGGTTGCTGAAATTGTCTGACAACCATAACTGGATTCTCCTGCTTGCGTGACATGGTACAGAGTCTTGTTGCAAAACATAATGTCTTCTCACAGACACCCTCTTGCCCCATGGCAGCACTACTGCCTCAAAGCACTTGATGTAGGTCACTGTGTTGACTCTGACGCCCACACCAATGAATTTGAGAGTTCTTTTCTCATCATAAGTGTGTTTTCCAAGATGTCATACCTTCATAATCACCATTAGACTCATCCAACTCTTTCCAAATCCTTTTGCACTCTCCTCAGATTGACACCCAAACATTCTGAAATGGAGCTTCCAGTGTGAATGCCAAGCAGTACAGCATGCCATCTCCAAAATTTACAGCAGAGTGAATTGCATCATGGTGCTCTTTTTCTCACAGACGGTACCCAACTGACCCTACTATATTGTGCAGTTGACAAAATCAAAAGCAAACAATAAAAATATGTGAAATGAAAAATATAAAATGGCGACAATTTACCCTGTATATATTGCCATGTAAATATTTCTAGAAAAGAGAGAGGGAAGCTGCTTTACATCTGTAAGAAAGTGAATGAAGTCAAGAAGCCAAGTCACAATCAATTACAGATCCTTCTTTGGATTTTGTCAAGAACTTAAAGACAGACAGCAAGAGGACTAAATATGGCAACAGTATTCAATGCATGGACAAATGGTAGATTTGTAAATGTGCAAGATAGACTGAAGAAAAAAAACCTTCTGGCACAACACAATAAATCAACTTTCCTTACAGTATATGCAGCTATTGTTTCAATTTAGTTGTTTCACTTCAAGTCAGATGAAAATGTGAGCCCAAGAAGATGCAGTGAGATGCTCACCTGGAGTTGAGCATCAGCAATGCTGATGACAGGCAGAGTAGTTTATATATATATATATATATATTAGGAAAATTTATGACAAATTGGAAAGAATTTTTGTGTCATCCATATATATATATATATATGTATGACAAAGTGGAAAAAGTTTTTGTGTGACATGTTTCATTCTTTAGGACATTATTGGACTAATTTATTTATGTTAATGTGACTACACATGCGCATACATGAGAGACACTGGGAATTTTTTTATTTAAATTTTTTTTTCTTGTAAATGTTTTAGGTCTATAATCTCACCAATTTCATTTAGATTCTTTTCCTTTTTGTTTCCATCCCTTTTGTTATTAAATACCCCGCATTATGATAACAAAAGATCTACCAAGAAAGGTGAAACGTAAGAACCTAGATGCAAATTTACTATGGATGAACGAGCAATTAAAGCAATTTCTAAACATTATCATCCTAATGAATTGTTTTCTCTTTTAATTAGATTAACATGTTTTATATCAAAATTGTGATCAGTTTCATTATGGTAAGCAGTTGATGTGTTTTTCTTTGTAAAATATATCTTTTGTGTTCATATAATCTTTTATTTAAACTTCTTAATGTTTCTCCAGTGTTTTCTTTCTGGCAATCATTACCGGTGATAGAGTAAACTCCTTCTTTAAGTTTTAGCTCACTATTTTGTTTTATATTGATTAAGTCTTTTATTTTTTTAGATGTTCTTTTTATGCTGAGTTTAGATAAATTCTTTTCAATTGTAGTCGTGATAGAGTTAGTGGATAGAACAATGTATTCTTTTGATTCATTGGGTTTATCAGGAGGGGCTGCTTTTCTATTTTGGAATATTTTATGAGCCTTTTGTTTTGCATTGAATATTGGCTGACCATCTAAAAGACGCAATGTCACCCCTTCACAACAGCAAAAATGCAGCCCAAGAGATTGGACTGAATGATCAATGTTGGTAAAACAGTGTTCATCTGCCTAAATAAAGATACATCGACAGGCATGAAAAGTCTGAATGGAGAAGACATCAAGCAAGTAGATGACTTCAAATACCTGGGTGGCTATATTTTGCCTCCACTGAGAATGATTTCACCGTCAGAATAGGAAAAGCTTGGGGAACACTTAATGAAATTAACAAAATCTGGAAATCAAATCTACCAGACAACTTGAAGAGAGATTTTCTCAGAAATACAGTAGCAACAGTCCTTGTATATGGCTTCTTAACCTGGACACTAACAGCCAAACTGGAAAATAGGTTAGATGGTGCTTACACACAAATGCTTCAAACAGCACTAAACAAATCCGGGAAGGATCACCCAACAAAAAAAAGAGCTCTATGGCAACATATTGTCCATCAACAAATTAATCTGCCAAAAAAGACTAAGATTTGCTGGTCACTGTTGTTATAGCAAAGAAGAACTAGCTGGAGATGTTCTACTTTGGATGACATGGAAAAAGAGCACAAGCTTGACCACCTGATTGAAGATATGGGATGCAGACTGGATATGCTTCCAAATGCAATGAACAACAGGAGGCAGCGTGTCATGGAATGCAGAGCTTGTTCAACCTGATGATGATGACGAATATGACATAGTTAGGGTATGGAGGAGCTTGAAAGTATTTGCAGTGTATTTCTCCTCTTCATGTAAATATTGAGGGCTGCAAATTCTGAGTGCTCTTATATATATATATATATATATATATATATATATATATATATATATATATATATAATCATTTCGTTTGATTTAATATTTGTATCCCTATGTCAATTATTCTATTTTGTTGTGCTTGTCTCCATCACTCAAGCTTGTCACTATTAATCTTTGTTAGCCTACCTGTATCTAGTAATCCATTATCTACCTCAGCTTCTCTATGAAACTCCAATCTAAACAGCATATCAATCAACATTTATCTTTCAATTTATCTCTATATACTCATCACATCTTTTCATATATCTGAGATATTTATAAATTGATATATTTCTGCCTAAACATGTCACACTTCAGATTCCCTTTATTATTACAGTTTATCTTCCCATCAGAGATCTCAGGGTAGCCATTGACTGGAACAAGGAATATCATTTCTCCTAAAATCCCCAGCACCCTCCTGAGTATCTTTTGGCTGATTTCAATAGGATTATGACTTCAATTGTCTCAATTCTTTTTCAGATATTCAATTATTTTAACCTCTTTGTAAAAGTCTTTGGCTGCATTTTCATGGATCAATTTTTATTTTATACTCAACAAGTTTTCACTGCATTAATAACTGGTAGCTCTCACTAGAGATAAAGTGACAGCAAGTCATCTCAATACTTTAGCACTCCCACCTCTATTTTTGTTGTTTCTTATTTAAATGGTCCTAATGTCTTTGCATTTCCAGATTAGATCTTATCTCTTGAATAAGATTGGGTAGACCAGTGTTTCTCGACCTTTTTCAGCAATGGTACACATAGAAGCAAATGGAAATATCACAGAACACTTAGCAAAATTCTTAAAGTGTACACATTTAAATATTATGAAATAAAGACATAGATTAAAAAAATACACACATAAAATATGAACTTACTTTATTTCAATGTTTCTATTCAAATATTCATGCAACTTATTTAATGTGAAACCTATGTCTGGTGTTATTTTGCGATTTCTTCAATGTTTGGTCGAATGCGCAATAAGCAGACCCTCATTTCTCCTTCAGTTGATTATTTTTTGTGGTCATTATTACTTAGAGTAATATTTCTCAACATTTTTCAGCAATGGCACACCTAGGAGCAAATGGAAATATCACAGATCACTTAGCAAAATTCTTAAAGGGCATATATTTAAATGTTATGAAATAAAACCATAGATTAACAAATACACACAGAAATATGAACTTACGTTATTCTAATGTTTCTTTTCAAATATTTGTGCAGCTTTAGTGTGAAACCTGTGCCTGATTTTTTTTCATAATATCTCCAATGTTTGATTGAACATATAATAAGCAGACCCCCATTTCTTCTTCAGTTGATGAGTAGACTTTCTTGATTAGATTATTTTGATGTTATTCAGGATTGAGAAGCCTAACATCATAGATATGAAGGGACTGAAATAAATAAATAGACTGAGATAGATAGATAGAAGATAGATAGATGAAGAAAATTAGAAAATGAGTAGGAGGAAATACATAGATTGATAAAGCCTTTTTTAGGTAATGTAGAAATAGACAATAGATTTTGTGGTGAATTAAGAGATCATATGAACAGAATGAGATAGATAGATAGATAGATGATAGGATATAAACAGTGGTTGAGAATAACTGGGGTAGTCTATGTAAATTTAATTAGTTTTCATTGTAAAATCCCACTCATGCAATTGCTACCCACTCATGCTTATTCTTGTCTTGCTTCTGTGTCACTTATTTCTTTCTCTGTGTCATGATTTTTCCGAATTAAGGTGATCGTGGCTCTTCACAACTTCCTGCTTTTTGCTGCTCTAAGTAATTCTTATCATTGGCTACTAAGATCTGATGTAAATTATCATGGGTATTATAGCGATGATTGATGTGACAGTAAATTGTACTACATTGAAAAAGATGGCAAGAAAGTAGACAAGAAAGAGATGTGGTGGTAAGACCAATATATATAGCCATGTAGTTGACATACAGTTAAGGTTATTAACATGAAGTGAATATCATTGTTAATTGAGTCATGTAAAATTATAGAATAGTTTTCTTATGTACATTATTCAGAGTATTATGGAGATGACTGATATGACAGTAAGAAAAGATAGCAAGTGAATAAGTGAGAAAGAGATGTGGTGGTGAGACCAATGTATATAGCTAATTTTTGATTATAACTGGAGGTACAGTCTTTCATTGTCTGTTACATTCCTGTATAAAAGAAAACTTGCTGCCTAAATATATGTTCTTAAAATAAATAAAAAACCTGTCAACCTTTGTAATGAGAACAATAGCAGGCTTCAACCTACTCATATGATCTTTACTGTTGAAATAATTATTTGAAGGGTCACTGAACATTTCAGCCCACTCATTGAGTGGGAAAGAAATTCCAACAAAAAATCAACTACATCAGAACTTTTCTGTGGCGACTTATAGCATATGAAACTTGTTTAAAAGTGGGGGGGGTGATCATGTGCGCACCACATTCTACTTTATAATCTCACAAGGTCAAAAACCTGAAAGCTTTTTTTGTATATGTCTCCAAAAACAGTTGTGGAAAAAAAATCCTTAAATCTTTATTCAAGCTGTCAATCCTCGTGAATGCAAGACAATTTTATCACAAGAGAAGACTTGTGTTAACAGATGTGATTCCACAGAAGGATGCTGAGAATACCATGAATGGAACATGAGAGAAACAAGGAAGTTTTCAGGAAAATGGAAACAAAAAGAACACTTTTACTTAGAATTAGAAAGAGAGAGTTGAGATTTCTGAGACACATAAGGAAGAAAGAAGCATGGAGAATCTAACACTCAAAGGTTATATTGAAAGTAAAAGGACTCGAGAAAAGCACTAAGTATGCTACTTAATGAGTTTGTGTAAATGGCTTACAGAACAGGAAGTAAAAGGGATAATAGAAAGATGAACATTGCTAAAAGTTACAAAGGACAAGAAGCTGTGGAGGACCATGATTGACCACTTCATGAAGAGATGCAGCACATAAAAGAAGATATATATGTATTGTAATATAGCAACAACTCTAAGTAGAAGCTTATGAAGCTTTAGCACTGAAAATGTTTATATATATTTTATTATAGTGGATGGTTACAAATGAGAGGGGAGATGGGATGTGCTTATTTTATTACCTCATTCATGCTTCTGAATGGGCATGTGGCTGAGTGATTGGAACGTTCACATTCTGATCATGAGACCCAGGTTTGAATCTCACCATGGTCGATTTGTCAGGAAGGAAACTTCTTGATGTTATCAGACTGGAGGGGTCGATCCCAGCATGTGGCACATTTGGAAAGTGCCCTAAAATCCGTACCACGGGCGGACCCAAGTCTTGTGAGTGAAATTGGGTAGATGGAACCCTTAGGGACCATCGATAGCTGTGCTAGCACAAAGTCAGAAGTCATTGTGTCCGAGGGCTTGAGCGTGCTGGCCTTGTTCAAATTCTTGATCGCACTAGATAACACGCTCTTTCCCAGAAACTGTAACTAAGGTCTGCTCAGCATAGTTGCAGTATAAAGCACAGGTGGACTCTGTGGGTGTTGAATAAACACAAATGTGCTTGAGCAAGCGTCTACTATAGGGATGGGCTAGCCACCCTAATAGACGGGTATCCTTGAATATGAGTGGCCAGCTATACATCAGTCAGTTATGTGCTATGTGTGATACACGCTTAGGCGATCATGCATTTTTTGATTCATGACTGACGAGACAGATTTTTCCTGTTGTAAGTTGCCATTTCTTTCTGCGAAAGAACAGCTGCCATCCAAGGCAATAGAACACAGTCTGTCCTCTTATTTACCCATGGCTAGGGGGAAGAAGAGGATTCATACCTTTCCCAAGCATATTAGCAGATAAGTGAATGTAATGGATTCGACTGGAATTTGAACTCGGCAATCTGATTCCTCAATCCGAGCCATCATCCATTACTCCACCGTGCCTCTCATTGTAGGGTCAGTGATGCTTATTATCACAAGCTGTTTTTTACTATCTCAAGTATAAACAGATAATTATTGAGAGGTACTAGATTGATAAATTTGTTAGACTTAGAACAAATGATTTGATTATAGTGGTGAAGGCTTTGTGCAGAACCAACCACAATTTTTGAAGAGATCTGGTGCACTACATGCCACAAGGTCTCCAAACAACCCACTGCAGGTTTTAAATTCAGAGTTGTCCTTCTCTTAGACCAGTTGCCATCCAAGGCTATAGAACCCAGGCCGTCCTGCTATTTACCCATAACTGGAGGGAGAAGAAGAGAATTCACACCTTTCCCAAGGGTATTAGCATGTTAGTGAATGTAAAGGATTCAACTGGAATTCAAACTCAGCTCTCCAATTCCTCAATCCAAGCTGCTATCCATTACACCACCATGCCTCCTCTTCAGCTATACATAATTCTTAATATTAGACTTACCATTATCAATTTTTTTTCTTTAGGCTATTTTTTTACTTATGCGTACCTTTTTTGTATATCATTAAAGAATTTTTTTTTATTACTTTTACTATTTGTTTAACATCTAATCATGTACATCAAACTCTAGAAGAAAACATCTATTATTTATCTACCTGTTCATGTTTACAAGAATCTTGATTTCCACTTCTGTCTTTATCTCTTCCCATAATGCACTGTAAATATCACCAAACATTGCAACCTGAATAGATTACAGAACTATTCTAAATATAATTCTCTTAATGATGCTACAAAGTTCACATTATGGCTGTCACTATTAACTGAATATGTATAAAAATGGATGTACTTGTCCTACATATAACAAAGAAGACTATTTATGAATGAATAAAAGTGGAAGTTGTCGATATTGAGACACATGTACTTATATTCATAATTGGTCAGTCTAATGTAGAAGGGAATTCCTGGCTAGTCGAGGATATCCGTCAGAAAATAAGAACTAATCCGAGTTGGGTAATTCTTCTATCATAACAAACAAGATTACCATTGGCAGCAAATTCTATAGCCAGCTTTATTATATAAAAATATACACTTCTTCCAAGGTCGCCGAGTTTAGTGTAAATGGTGGGGGGGGTCAGTGCCTACACATGGTGAAAGTAGCTACAGTTATTGATCGCAACATATATTGATCTCAGCATATTTTGGAATTTAATTGTGTGAAATATCTTAGTTTTCACTCTAAATATACATACTATCTTGCAACTGCACCCATGCAGCATTAGACGATTAAAAGGTAGATGCAGCTCAAGCAGTTTAATTACTGCATTAAAGAATGATATTTATTAAGAAAATAATTTTTATAGGTACATTAGGAATCAGAGAGCTGAGTTCGAATTCCAGTCAAATCCATTACATTCACTTACATGCTAATACCCTTGGGAAAGGTATGAATCCTCTTCTTCTCCCCCCATGACAGAATGGGTTCTATAGTCTTGGATGGCAACTGGTGTCCCACAGAAAGAAATGGCAACCTAGTGCAGGAAAAAAAAAACTGCCTTGTCAGTCATGTATCAAAAGATACATGATCGCCTACGCGTGTATCACGCATGGCACATAACTGAACTGATGTATCACTTTAACTGTTTTTACTAGTGAATATTCATATCTGAGTAGGTATTTGAGTAGGGAGTTGTATTTGAATAGGGACTCACATTAGAGTAGTTACTCTGTACATAAACAGTATATTTATTTATATTCACAAATTGGCCTGATTCATGCACATTAAAGAATAATTTGTCTTCTTTGGCAGGAATTGAACCTGCATCTCTCAGGGTAGAGAGAGCCACAGTTTAGCCTTGTGCATCTATAACACTTTGGCCACAAATAGACAGACGGTCAGCCAAACTCAAATTTGATGCTTTCAAGCAAAATTTCTCTTGTCAATAAACTCTCGAATTTTTTCATATCTGCATGCAGTTTCATATCCAAAAGTAAACAAAGAGAATTTATTAGAATGGATTTATTAATACAACAGATTTGTAATAATTCCCTTTATCCACTTCATTCAAATTTGGGCAAGCTGAGAAAAATATGGAAATAAATTTGTAAGACTATATGAAATTGCTTTTGAACCAATGAAAACCTTGTCTACACAGAAATTAGCTGTTGAGCCAAGAAAAAGAAAGAAAAGAAAATAACAAGTTTAAGTAAAAATCTTTTTTTATAAAAAATGAGGAAAAATATTAAATTAACAAGAGAAGAGTGTCTGAAGTCATGTGAAAAGATTCATTTCTGTTCACATGTCCAACTTGAAGTTTTTGCCAATGTCAAATTATTCACCAATGATATTATTGGTCTTAACACATCACTTCAAAGAATTTTCCTTCAACAATCCAAGAAAGTTAAGTATTTTGAACTATCTCTCTTTTGAACGTATGCAAACCATCTATTACTTCTGTAAACAACAAACTTCCTTACCTTTTTGTTTTAAACAATTTTGAATATTCTTTTTGTATCAGATCATTTAATCTGTTGTATGAACATTTTTACTTTATGATAATTCATTAAAACTGTGGACTTTAAAAATTTCTGATTTATTTTCCTAAAGATACTGACACAACTTCAAGTATGTAAATTTGAAACTAAATTCCTTATCTTGTTTTGTTTAAAATTACTTGTTCATTTCCTTGTCATTATCATCCTTCATTAATCTTCGAGGGGGTAAATCAATTGTTTATTTTAACCTAAATTTTTTTCAAATAATAAGATTTCTCAAAATTTCATCCACAATGCTAAGAGAAAACCATACAAATCTACAACTTAAAAGATAATAACAACAACAATAAACCAGATAAAAATAATAGATATATAATATTACCTACCAACTGCCACTACTGAAAACTGTTTATCTAATCTTAACAATATCAAAATAATTACAAACACATCCAAAACTATGAAGGATATGATCAGTGCCAAAATGTACATAACAATAATTCTGAAGCATATATATATATATATATATACACACACACACATATATATATATATATATATATATATATATATATATATATATATATATATATATATATTAATGAATCTTTTTTTTTTTAAGTGCTAGTGATTGGGTTCTTGTCTATCTGTCTTAAGGAATTATATTAACAATATTGGTATTCATTTTCTTGGCTTTTTATCCTTCAAATTTAACCAGTCTTTTTTTTCTCTCTCTCTCTCTTTGTGCAGAACCAACCACACTTTTTGAAGGACCGAATACAGAGACCTGGTGCACTGCGTGCCACAAGGTCCCCGAATGACGCTCCGCAAATTTTGAATTCAGAGTTGTCCTTCTCCTAGACCATTTGCCATCCAAGGCTATAGAACCCAGTCTGTCTTGCTGATTCCTCAATCCAAGCCATTATCCATTACTCCACTGTGCCTCTCATTGTAGGGTCAGTGATGCTTATTATCACAAGCTGTTTTTTAATATCTCAAGTATAAACAGATAATTATTGAGAGGTACTAGATTGATAAATTTGTTAGACTTAGAACAAATGATTTGATTATAGTGGTGAAGGCTTTGTGCAGAACCAACCACAATTTTTGAAGGGCCAAATACAGAGATCTGGTGCACTACGTGCCACAAGGTCTCCAAACAACCCACTGCAGGTTTTAAATTCAGAGTTGTCCTTCTCTTAGACCAATTGCCATCCAAGGCTATAGAACCCAGGCCGTCCTGCTATTTACCCATAACTGGAGGGAGAAGAAGAGGATTAATACCTTTCCCAAGGGTATTAACACATGTGAATGTAATGGATTTGACTGGATTTCAAACTCGGTTGTCTGATTTCTCAATCCAAGCCGCTATTACTCTACCGTGCCTCCTTATATATATATATATATATATATATATATATTATAATTATTTAAAAAAATATGATTCCATCACTACATAAGAGTTCCCATGTTTCAAAAACAGAAACTAAAATCTTCAATTTAATTATAAAAACCAAATTGAATTAAAGTATCCAGCTCTGTTTCATTCTCACGCAAATTTGAGAGTAACTAGTCTTGAAATTTCTGGAGCTTTATAAGCATATACATTCGTAATATTAATTACTATGGAAACAGCAAAACCAATTATTTTAGTAAGGGGCATAAGGGTTTACATTTTCACTGACAACTATTGTATCAACATATTAGTTACTTTCAGAAAGTAGTTACTTTCATAATTTGTAAATTTCTGGTTGCACAACCATAGACAGCTTCTGAACAGTTTTGCCTAACCAATTCCACTCTTGGGTCAACACCTTTCATGGTTTTCAGCCACTTTTTAGATTATATACAGGGGGTGATGCATAAATTGTTGCCATTTTATATTTTTAATTTCGAGCATGTGTGTTGGTAATTTTTGATTTTGTTGACTGCACAGTATAGTTGGGTCAGTTGGGCGCCGTCCGTGAGAAAAAGAGCAACATGGTGCAATTCACTATGTCAGAAATTTGAAAATGGCATGCTGTACTGCTTGTCATTTGCATTGGAAGCTCCAATATGAACATTTCAGAGTGTTTGGGTGTCAATCTGAGGATAGTGCTGAGAATTCAGAAAGAGATGAGTCTAAAGGTGATTATGAAGGTGTTTAGAATGATCACTAGTGATGGTGACATTATGCCTCCATCCATCTTTGCACAGGACCTCAGACTCAACATGGAGGCCTACATCAAGTGCCTTGAGGAGGTAGTGCTGCCCTGGGTCAAGAGGGTGGCTGCTAGAAGACCCTATGTCTGGCAACAGGATTCTGCACCATGCCACATAAGCAAGAGAACTCAGTCATGGCTGTCAGAGGATTTCTGGTACCACATCACCCCTTACTGACCACCTAACTTCCCAAATTGCAACACCCTTAATTATTATGTGTGGGTTGCAGTTGAGTGAGAAACCAACAAAACTCCTTGTAAGACTAAAGATGAACTGAAGGCAAGGATTATGGTAGCATTCACCAATTTAAACAAGGAGATTATGCAGAAGAGTTGCAGGAAATTTTGAAGTTGTCTGGAGGCTGTAGTTGAAACCAATGGTGATTTTATATGAATAAATTTACTCTTTAGTATTTCTAGATATTTTTGTGTAATGTCTTGAGCGGCCGCTCTGATCAACAGTTGTATAATATCGGGGTGTTTGTAGTGCCATGACATGCATGGAAAGGTGTCCCTGCAGTCACCTCCGGTGGGCAACCCTGAGGCCACATTATGATGCAGGTTGTGCCAACTCCTCTCTGCCCACGTCACAGTCGATAACTGTCTGCTTCTTTTACTTCGGGCCTTCTCATCTTCCAACTATGTTTGTGTGTGCATGTGTGTGTGTGTGTATATATATATATATATATATATATATATATATATTTGTGTATTTAGGCAGCAATCCTTCTTTCATGCACATTTCATTGAATACAAATGCTTTGATTTAGTTTTTTATACAATTTCTCATATGACCTGATAATTTTCTTCTTTTTAAATGATAAATTATATAAAAACTGTCTGAAAGTTTTTTTTATCTGAGCACTTTCGGCTATACATTTAGCCATTTTCAAGGATTAAATATTTTAACTGTTAAAAAAGAAATAGTTTGTTGCATGCATATATTTATATAATGTTTTCATTTTTCAAAACACGGTCAAGATATTGTGTCAATGTTCATAGTTGATATTATTAAGTGTTAGTTTTTTTGTTTTTATTAATAAGGCTTCCATTATTTTTAGACTTTTTTTGCATGTAGATGATGCTATTATATTTGTATGGCCAACAAGTATGTTACAAATAGTGTCCGGTAGGTCTCCATGATTATTTAAATGAGATCTAATTGAGCTATTGTCAGAAAGGTAAAGAGTGAGTCTTCATGTCAAACATGTTGTAGCATGGCCTATATAATTATTTGATTGATTAGGAATACAATTCCTTAATGGGCATTTAAATTCATAAATAATATTTGACTTATTTAATTTTATTAAATTTTATATATATATATATATATATATATATAATACTTATCATAAGTATCTGAACAGACATTTTGCTTGCTTCAAATAACTTTTGGAGAGTTAAAAACAGAAACTTTATGCAAGAAGCAATTTTGTTGACAAGGCATTTAGTGATATTTTGTGAATATTTATAATAAATTTTTGAAAAGTGTTTTTTTCCTAATATAATAAAAATGTACACATTCAATGTAAAAAAAAAATTGTGTTTTTTGCCATTCCTTCTAAAATCTATTCACATATTCGCATAAGGAGATTGAAAATGTAAACTCTCATTGATATTTGGATGACATGCTAAACTTGAACGTCAATAAAGATATCCTACCCTGCTCAATGCTCTCAATGGTTAGTCTGTTCCTCTGTTTACCAACCAATTATCAGCGCTTGACCTCCTATATATTAGCAACTTACAATCTATGTTTAGATATTAACTTATTGGTAAGAAAATTGCATCATTTGTTTCCAAAGATCACAAAATATCAAGCAAGCAAACTGCAAAAGAATGTGATTATAGCAAGAAGCATTACTTGCACTTATGGTTGGTCATTCTTTGTGATTATAACTGCACTGAGAATGAACACATCACAGAGTTAGTACGCTAGTGACACAAGAGACAGTTGTCCTTTTAATGTTGTTGCTGTCATGCAAGAGGACATTTATGGCTTTGATTCTCTTCTCCAAATACAAATGATAAGTCAGGAAAGTTTAGTGATGTCGAGATCAAATATAAAGCAATGAAATGAAACATAGATGACTAAAGGTAAATATTCAAAAGAACCATTCGATTACATATCTGAACGCAGTCGCTATAATTCACTTTTAAAACTGACTTTATCGATCTTCTGTTGTGCATATCAGGTGTTTTTAGAGGCAGGTTCAGAAATGTATTGGAAATTTCCAAGAATTTAAATGCCTATCATGGAGAAGAAGTAAAAGGCAGTAGCAGATGTTAATCTAGATTCATTATGACAATGCAAATATTCACCATATGAGGGTGGGGCTGAAAAGTTCATAGGCTGACTATGAAGGAGTGAGACTAGAGCTGTGAAATCTTGCATGCATTCATTTCAATTCTTCTTATTAATAACTGTATTGTTTCTTTCCAGCTACATAGGTAGGCTGAAAAGTTCATAAGCTGACTATGAAGAAATGATGCTAGAGCTGTGAAATCTTACATGCATTCATTTCAATTCTTATTAATAACTGTATTGTTTCTTTCCAGGTACGAAGGTGGGCTGAAAAGTTCATAGGCTGACTATTCAGGAGTGATGCTAGAGCTGTGGAATCTTGCATGCATTAATTTCAACTCTTCTTATTAATAACTGCATTGTTTCTTTCTGGGTATGAAATTTTGCATGCATTAATTTCAACTCTTCTTATTAATAACTGCGTTGTTTCTTTCTGGGTATGAAATTTTGCATGCATTAATTTCAACTCTTCTTATTAATAACTGCATTGTTTCTTTCTGGGTAAACTGATATCTGACTGTTCATCGTGGTGCTATGAAGTACCTGCAGAAAAAGGGTTTAGCCCCCAAGGACATTCATGCTGACATGGTTGCTATATTAAGGGATGATGCATCAGTTTTATCAACAGTGCAAAAGTAGGCAGCTGAATATTGGTGGGGAAAGAAGAATCTTGAAGATGACCCAACTTCTGGACATTCTGCTACTGCCACCATTGAGGAAAATATTAATTGTGTTCACTACATTTTGATGGCCGTTAATGATAAATCAAATAGCCAATGCTATTAGCATATTCTGTGAGAGAGTTGAGGATATTCTGCACAATGAACTTGGCCTGATGAAGGTTTCTGCTCAGGATGTTGCATGACTTCTGACACCTGATCAAAACCGCATATGCTGATAATATCACAGGAAAATCTTATATTGTCTGAGGCAGGTCCAGCTGGTTTCCTTGAACATTTCCTAACCCACAGTAATTTCCTCTACAGAGAAGTTGATGGCATTGGGTTTATTGGCTATCTCTAAAAGGGCCACACCATCAATGGAGAGTACTCTGCCAATAAGCTGGGGCAGTTACAAAAGGTTATCTAGGCCGAATGCCAAGGAAAACTGAAGAAAAGTTTTTGTTTCATCAGGACGGTGCTCCAGTACACATGACCTTCATTCCAATGGCTGCTGTACATGACTGTAGCTTTAAACTAGTTGATCACCCTCTCTATATTCCTGATTTGACTATCATCTGTTCCCCAACATGAAAAAACACTTGGCTGGGAACCAGTATCAGAGTGATGATGTCATATCTACTGTTGATGACTTTTTTGACCAACAGTATCAGCAGTCTTCTATAAACAGTCAGATGTCAGTTTACCTTATTTATAAATAAATCTTGCATCACTCCTTCATAGTCACCATATGATCTTTTCAGCCTACTATCAAACTACATTCCTAGGTTCCACCAGTTCTAACCTTCATGACTAAGACCTACCATACCATGCATATTGTAGTGAACCACTCCCATTGCCTTCATATTCCAGTGGTTATATATAAGTTCCACTTGAGCAGATTCTCTCCATAAAACTCTACTTTGTGGAACCAACTCCCATGCTAATGCTTTCCCTTGATCACTACAATTCTTGGTCTGTTCAAGTCTAGGGTCACTGTTATCTTCCCCACATATTCCCATAAATTCTTACCTTCTACCTTGAGTGACTCTTAGGCCTTGGGCATGGTGAACATTATTGTTAAAAAAATAAAAAATAGCTGTAGTCATAAAATATAAGTAAAATGATTACTCAATAGAAGTAAGTAAATAACATTTGAAACAAAATTCAAATATCTGCATCCACTATTTTAGCGTCAACTGCTTTTGTAGGAGATTCAATCATCCAGAAATTTTATATTAAAAATCTGAACATCTGAATTCCAAACAATAAAATAAAAATAAAGAAAACATGGGTATGCCTGTTAAATAAATCGCTTGTTGGCAAACTAGGAACTTCATACCTGCAAAAACACTAAATGTCAAAAGGAGTTTTTCCCTTGACACCACTATTATTTTAACTACTAATTTCACTCCTCAGCAATGTTTATTCTTTTAAAAAGGCAATGATTAGAATTTTAATAAAACCTAAACATTTAATGAAAAGCAATTTGCACATTCTTTTTCTTCATTCTTGCAAATTTACAACAAAAATATTAAACATTAATTTTTATTAGATGACACTATATTTTTTGTGGGCATAAAGGTTCAAGTTTGCCCATTTATATTTACAAACATATGCACATGAATTCAAAAGAGGCAAAAAGTATTCAAAATAGTCTTTAGTTGAGTTAAAATTTTGAGATAGTTGGTACACAGAAAAATAGGAAGTTTAGAAAAGACTTTTAAATAATTGGTCCACAGAAAAAAGGTATGATTGAGAAAAATTTTTTATCATTAGTGAAAATTCACTGACCATCTTTGTTGTTGTTGTTGGAAATGATTCGTTTCAAGTCGCCAAAACATGATCATCAGTGAAGATTCACTGACCATCTCTACTGTTGGAAATGATTTGTTTGAAGCTGCTGACACATGTTTCTTTCAGTACACACTGAATATGAAAGAAAACGCTATGTAGCCATGTCTTCTTTTCAGCTTGGAGACAGTTGCATATCTGCTCTCTGAATGTCAAAATCTGTGGGTTTTTATAAGAATTTTTCCTGGAAGAAAGCTTGAAAAATATAGGGTTTTAGTTTTCTCTGGTTGCTTAAATATTTCACATGGTGATGTTAATTTCTAACCAATAGCAATTTTGATTTATACAGTGTGTGTTGTATTGACGGATCTTTTTGGCATGTTTACAAATGTTGTCTGTTATTAGGTAAAAAATAAAGTTTTGGTATGTTTTAATATGGTATGTATATGGGTATATAATTGTGTTTATTTTCTATTCTTTCTGTCCTGAATGTTGATTATTTTAAAAAGTAATTTTTATCTATTTTTATATCCCTTCATGAAATTCACTCTTTTAAGTGGAATTACCATTTTTGATTATATTTGACGCTAGTGCATTCCACCTTCGGGCAGACAAACAATTCATCTTTTTTTTTAAATAGGATCATTCCTTTCTTTCCTGTGTTCTCGCAGTAAAAGACAATGTAAATTGATTCTATGAGTATTTCTCTTGAATGTTTAGTACATTTACTGTCAATAAGTGTATCTTTATCAAGTATTGTATTTCAGTAAAATAATAAGTGTCTATTTGTATTATGTCTCATTAGGTCATGTGATTATTTTCTGATAAAGAGAGAGGGAAGTAGTGGTGCTGATTGTTTTGAAAATGGAATTAGCAGACAATGTTCAAATTCCAGCCGAGGTTGTGGTATTCATTTCACACATGCTTTTGGAAGAAATATGAATCAGCCTATTCTCTCTTTTAGTAATAGGTAAAACTAGAAGAGCAGAATGGTCTTCTTAGCCTTGGTAGGACAACTAGTCTTGCAGAATGACAATTCTGAATTCAGTCCTTACTAACACATGACATGGGCCAATATAGTAGGGCATGATATTAATTTCCTTGTCTGGTGCACATTGACAAAGTCTTCAGATTCACAGTGGTGTCAGAATATATATATATATATATATATATGATGCATGAGGTAACATAAACTGTAGATTTGTCTGTGGAATATCATTACATTATTATTACATAATTATTGAAAAATCATTAAAGTTTTTTGTCAAAAGCATTTTATTTTTAGTTATATGTTAATTTAAAATATTCCTTTTTGCAAGCTTTCTTTTTTAAAAGGTATAAGATCATTCTAAATTTCAGAATTTTGCTATGGCCCATCAAAATGACTGGAAGAAAGTGATCTAAAAACAACTCCTCCTCCAAATGCATTATATATATATATATATATATATATATATATATATATATATGATATATATATATATATATATATATATATATATATATATATATATATATATATAATATATATATATATATATCACTTTAAACATTATTATTTTAGTGGTAGGATTTGAAGCTGCATCCCTCTGGGCAGTGGGAAACCATTGTTAGGTCCAACATTTCACAGATATGTAAAAATTGTAAAAAACCTTTAAGCGTGTATTGCCACAAAATTATCAAATGTTGAATATGCCTCTCCTCCTCCAAATGCATCAGATATATATATATATATATATATATATATATATATATTTATGTGTGTGTTTAATATATATATATAAATCCTACCACTAAAAAATAATGTTTAAAGTCATATATATATCACTTTAAAACATTATTAAAAATAATGTTTACTGTGATATATATATATATATATATATATATATATATATATATATATATATATATATATATCTCACTTTAAACATTATTTTTTAGGATTTGAACCTGTATCTCTCTAGGCAGAGGGAAACTGTCATTAGGTCCAACATTTTACAAATATGTAAAAATTGTAAAAAGAAAAATTTTCCACCAGTGTGTAAATTCAAAATAAAATAAAAAGAGTCTAAGAAAAATAGAAGAAGAAAGAAAATACCTTCATGGAAATGAAATTGAATGGGAGGGGGGTAAATTTAAAAATGCAAATTGATACCAGCATCAATGTGATGCTTATTCCAAACAACTTTTTGGGAACAAATGAATAAACCAAACCTATATAAAAGTCATTTAAAATTAAGACACTTTGATGGCTCATGCATAAAGTTATTTTGAAGGAACATTTGAAATGAACACTAGGATCAATATTGATACTCTTGTAGTTCTGAAATATAATAAAAGGCATGGCTTAATACAAATGGATGTAACTTAAGGTTAATAACACATGTCTAATTGATGCTACAAATTCAGATAATCCTGAAAATGGAAAGTTAAAAGATTATAAAGCAAATATTAAATTGAAAGAAAATTGTAACCCGACATATGAATCCCACAGAGTTCCAAATCACTTATTACTCCTGGTAGTTGCAAAACTACATCAAATGGTTGAACAAGGTGTTTTGGAACAACATGTTCTTGTGGATGGAAATAAATGGACATCATCCATAGTAGTTCTGAAAAAGCTAAATGGTTGATCTTAGAATCTGTGGTGACTACAAAGTATCCCATGCCAAATGTTTAAAATATATTACATTTGTTAGCAGGAATGAAATGGTTTATGAAAATTGATCTAAAAAGCACATACCATCAAATTCAAACTGATGATAAATTTAAGGAAATCAACACTATTAACTCTCCAACCGGACTGCTTAAATGGACTCATATGCCTTATGGGTTAAAATAGCAATAGAAAAACATTCGAAGAAGGGACATAAAAATATGATAATATATCAAGATGATATATGTTTGAGTGTAAGTAATGAAGAAGAGTTGAAATAAAAAACAACCAAGTATTAAATAATGACTAATGAATACTAATCTGGAATTACTATTAATTAAGATAAATGTGTATTTAATTAGAAAAATATTATGTCTTGGCTATCAAATTTCAAAAAATGGAATTTCGCTAGAACCAAGCTGGAAACAGGAAATATTAGTGTCTCTTCCTACCAATAGAAAAGAATTAGAATCTTTTTGGGGTTTAGCACATTTTTATAATAAATACTTACCCAAATATTCAGAACTAATTGAAGTGGTTGCCAAGTTGCATAAAAAGAGTAATGAATTTATGTGGACTAATATACAACAGTGTTTGATAATTTGAAAATTGCTCTTATAAAAACCCTATTATCATAATTTTTGACACCCATTACATTAACAATGGATGTAAAAATTCCACATTGGCAGTCTTAACTCACGAAGAACCCTCAGTTATATATCTTTAGAGTTAGCCAAATCTAATTACTAAAATATAGAAAAGTGTCTCCAGCTATAGTTTGGCAATTTTTAATTGGGCAGAAAATTCTTGTTGAAACTTGACCATAAACCTCTAGTATTCATTTTTAATACAAGGAAGAAATTACCAAAAGTGACGTCTTCCAGAATATTAAGATAGGCCATAAAGCTAATGGCTTTTGACTTTTAAACCAGTTATGTAAAAGGAAATGCTATTCATCATGTAGAGGCATTACCCAGATTATATTTTAAAATGGGACAAAAAGACAGCATATTAAAAAAATATGGAAGATAGATTTTTGCATTGAGTAGAAACTGACATTCTACTGATAATTCAACTTGCCTTAGAAACATTACAGGATCCGATATTAAGTAAAATATTTATGTAGAATAAATAAAACTATTAAATAGAATAATTGTTCAAAAGCTGAAAGGTCATAAAAAGAAATTAGGCATAAGTTAATTGTAGAAAATGGTGTTGTATGTAATGGAGCCTTAGTAGTTCCACCTGAAAAATGTAGAAAAGGTGTAATAAAAGGTGTGTATGAAGATTTGTATTGTGGAATTACAGCTACACTGAACTGTTTTTAAATTAGAAGCACGGTGGCCTAGATATGCACCTTATATTGAAAACCATGTACACAAATGTCCGAAATCTGCTGAAATTTTCTCCAGAATAAAGTACACACATGGCCTAAGGAAACAGAACTTTGGTCTTGCATTCATATTGACAGATTAATGGGGACGGATCATGTTTTATTTTGGCTGACTCATTTTCTGGTTGGTCGGAAGTTGTTTGCATTCACAATAGGAAAACTAATACAATAAGGCAAATATTACAGGTAATATTTGCTAGAAATGGAGTGCCAAAAACATTAGTGTCAGATAATGCCACAGAATTTTGTCACCTGTCTGTGTTTTCATGGCAACTGTTCTGATGAGAAAAATATTTTCATGGCAACTGCTGTGATGAGTTACTTTCACTGGTACCCAAACTGCATGAATTTCAGTATGTTATTAAGTTGGCATCTCAGTTCTACACTTT
>CAHIKZ030004589.1:240000-327500 GCA_903632075.3 Acanthosepion pharaonis
TCTATATATATATATATAAAAGTGAACATAGAAGTCAACACTTAGAGGCAACAGTCTGTTTCATGCTATATGCAATCGTCAAGCCACATATGCTGTTATTTTTCTCGGCTATTTATATATATACGGGTTAGTGGTGCATTGTGGGTATTCTATTATGGCGGTTATTTTACCGGAAGTCGCTTTGTTTATTTATTTGGGTCAAATTATATTGCTCGTTTTTATAAGAAACAAAAAAATAAAAACGAGCAATATAATTTGACCCAGACTGTCGCCTCTAAGTGTTGACTTCTATGTTCACTTTTATATTTACACATGCTCTATCTCTGATATTGAGCACTTTATCCCATAAATATAGCACACCTTAAGACTATATTTCTTTATATATATATATATATATATATATATAGAGAGAGAGAGAGAGAAGAGAGAGATAATATTAGTGGATAACATATATATATATATATATATATATATATATATATATATATATATATAAAATATAATAATAATAATAATAATGGACTCTCCTGTCAGTTTCGCTGTATGAGGATCTGACAGCTTATTGATTCAGTTATGAAAGTTTGTGCGATAATCTTAAGTGACATTTAAGACCCACTAGTGATTTACAAAGGAAGCCACATATGGAGCAAGTGTGAGGATTGTGAAATGGGATCACAGATTGACTGACCTTTTAGATCTTGCTCTTGCTTCTTGAAGATGATTCAGACAAACAGATTGAAAAACAAGTTGATCTCCATGTGGCATATTGACTGCTGACAAGTTGCTTTTCAGCTTGTCTTTGTATCTTAGCCATGGGCGTCCTACATTCCTATAGCCCTGATCTAACTGGCTGTACATTAGGATCTTGGGTATCCTGTCATCAGACATTCTCAAGACATGAACAGTCCACCGTAACTGAGACTGTATGATAAAAGACTTGATTCCTCCAATACTACACCTGTTAAACAGGTCTACATTACATGTCCTATCTTGAAGCTTAACTCCACAGATGGTACGCAGACAGCTTTTATGGAAAACATCCAGCTGGCATATATGGTACCTGTATGGAGTCCACGACTCTGAGACATACAAAAGGATGGCAAGTACAACAGCTCTGTAAACCTGAATTTTCGTATCCAGTCGAATACCCAACTAATTCCACAAGCGATGGTGAAGTTTGCTGAAAGCACTGGTAGCCTTAACAATCTGATGTATGATTTCGTCATCTAAAGTTCCACTGTAATTGACTTTGCTGCCAAGATAGGTAAAAGACTTTACATAGTTCAGGGGTTTGTCTTCTACTTTCAATGGTCTCTCTGGAAATTTGTAAACTGGTGATTTTTGTTTCTCACCATGCAATTGCTTAGGAGTAGGACAAGATATATATATTTTGAACAATAAAAAATATTAAAAAATTAAAATCTTCAGACACACTGGGTTGTAGATTAATATTCTTTCGTTTTTATTATTATTATTTCATTTAGATTCCTCGACTAGTTTTGGCCAACATAGCCATTCATCAGGAGAAAAAAATTTCTGCTTGCTGATAGCTGTGAACTACAGAAATGATAAATACATATATATATATATATATATATATATATATAAATTCCCAAGAGGATAGAACCCAGGTAGACTTCAATGTGCAGGACAGAGTATGAATATAATATAAAAGGCTCAAACACTAATATTCCATGGTTATAATTTATTACATTGGAATCATAATCACAATCCAATTCATCAGACCTACAAATTCAAAAAGAAATTGGAAAATATAACTTCGGGTATAAAAAGCAAAATTTTGGTCACTAAAATTTTGCTTTTTATGCCCAAGTTATATTTTGCAATTTCTTTTTGAATTTGTAGGTCTGATGAATTGGATTGTGATCACGATTCCAATATAATAAATTATAACCATGGAATCTTTGTGTTTGAGCCTTTTTTATTAAATATATATATATATATATATATATATATATATTGTTTTGAAAAGACATGATTTAGTGCTCATTGTTTCGGGTTTTTTTGTATTGGACCTATGCACCTTTCAGGCAACACTTCATCAGGTACCAAGGTTGGCAAAATTATTTTATCTTAATTGGTGTGAGAATATATGAAATATATTCTGCAAAGTGCCTAGATTCAAAACAAAAAAAATGACCACTAAATCGTGTCTTTTCAGATCAAGTTATGCATTCTGCGTCATCAAATTGTTATATATATATATATAGTTTTATTTTCCGAACACAGCCAGCACACTATTGCCATGTTCATAGTTGATGAAACATTCCTATAGCTTTAGATACATACATAAAAAAACACATTCCTATAAATCAAAATCTATGCAGTCAGTTAAATGTAAAAATAAGATCATCCTTCATAATGCCTAAAAGTATAGCCGAAAGCACTTGGGCATACAGAACATTCAGACAATTTCTACATAGTTCATGTCTAGAAAAGAAAAAAAATTATAAGAACACAAGAAAAATTAAATAAAAAAACCTAACTGCAGTACCTAGTCAGTCATTTTTAACAAAACTTGTATAAAATAAGGATTGTTGCCCAAACACACAATTTTATATATATATATATATATATATATATTTATAATTGTTACTAATAAATTTGTGTTCCTATGATATTAATGACCTTTTTACTTGTGTCCCTATCTTGATATTTATATTGATATGTGCACTGATTTTCTGTATTGTAGCCAGGTATCTCCTCCTACCATTCCTGAGAATATTTTGTAGACCTAATAATATTTGCCGTCATGTCGTTTGAATTTAGTTTTAACAATGTAATATACAGGCAAATAGACAGGGCCAAGATGGGCTCAGCTTTGGGATCAACCATGGCAAATATTTTTGTAGGTTTCTATGAAAAGTACAGAGTTGCAACTGAGGAAAATTATACTGAGAGGTGCCAGCCCTGGGGAACAGCTGCCCATGGCCACGCCCTCTCATTGCACCAGAGAGAGGGGTCAGTGCTCGCACTAATGCCAGTGCAACCTATGGTTGTGGGGGGGGATTTTTTAACCTATCCTGGGTGTACACACTCGGGCTCCCCAGATTTAACTGACCTTATTTCCCAACCTGACTTGTGGACAGTTGAGTAACCCTATTCTTAGTTGTGTCTCTGTCTTTGGGCAGAGTACCCTGGGGGCAGATCTGTTGAAAGACAGCCACAACTGAGGAAAATTATACTGAGAGGTGCCAGCCTTGGGGAACAACTGCCCGTGACTACGCCTTCTCATTGCATTAGAGAGAGGGATCGGTGCTTGTACTGAGGCCAGTACAACCAACGGTTGTGGGAGCTTGGGGAATTTTTGTTCCTAGCTTGGGTGTATGCGCTTGGGCTCCCCACATTAAACCGACCTTGTGTCACAACACAACTTTGGGAGTCGAGTAAATACCAAATTACTATAAAGTAGTTTGTAACACATTTATTTATCATCTCTCAGTTGCATCTCTGTTTTTGGGCAGTGTGCAGTCACAGGCTGCTCTATCAAAGAGTAGAGTCACAATTGAGGAAAATTATACTTATTATTATATGGGGAACAGCTGCCCAAAACCACATCCTCTCATTGCACTAGAGAGAGGGATTGATGCTTGCACCAAGGCCAGCACAACCGATGGTTGCCAGAGCTTGGAGAATTTTTGTTCCCAGCCTCAGTGTACGTGCTCAGGCTCCTCACATTAAGCTCACCTTGTATCACAATACAACTCCATAGTGGGTGAGTAAATACCAAATTACTATAAAGTAGAGCTGGGGCTTTTTAATCTCAGAATTCATGGGAGAATTGAGCTCCAATTTTGCATTTATTCATGTAGATTCTATAATATAGTTTTTACTTAATTAGCTCTTATGTTTCTCTAAATCTTCAAATGTTGAATGTATAACTAATTCTAATTTCTGTTCTCCCATCTTTACACTATATTAATTTTATCTTTTAAACTGTTTCCTGTTTTGTCACGCATGAAATAAAAATAATTGTTTGTATGAAAGATACATAGATCAAATCATCTTTAAATTAAGTGGCAGCAGAAGAATTATCGTTGAACTTTTAAAAGGTAAGCTTAAACATTAATTCAATACTTAAATGCAGCAATTTTGAGTTCTTCTGTAGTTTATTGATGCCTATCGCATCTACTCCTCCCTAGGTATTTTGATGATGGCCAAACCAAGAGTCCTCCACAGGAGCTAGCTTAAATGCCACCCGATAGGACAGCTTTTAAGCTAGTTTATAATAAAACGTGCACTGCAATTTTGGATACAAATGGAAAATGAGAATTACTTCCCTTGAACCATGAAAGCAATGATAATGGCTAGTATAATATTATTAATATATATTTTTAACCTCGCATAATCTGGCAACCCTGAATCTGAGCTCAATGAAAATCGTTCCCTGCACCTAACTTTTCTAGGGCTCTTGAATGAGCTATGGATCATTGAAATCAGACCAGTGTGAGCGGAGGAGTTGCTTGGACACACACATGTACAAACACACACACATACACTGTAGTCTTTCTTTTGTTTTAATGAAATATTCTTAATGCTTTGTAGCTTTTGTAAATAATATTTCTTTTTCAATTTTAGTTTTTTTTTTTCTAATGAAATTTTCCTGTTCCATTTAATGCTTTTAGTAAGAAAAGTATTTTTTTTAATTGTATTTTATTTTAATATCTAAGGCATCTTTTCTAGAAACAATATTTCATTACTAATATTGCAATTTTGAATTTTTAAATGGTTTTTCAAATTTCATCACTTGAAGTTGGGTCTTCAGACCAAAAATCAGTATAAAAGCGGTGCATTTAAAATCATTGAAACAAGATTTTATTGCTTCAATAATATATGTTTTTTTTCAAAAGTCATATTGAATATTGCTGGTAATATTTTTTTTATTTTTTCAGAAATGTATTGCTGGTAAAAATTTTTACAAAAAAGTATTGCTTGTATTAAAACTTATTTTTACATAGTGTTTTGACCCCTTTTGCGGGGGTTAACTATTTGCCCATAGCTGGGACCCTGACTCCCCCCCTCCCCGGATAAGGGTGGACCTGGGAACACCAGCAATTAAGAGGTGGCTCCACGCTCCTCAAAACATTCTGATCAAAGGCCAAGCTGCTGGATGTAGTTTATCATCATACCCAAGGCATAAATAATGAATGGTCTCTGTAAATTGTGCTAAGCGTTGCATGGGATCTCCAACTGATGTTCTGGATTTTCCTAAGTCGATTTGTATATGTTCCATCCAGTTGTCTTTCAAGGTACTCACTCTTATGAAATATCCAAATATTTTTAAATATCCAATTATTTGGAAACATAAAAAGACACTCATACATAACATCAGGAAGCAATAGTTGAAATTTTAGGGCACAATAAGGAAAGAAGGTCTGGAAAAATTGATATCCATGGAACATATTGATGGCAAGAGGGACAGAGAAAACCAGCAAATGACCTAATGAACTGGTTGCTATAACAGGGAGTAGGAAGAGTATTAAAATAAAAGCCTTACTAAGAGCTACAGGATAGGAAATTCTGGAGAGCCATGATCACCCATGTGAAAAATGCCATGGCTAATAGAAGAAAATTCTCTTCTGATTAATAAACAACATAGATGATTTGAGAAATTGCAGAACAAAAACAACTGAAATGAAACTGAAATAAAATACTACTTGAAAAATGAATAATATTTGATAACTTATTTACATTATTCAAGCAGCTATCCTCATCTTCATTGCCATATTGACAACTTTTCAGCATTGTATGCTCCAGCCTTCTTCAGGTGATTAGAATTTTGAGCCAAACCTTTTATTTCTATTTAAGAAGACTGAAGTGTACAACTGCCAAAACGTGAATAAGGCAATGACGATGAGGATAACAGTCTGAATAATGTAAATAATACAAATAATCATAATACCTCATCTCAGAGATATAGAGGCCAAAATGTTGTAAATATGGCAATGAAGATGAGGATAACAGTTTGAATAATGTAAATAATGCAAGTAATCATAATACCTCATTTCAGAGATATAGAGGCTGAAACATTGTGAATATGGCAATGAAGATGTGGATAACAGCCCGAATAAGCAATCATAATACCTCATCTCAGAAATATAGAGGCCGAAACATTGTGAACATGGCAATGAAGATGAGGATAACAGTCCAAATAATGTAAATAATGCAAGTAATCATATTACCTCATCTCAGAGATATAGAGGTCAAAACATTGTGAACATGGCAATGAAGATGAGGATAACAGTTTGAATAATGTAATAATAAAGTAATCATATTACCTCATCTCAGAGATATAGAGGTCAAAACATTGTGAACATGGCAATGAAGATGAGGATAACAGTTTGAATAATGTAAATAATATAAGTAATCATATTACCTCATCTCAGAGATATGTCAAACAAACATGGCAATCTGAAGATGAACATGGCAATGAAGATGGATAACAGTTTGAATAATAAATAATGCAAGTAATCACCTCATCATCTCAGAGATATAGAGGCCAAAACATTGTGAACATGGCAATGAAGATGTGGATAACAGTTTGAATAATGTAAATAATACAAGTAATCATATTACCTCATCTCAGAGATATAGAGGTCAAAACATTGTGAACATGGCAATGAAGATGTGGATAACAGTTTTGAATAATGTAAATAATAAAGTAATCATATTACCTCATCTCAGAGATATAGATCAAAACATTGTGAAATGGCAATGAAGATGTGGATAAAGTTTGAATAATGTAAATAATGCAAGTAATCATATTACCTCATCTCAGATTTGATATAGAAGATTTGGATGTTTGAATAATGTAAATAATGTAATCAAACCTCATCTCAGAGATACAGGTCAAAACATGAAATGGCAATGAAGATTTGGATAACAGTTTGAATAATGTAAAAATAATGCAAGTAATCATATTACCTCATCTAGAGGTAATGTAAATATAGATAAAGAGGCCAAAAACATTGTAAATAACAGTTTGAATAATGTAAATAATAGAGAAGATAGAGGATAACAGTGGCAATGAAGATTTGGATAACAGTTTGAATAATGTAAATAATGCAAGTAATCATATTACCTCATCTCAGAGATATAGAGGTCAAAACATTGTGAACATGGCAATGAAGATGAGGATAACAGTTTGAATAATGTAAATAATACAAGTAATCATATTACCTCATCTCAGAATATAGAGGTCAAAACATTGTGAAAAACATTGTGAACATGGCAATGAAGATAATGCAAGTAATGGATAACAGATTTGAATAATGTGAAAATAATGCAAGTAATCAATTACCTCATCAGATATACATGGTCAAATAATTACCTCATCTCAGAATATATTGTCAAAACATTAACAATGGCAAGAAGATGGATAACAGTTTGAATAATGTAAATAATGCAAGTAATCATATTACCTCATCTCAGAGATATAGAGGTCAAAACATTGTGAACATGGCAATGAAGATGAGGATAACAGTTATAAAGAGGTAATCAATTACCTCATCTCAGAGATATAGAGGTCAAAACATGTGAACATGGCAATGAAGATTTGGATAGGTTTGAATAATGTAAATGCAAGTAATCATATTACCTCATCTCAGAATCAAAACATTGAGAATGGCAATGAAGATTTGGATAACAGTTTGAATAATGTAAATATCAAGTAATCATATTATAATCTCAGAGATATAGAGGTCAAAACATCAGAACATGGCAATGAAAGGATACAGTTTGAATAATGTAAAGATATAGATAATCAGAGATATAGAGGTCAAAAACATGTGAACATGGCAATGAAGAATAACATTTGAATAATGTAAAACAGTAATCATATTACCTCATCTCAGAGATATAGAGGTCAAAATGGCAACATGGCAATGAAGATTTGATAACAGTTTGAATAAATGTCAATAAATAATACAAGTAATCATATTACCTCATCTCAGAGATATAGAGGTCAAAACATTGTGAACATGGCAATGAAATTTGGATAACAGTTTGAATAATGTAAATAATACAAGTAATCATATTACCTCTGGATAACAGTTTGAATAATGTAAATAATGCAAGTAATCATATTACCTCATCTCAGAGATATAGAGGTCAAAAACATTGTGAACATGGCAATGAAGATTTGGATAACAGTTTGAATAATGTAAATAATACAAGTAATCATATTACCTCATCTCAGAGATATAGAGGTATGAACATGGCAATGAAGAACACAGTTTTGAATAATGAAGATTTGGATAACAGTTTGAATAATGTTTAAATAATAACAAGTAATCATATTACCTCATCTCAGAGATATAGAGGTCAAAACATTGTGAACATGGCAATGAAGATTTGGATAACAGTTTGAATAATGTAAATAATGCAAGTAATCATATTACCTATCTCAGAGATATAGAGGTCAAAACATTGTGAACATGGCAATGAAGATTTGGATAACAGTTTGAATAATGTAAATAATACAAGTAATCATATTACCTCATCTCAGAGATATAGAGGTCAAAACATTATGAACATGGCAATGAAGATTTGGATAACAGTTTGAATAATGTAAATCAATACCTCATCTCAGAGATATAATCATATTACCTCATCTCAAGATTGTGAACAGAACATGGCAAAATGAAGAATGAAGATTGGATAACAGTTTGAATAATGTAAATAATGCAAGTAATCATATTACCTCATCTCAGAGATATAGAGGTCAAAACATTGTGAACATGGCAATGAAGATTTGGATAACAGTTTGAATAATGTAAATAATACAAGTAATCATATTACCTCATCTCAGAGATATAGAGGTCAAAACATTGTGAACATGGCAATGAAGATTTGGATAACAGTTTGAATAATGTAAATAATACAAGTAATCATATTACCTCATCTCAGAGATATAGAGGTCAAAACATCAGAACATGGCAATGAAGATTTGGATAACAGTTTGAATAATGTAAATAATGCAAGTAATCATATTACCTCATCTCAGAGATATAGAGGTCAAAACATTGTGAACATGGCAATGAAGATGAGGATAACAGTTTGAATAATGTAAATAATACAAGTAATCATATTACCTCATCTCAGAGATATAGAGGTCAAAACATTGTGAACATGGCAATGAAGATTTGGATAACAGTTTGAATAATGTAAATAATACAAGTAATCATATTACCTCATCTCAGAGATATAGAGGTCAAAACATTGTGAACATGGCAATGAAGATTTGGATAACAGTTTGAATAATGTAAATAATACAAGTAATCATATTACCTCATCTCAGAGATATAGAGGTCAAAACATTGTGAACATGGCAATGAAGATGTGGATAACAGTTTGAATAATGTAAATAATGCAAGTAATCATATTACCTCATCTCAGAGATATAGAGGTCAAAACATTGTGAACATGGCAATGAAGATGAGGATAACAGTTTGAATAATGTAAATAATACAAGTAATCATATTACCTCATCTCAGAGATATAGAGGTCAAAACATTGTGAACATGGCAATGAAGATTTGGATAACAGTTTGAATAATGTAAATAATACAATAATCATATTACCTCATCTCAGAGATATAGAGGTCAAAACTGAACATGGCAATGAAGATGAGGATGACAGTTTGAATAATGTAAATAATACAAGTAATCATATTACCTCATCTCAGAGATATAGAGGTCAAAACATTGTGAACATGGCAATGAAGATGTGGATAACAGTTTGAATAATGTAAATAATACAAGTAATCATTTACCTCATCTCAGAGATATAGAGGTCAAAACATTGTGAACATGGCAATGAAGATGAGGATAACAGTTTGAATAATGTAAATAATACAAGTAATCATATTACCTCATCTCAGAGATATAGAGGTCAAAACATTGTGAACATGGCAATGAAGATTTGGATAACAGTTTGAATAATGTAAATAATACAAGTAATCATATTACCTCATCTCAGAGATATAGAGGTCAAAACATTGTGAACATGGCAATGAAGATGAGGATAACAGTTTGAATAATGTAAATAATACAAGTAATCATATTACCTCATCTCAGAGATATAGAGGTCAAAACATTGTGAACATGGCAATGAAGATTTGGATAACAGTTTGAATAATGTAAATCAAAATAATACAAGTAATCATTTACCTCATCTCAGAGATATAGAGGTCAAAACATTGTGAACATGGCAATGAAGATTTGGATAACAGTTTGAATAATGTAAATAATACAAGTAATCATATTACCTCATCTCAGAGATATAGAGGTCAAAACATTGTGAACATGGCAATGAAGATTTGGATAACAGTTTGAATAATGTAAATAAACAAGTAATCATATTACCTCATCTCAGAGATATAGAGGTCAAAACATTGTGAACATGGCAATGAAGATTTGGATAACAGTTTGAATAATGTTTGTAAATTACCTCATCTCAGAGATATAGAGGTCAAAACATTGTGAACATGGCAATGAAGTAGGATCAGTTTGAATAATGTAAATAATGCAAGTAATCATATTACCTCATCTCAGAGATATAGAGGTCAAAACATTGTGAACATGGCAATGAAGATTTGGATAACAGTTTGAATAATGTAAATAATGCAAGTAATCATATTACCTCATCTCAGAGATATAGAGGTCAAAACATTGTGAACATGGCAATGAAGATGAGGATGACAGTTTGAATAATGTAAATAATACAAGTAATCATATTACCTCATCTCAGAGATATAGAGGTCAAAAACATTGTGAAATGGCAATGAAGATTTGGATAACAGTTTGAATAATGTAAATAATACAAGTAATCATATTACCTCATCTCAGAGATATAGAGGTCAAAACATTGTGAACATGGCAATGAAGATCATTGATAACAGTTTGAATAATGAAGATTCATCTGGATCAAAACAGTTTGAATAATGTAAATAATACAAGTAATCAATTACCTCATCTCAGAGATATAGAGGTCAAACATTGTGAACATGGCAATGAAGATGTGGATAACAGTTTGAATAATCTAAATAATGCAATATCATCTCAGAGATATAGAGGTCAAAACATTGTGAACATGGCAATGAAGATGTGGATAACAGTTTGAATAATGTAAATAATACAAGTAATCATATTACCTCATCTCAGAGATATAGAGGTCAAAACAGGAACATGGCAATGAAGATTTGGATAACAGTTTGAATAATGTAAATAATGCAAGTAATCATATTACCTCATCTCAGAGATATAGAGGTCAAAACATGAACATGGCAATGAAGATTTGGATAACAGTTTGAATAATGTAAAAAATTAGTAATCATATTACCTCATCTCAGAGATATAGAGGAACATTAATGAAGAGGATAACAGTTTGAATAAGATAAATAATTATTACCTCATCTCAGAGATATAGAGGTCAAAACAATGAAAATGGCAATGAAGATGAGGATAACAGTTTGAATAATGTAAATAATACAAGTAATCAATACCTCATCTCAGAGATATAGAGGTCAAACATTGTGAACATGGCAATGAAGATTGGATAACAGTTTGAATAATGTAAATAATACAAGTAATCATTTACCTCATCTCAGAGATATAGAGGTCAAAACATTGTGAACATGGCAATTTGGATAACAGTTTGAATAATGTAAATAATACAAGTAATCATATTACCTCATCTCAGAGATATAGAGGTCAAAACATTTGAACATGGCAATGAAGATGTGGATAACAGTTTGAATAAGTAAATAATACAAATAATCATTTACCTCATCACAATCAATATTTTAGATAAGAAGTAGTGAATGACTATAGTGTTGTTCTGCAACTCATCATGAACAAAATAAATTCACAGATTTGGACAAAAGAAAAAGACCCCAGAATGACATCAAAATCTGTGAAAATTTTTCATCCTTTAATAGTCAGTTGTACTTAATTTAATTTGTAACATATAAATATAGGTAGAAAAAAACAAATACTGATATGATAGGGAGGGTCCCAAAGCACTTACCTGGACCCCCAATTAGGCTAGAGGGTCATACCCTTGTTTGAGAGATTCGGGGGGTAGTATACGCTCACCTTGGCTGGAACCAAGAAATTCAGAAAATAATTCTATATTATTTTAATAAACATCTGCACAAGAATAGATAAACCAATATAAGAAAAAAACTGATAATAATAATCAAATAAAAATATATGTATGGATTAAACAAAGGGATATAAAAATGTAGCATTATTATATGTTGATTTTAGCATCTGTTAAAAGCTAAGAACATAACTCCAGTAAATTATGTGGTACAACCAAATGTAGTCTTGTGTAGGCCATAGGCCTTGTAACATTTAGAAAGATGGTCCTTAACTATCTGGCCTTAATTCTTAAAGATATAAATAAACATACTTTTATCCTTCTGCTACAGTATAACTTTATAACTGAAATGATCCACAAAAGACTTACCTTCAAAGTCATTAATCATTATTAAGTTATGTCCTGATAATGTTTAATGAAATATGAGAACATTTGGTAACATTTTTACTTTGTAGATAACAATCTGGTCAAACATTTATTTTCTAAGCTACAGGCATTCAACTAGAAGAAACTGCACCCTGAGAATGTTTGCTTTGAGCTGCAACACTACAACAATCTCCCACATAAACAAAACATTAATCTAAAAACTCGAGTCATGTTTGTAAATAGCCTCATCACATCGAGACTTTGATCTGGATGTCAAGCATAGCACTAAAAATGTTTCAAAACATCTAAACTGTCAGCTGTATACAATCACTTTCTCAGATCGATGGTAAAAATGGCTTTGAGTGAATGAAGACTGTAGGTCTTAGCAAGGACCATCCTTCTTTGAACTTTGTGGACTGGTGCTACAGAATCACAAACAAAAAATTTGTACCAAATAACAGAAACCACATCACTTGAGAACTTTGAACTACAGTAACAATTAAAATGAATACTACATGTAACTTGAAGAGAGAATAATGACATAATCAAGATGTTGACATTTCGCACTACCTTAGACAAAATGCAAGGAAGGAAACTCCTATCAATATTGGAAAGAGCAATAACAGCTATTGGAGTTGAGAAACCTATTTTCCTGAAAAATTGTTTTTATAGGAAGATTTTATGAATTTTAATCAAAAGCAGAACTGACTGGTCAGTCAATGAAGGCTGAATCCTTCCAAAAAAACAAAAGAGCTACTCATATTAACCATAAAATCCCATGTCTATAAGATGCAAGATTTTTGTCCAAAAGTCTGGTGTGTCTTATAATTTAGTTTAGAACTCAATCCCATTTTTTCCAGAACTCAAAAACAGACAAAATCAGGTCAAATTGGATTTATAGATTTACTGAAGAAATAATATCTATCTAATGGTGGTTTGTAACAAGGGTAGATAAATCTTTCATAATTTTTCTCTAAGTTCCAAATGGTTCCATACATTTTCCAGATTTTGTTGAGTTTAGACACCTACATGAGTTTGGAAATCATTCAAAGGTAAAAATATTATGTAATTTAGAATTAAAATAACATAACTTACTCTTGTGTGTCAACACCAATTGTTAGTTTTGGAACTTTTTTCCATATTACTGTTAATTTGCCTTACATATATTGTTTGCTTGCTTTGTATTATGTTTTGATCCTGTTCTTTTCTTTTTCTTATTATTGCTTATTGAAAACTTTGTCAAATCTGTTTGTTGTGCAGTTCTGCCATTTATTTTACATTTAACCATAGCCACTCACTCTACAGGCTGGCTGAAAGATATATATTATATATATATATATATATATATATATATATATATATATATGTATATATGTATATATGTAATCCTGTGTGTATAAGATGCAGGTTGTTTTTTCATCCAAAAATTATGTCCAAAAGTCTACTGCATATTACACTTTAGTTTATAACTCAATCCCACTTTTTCCAGAACTCAAAACAGACAAAATTGTTTTTTTGCTTACTAGAAAGCTAATATCTATCTAATGGTGGATTGCAACAAAAGAAAATAATTCTTTCATAAGGTTTCCCTAAGTCCCATATGGTTCCATAACTTTTCTGGATTTTGTTAAGCCTAGATACCTACATGAGTTTGGAAATCATTCAAAGGTAGAAATATTATTTAGTTTTTTTTTCTAATCATTTCCCTCTAAGCAAGACAATAAAAGTCACCACGATGCAAGGGGGTGGGTACTGAGTGTGAGAGAATATGAGAAAAACTACAATTACTGAGAGAGAATAATAAAAGAGCAAGAATTAAGAAAACAGAAGATATCAATTGACATTGCATTTAAATTTTTGAAAATTAAAATTGACTGGGAAGCCAGAAGCTGGAAGTAAATTCCACAAGTGATAAGTGCAAGAGAAGAAACTGTTAGCATAGAACTTATGGTTACATCTAGCCATTGCGATGATAAAATGATGAGACCTAGCTGCCAATCTAGTACTGCACATAAATTCATAAAGTCAAGGTACCATAGGGAAAATTTACAATAAAAAAAATACAAAATTATTTATTTTCCAAATGTGTATTAGTGATTTATTTGTTCAATACCCAAAAAGTCATTATCACACTTACGCTTTTGTAATGCTTGCAAATCACAAAAGTAACCATGAACAATTTTTATATTCCTTAATTCCTACAAAATGCAAAAATGTTAGGATGCTGGAAAAACTTAATAAAAAATGAATTCAATCTTCTTTGTCAACTATATTCACTGAAATAAATATATATATATATATATATATATATATATATATATATATATATAATGGACTCTCCTGTTGGTTTCGATGTACAAGGATCTGACAGCTTAATTGATTCAGTTATGAAAGTTTGTGCAATAATCTTAAGTGGCACATAAGACCCACTAGTGATTTACAAAGAAGGCCACATATGGAGCAAGAGTGAAGATTGTGGAATGAGGTCACTGTTAGATTGGCTGACCTTTTAGATCTTGCTCTCACTTCTTGAAGATGATTCAGACAAGCAGATTGAAAACTTCTGAGTCCACTAAAACATGTTGATCTCCATTCTACCTGCTCCAAGGCTAAGTGCTCAAGGGTGTTATGTGGTATATTGACAGCTGACAAGTTGCTTTTTAGCTTGTCTTTGTATCTTAGCCATGGGTGTCCTACATTCCTATAGTCCTGATCTAACTGGTTGTACATTAGGATCTTGGGTATCCTTTCATCAGACATTCTCAAGACATGAACATTCCACTGCAACTGAGACTATATGAGAAAAGTCTCGATTCCTCCAATATTAAACAGGTTAAACAGGTCTATGTCCTATCTTGAAGGTTAACTCCACAGATGGCACGCTGACAGCTTTTATGGAAAACATCCAGCTGGCATATATGGTACCTGTATGGAGTCCACAACTCTGAGACATACAAAAGGATGGCAAGGACAAAAGCTCTGTAAACCTGAATTTTAATATCCAGTCGAATACCCAGCTAATTCCACAAGCGATGGTGAAGTTTGACAAAAGCACTGGTAGCCTTAGCAATCCGATGTATGTTTTCATCATCTAAAATTCCACTGTAATTGACTTTGCTACCAAGATATGTGAAAGACTTTTAATGGTCTGTCTGGAAATTTGTACACTGATGGTTATTGTTTCTCAATATATATATATATATATATATATATATATATATATATATATATATATATATATATATATATATATATATATAAGTACAGTCTGCTAAAGGATCACTTAGCATTGAAGTGTGAAAATGGCAGTCAGTATGCACTGTTAATTTCTATATTGACACACTAGATAGATAGATAGATAGATAGATAGATAGATAGATAGATAAAGTAAGATTTGGAGGACTATTTTAAAGGCTTATTTTTCAGTTAAATGATAAAAAAAAGCAGGCAAATGTACATTCTATAATTTGGATTATTATGAAAAAAATAGTACATGAAAAAAAACCTCTCCTAATTTCATGTAGATTTTACACCTGATGAAAGATGGAGACCAGAGCAGCCAAAACCTGTGGCATGGAACCCTGGCAGTGATAGTTGTTTTTTGTTTGAATTTTTATATAGGATTAAAAAAATGCATGAAAAGTTCCATTCTAGCAACTGAGAAGTCTAGAGCTCCAATACTGCCCAGTCCTTCCTGTCTCAAATTCAGCAAGGGAAACAAGTCAACATGTTTATAGGATAAGTAGCTTGCTAAACTTTCTAGGTCTGCCTTGAAATAAAATTAGTTAAAAAAAACTCAAAATTGCCTCCAGCTGGTTCAGTCTGATGATAGAGCATTGGGGTCCCTACTGTCAATCATCTCCTAGAACCAAGAGATAACAGATAACACAATAAACTTCATAATAATACTCTAAAATATTAAATTTAATCAAACAATGTGCGACAGGATAACTCAGACTGTGTATATCTAAATGAAAAGTTGTTCAATTTATAATACAATCTTTGATCTTTAATAATGACAAACATCTGGATTTAGTGCAGAAGGTCGGATCAAGAAACAACATCCTTGAAGTAGCTGGCCAGAATCAAATAGAGTGGCCATTCCAGTACAATCCACACCACAGCCTTAGCCCTTTGCTACTCCACAGCAGAATATGCTTCACTAGTGTGGAGCAGATCACTACACGCAAAGAAAATCAACCCTGCCTTAAACACTTCTTACAGATCAATCACTGGGTGACTCAAGCCAACCAAAGTAGATGACCTCTAACTGCTTAGTAGCATGCTCCCCCTTACATAAGAAGGACAATCCACAGTCTTATATGAATTTATTCATCAGACATCTAGCCACACTGAAGAGCTGTGATACAGTGAAAATGTCTGTGGATGACAATATATATCCTCCTGGGAAATTCGGTTGAGCTCTCTTGAGAAAAGGGTAATTTTAAAAATAGTGACTTCTACTGCTATTAACACATTGAATTGAGCTCTCTGGGCGACTGGTGTATTTCGTATAGAAAACATTAAAATTTCCCTTTCTCTTTGACATGCAAAGGGTGGGATCTCTGACTGATGCCAAATCAGTTGGGTTTCGATCATGGCTTGAAGCAATCAGACATCTAGCCACACTGAAGAGCTGTGATACAGTGAAATAGTTTGTCTGTGGATGATATATATATATATATATATATATATATATATATATAAATCCATACAAGATGCAGAACACTGAGAAAAAAGACCTCAAACTCAGAAGCAAGTGATAAACATATATATATGCAGAATAAAATGTCAGTGTATGTGTGTGTGTTTGTGTGTGCATAATATGTATTGAAATGTTTTTGGCCTGACCACAAAGCACTTCCCCCCCCCAAAAAAAGGGATCTGTTTGGGAAACACAAAGAAGCTGACAATTTTTCTCCTATTTCCTCCCCATGCCAGCCATTGATATTCAATCCTAAGTTAGAATATGAAATGCTGATTTTCAAGGCATATAATCCCTTCTCCGCCTCACTTTTAAAAATGGTGAGAAACAGGCTCCAATTCATTGTTTCACATCATTTCATCATTTGCCAGTGGGAATGAGGCTCAGTAAATAAATGGATGGGTGTGTACCTAATTCTAGACATAAAATAGAGTTATTGGATATTAAAGGAGAATTGCACAGCTCCACCCCTGCATCCTGTTTCAGTCCCCCATATTGTTGACAAAGTGGTCAAGATGAGGTCATGGTTTTCCCAAGAGCACCAGACAGTCAGAATGAAAACCATTTTGTTAACATCATTTTCATTTTCCACTTCAGTACCAGTCCCTTTCCTATAACATTCCTGGTGCCTTTTCAATGGATATTTTCATGGCAGTTATTCTCATGAGCTTTCCCTTTTGATACTGCAAGTTCACAAATTTAAATGCAGTACCGGATTGGCAGTTAGGTCTCATTATTTTGTTGTTGAAATTACCAGATATAACCATAAATTCTAGGCTAATAAATTTTCTCATGTACTTCTCACCTGTGGAAATTTCTTCTGACTCCATGCTTTCCTGTTAACTTTGATCTTCAAAAATTTAAATGCAATGTCAATCATTAGCATCTGTCTCCTTGAATCCTGTTCTTTTTATTATTCTTTCCCCTCAGTAATGGAAAAAAGTGTCCTTCACTCTCAGAAACACCTTGCATCTTAGTGGCTTTACCACCTTACTTTTCCTGAAATGATTAAAAAAGAAAAATTTAAGAGATGCTCATTGATTGCTTTCCACCTAACGCAACAATCAACAGTGACCCTTTAAAAATTTGCTGGTATCAGATGCCAATATGTTTCTTTCATCCATTAACAGAGTACTTTAAACCTGGCTAGATATGAGTAACCTAAAATATTCCATTATTTGAAAATGTTTAGATTACTAATTTCTTTATTAATGATTGCTACAGAGAAAGAGTTTCTAAAATTTCTTTGGCTTTATTTCAATTTTTCTTTTAATAATTATTTTCCATTTGGCAAACACTTGAGGGAACTTGCATAAAATAGAGTTTGGCTTGACAAAGAGACAAAAATTATAAGTTGTTATCAAATATGATTTTCTTCTGATTCTATATTTCCAGAAAGTGGAAAACATTTTATAAGGCTTCTCTTTTTTTTTTTTTACTCAGACTAGAAGATAGTTAAGTCACGGTGGCATAAATATGATTTTATTGAATGAGATAGGTTATCCATTTTTTTTTTATTTAAGCATCTGAATTTTTTTTTTTTATTTAAGCAGAATTTTTATTGCAATTCTAAGTTTCTGTTCATTTCTGAGAATCTTAAGAATTTCTAAATTATTTAAGGATTTCTAGATTATTTAAGGATTTCTAGATTATTTAAGAATTTCTAGATTATTTAAGAATTTCTAGATTAAGAATTTCTAGATTATTTAAGAATTTCTAGATTATTTAAGAATTTCTAGATTATTTAAGAATTTCTAGATTATTTAAGATTTTAGATTAAGAATTTCAATTAATGTCACTGAAAAGTAGGTCAGAAAAATATTAGTAAAATTTGACTTGATTTATTTTATGGCTTATCAAAATTTTTCCACGCTATTTAATTGCAAATTCTGTCATTTTTATAAACAGTATGTAGGAATATGTAAATCAGATTACAAAAGAGACAAAAAAACGTTCAGTTTGCACAATGTGTATGAGTGTCTGCTGTGTGTGTGTGTGTGTGTGTGTGTGTACACACAAAGCCGTTTCTGACACACTAGTAACTGGACTTTCTTTATTTGAGGGAAACTTTTGTAACGATTCCATATTAGTCATTGTAACAGATGTCAGAGGTTTGGTTGCATTAAAGTCAAATAGGCCTCCAGATGTTTGGTTTGATTTGGTTGGCATATAAATCTTTTCCAGGTTATCCAATGCTGAATTATGTTGTACAAGAGATTGGTCAACATAGATCAATTATGCAATGTCTGCGAGAAAATGTAACTTTCATTTTTTTTAGTGATTTCAATAAAAAGACTCCTTCCTATCAATTTAAATTTGCTTTTAAATAAAGCAAAGTATTTTGCTTATTAGAAATATTAAATTTAGTCTATTAGCTTGAAACTCATTTTAAACTCTACATATCACATTACTTTGGACCTAATCTACAGGATTTATATATATATATATATATATATATATATATATATATATTTGCATACACATGTGTATGTGTGAGAGAGAGAGAGCAAGAGTGAGTGACACCTGCACAAGGCCATTTCTGACACACTGGTAACTGTTAAGGCATATATACATACATGCTTAAAGAAAGCTCAAGGCTTATTTTGTATGGGGTCTGGCACCTTCAGTCATCACTTTGCATTTTCTGCTGAATTTGTCAAAGATGCAGTCAATTAGAGAAGAGGCAAGCATGACCGATTTCCAATATTTACTTGTAAACTGTTTCTCTCCATTTACAATTGACACATTTCTGAACCACGTATCTTTCTGGGTGAAGACTTCAGACAATGAGATGGTTTTCATTTTTTTATATTATTGAATGATTTGGATTCATTTGAGAAAAAGAAACTTTAACTCTTCAAGATGCAAATTGAGTCACAATATGAAACTTGGTTAATTCTGTTGTACGGGAAGAAAATATAAGAGGAAAGCTTTGTCTAAAACATTCTATTGAGCTGGAATTGAGTGTTAGAATAAATAAATGGAAGAAAATAGAAGAGGAATGATTTGTTGAAAACATTCTTTTTAGCGGGAATTGAGTGTTCGAATAAATAAATAAGAATGTCCATGGAGCTAAGACGGAAATAAACACCAAGACAGTCAAACATCGAATGACAAATAATGGATTCTCAGTTCAAGGAGTCACACATCTTTCTAATTAATGAATTAATACTTTGAAATAAATATTCAACATTTTTTAGCAATTGGATTGAGGTTCCACCGACAATAAAAAATATGCTTCATGATCCCTTTGAAGTGTATTTAAGCAAAGCTTCTAAACCAGACAACACAGTAAGGAAAAAGGATAGCAGCATAAAAGCAGTTCACTTCTGTGGCTTAAAAGAGATTTCCTTACTCATTCAACCATCTTCCTCACCAAGGTACATAACACTTACACATTCCTCTTCACTTTCACCCTTGTCTCTTTTTTTCTCACACATACACATGAAGAAATTACATTTCTTTTCATCTTAACAAACAAGGAACTTTAAGACAAGAATTTTTACACTCATGCATGCTGAGAAAAATTTAGTTGTAAAAACATGAAAATAAAAATATTTTATATTTAATCTTTATCACTCTGTATATGACTGCATTTACTGTACAAAAAGTTTATCCTGTCATTAAAGGTGACTCTGATTACTGAACAATAATTTGTTTGAATTTCATAGTTGTGTTGTCATATCCTGCTATGACAACAGAAAATAACTTTGAGTGAAATTAACAAGTTAATGCAATTGAGAGGCCTTGAAAAAGAATGCTGTAGAAATGAAAGTGACATTAATAATGCAGAGTGCTAAAGGTTAAAAACCTTTCTTGCCTTTTTCTTTGTTATGGGTTGATTCAAACCTGCAACATGTTATTGGACTTTATTTGAGGGAATATTTTGTAATGATACTATAGTAGACATTGTAATAGATGTCATAAGTTTGGTTGCATGAGAATTAAAAAGGTTGACATTGCTTTGGTTTGTCTTCTTTTTTATGTGCCGTGTCCCTTCAGGACATAGGCGATCATGGCTCTCCATTTCCTCCTGTCTCTTGTAGCTCTCAATAAGCTTTGACTTTTAACTATCTCTCTCAGACCCTGTTCTACCATCCAATTACTCAAGCCTAATGTTACACATTGCTTTCCCTTGTCCCTCTTTCCCTGTCTGCCCTGTGAGTATCAGATTTTCCATGCCCTCTTTTCTCATTATGTGTTCCAGAAATTTCAGCTGCCTCTTCCTGTTAAGTATAAGTTTCCTTTTTGTTTGCATCCTCTCATGGTTGCTCACATGTTTCTTACATGGTATCCTCAGCATCCTTCTGTAGAACCACAGCTCTGCTGCCTCGAGTCTCTTCTTCATCTTTAAGGACATTTGTTGCTGTAATGAAGGACAGATATCACATAGCAGTTCAGCACTCTAGCCTTTGTTATCAATGAAACAAGAGTAAAATAGGTTGAAATAGTTCCAGTTTAAATGAGAATAAAAAAAATGAGGACAGTTGGTGCATTGTTTGGCAAAACTGACAGTGGTGGGGTGGTTGTAAGATGTGGTAATCTTTCTCTTTTATAATTTCTATAATTTTTATAATTTCTAAATCAGTTATTTGAACAAGTGAAACATTTGGCTGAAAAAGAATTTATATTCATTTAAATAAATATCGTTTGCTTTTATATACTGCTAATATTTTGGACTTCATCAGGTGTATATTGATCACAACATTTCGGTCATTGTGCCCTCTGGACTTCATCAGGTGGAATGAAGAGTTATTATTTACACTATTTTCATGCAGACTATTATCCTCATCTTTGTTGTTCTCATCACAATGTTTCGGTCGTTGTGCCCTCCAGCTTTCATCAGGTATATATTGATCTAATTTCTATCTGAATTTCTGGGATGAGGAGTTATCATTATTTACACTATTTATATACAGACTGTTATCCTCATCTTTGTTGTTCTTATTACAATGTTTCAGCTGTTATGCTCTCTGGCCTTCATCAAGTCTATGTCATTTTATAGCTTAGTGGATTAAAGTGTTGGTTCGTGTATTCATTGACATAGTAATTGTATGTTCAATCTCTGAGCCAGGCAGTGTGTACTTGGACTCAGTGTAATCTCTGGGTTAAGACACCATATTCCTTGTAAAATGAGTAGAATAAATACCATCAATTGCTCCTGGTAAAGAAGCTGTGAAGAGCCATAACTGCCCATGTTCTGATGCTGCATATATATATATATAAAGAATATTTCAGGTATTGGAAAAGCTGAGTGACAAAAATATGGAATATTATCCTTTATATTTTTTTTTATTTTGATTGTTTTTCATTTCATTTTTCATTTTTAATCTATTTTCATTCTATTTTTATTTTCATTCTATTTTTCATTCTTATTCTATTTTTCATTTTCATTCTATTTTTCATTTTTATTCTATTTTTCATTTTCATTCTATTTTTCATTTTTATTCTTTCATTCTATTTTTTCTTTTGATTCTATTTTTCCTTTTTATTCTTTTTCATTTTTATTTTATTTTCATTCTATTTTTCATTTTCATTCTATTTTTCATTTTTATTCTATTTTTCATTTTTATTCTATTTTCATTCTATTTTTCATTTTTATTCTATTTTCATTCTATTTTTCATTTTTATTCTTTTTCATTTTTATTCTATTTTCATTCTATTTTTCATTTTTAGTCTATTTTCATTCTATTTTTAATTTTCATTCTATTTTTCATTTTCATTCTATTTTTCATTTTTATTCTATTTTCATTCTATTTTTCATTTTCATTCTATTTTTCATTTTCATTCTATTTTTCATTTTTATTCTATTTTCATTCTATTTTTCATTTTCATTCTATTTTTCATTTTTATTCTATTTTCATTCTATTTTTCATTTTTATTCTATTTTCATTCTATTTTTCATTTTCATTCTATTTTTCATTTTTATTCTATTTTCATTTTATTTTTCATTTTCATTCTATTTTTCATTTTTAGTCTATTTTCATTCTATTTTTTCTTTTGATTCTATTTTTTCAGTTTTATTCTTTTTTCATTCTATTTTTTCTTTTGATTCTATTTTTCATTTTTATTCTTTTTCATTTTTATTTTATTTTATTCTATTTTCATTCTATTTCTCATTTTCATTCTATATTTCTAAACAAGTACAAAACAAGTAATTTTATCAGAATCAGTTTCAACATGAACCATTTTCTCTGAGAGACATTCACCAACACCATTCCATCAATGCTGAAAGATATCAGTCATATTAAAAGACTCAAAGTTCAAAGTGACAAGAGCCAAAATGATGCATGTTCCTCTTTTATCTTCAAAGTCACATAGACAAACAAATGCATTGGCTGAACAACATAAATCATTCACTATCAGCCAATCCTTACCCACTCTAGATTTCAGCATGTGCTACAATATAAAAGGGAATAAACAGAATATCTTGGCAGAAATCTAAAAGATAACTCAATAAATCAATATTAAAATTATCAGAGAAATATATATATATATATATATATATAGATATGGATATAGATATATATGATCATCTACTCAAATATGGTCATCCACTAAAAATAATAATCTATTGCCTCAATAAATAAAAAATCCTTTGCTTCTTGAGAAATTGCTTTGTTTGTGTTAGGATACAAAACTGAGCAGATATGAATGTTTTGAGAGGCTGAAAAAGATTTGCATTTATAAGGCAGTAATCGACATTGCCTGATTGGCAATGCACATTGTAGCTGAGTTGGAATAAGCAAGTTGGATCTGCCAAGAGGGATGCAGGTTAAAAATCATGTAAAGAAAATGCATATTTTTCTTTAATAAGATATTTTGAATGTTCAGACAGGTAGTTGAAAATAAAACTAAATATACTGTTTAATATATAAATGGAATGTCTACTCAAATATATTTAAGAATATATATATATATATCTTACTTATTATAAAACACAGATTGTGTATGTGTGTGTGTAACGTTTATATATTGGATCGGATTTCCTACATTTTTCAACCGATTTCAACAAAACTTCACAGGACTACATAAAATTACCTTGTGGTGGTTCTAACAGCACCAAAAATGGGAAAAACATAATTGTTTTTGCACAAAACCAATTTGAAAACACGATTAAGAGACATCGTGAAAATGGAAGGGGACAACTCACATCGGGTTGTTTGTGTGAGTGGGTTCCTTTAAATATGGGAGCGGATTTCCTCTATTTTTCAGCCGATAAAACAAAACTTCACTTCTTATTTCGTGTTTCTTATTGTCTTGCACACTTTTTTCCTTTATTCTTAACATTCAGAATGCTTTAAAAATTCCATTTACAAGACAATTATTTATAATAAAATTCTATTCAATTGGGAGACTCATAACGATTGAAAACAATGTTTTTGTTTGTGTTTGACCAATTTGTAAAAAATAAAAAAAAAACTAATTAAGACATGCGTGTCCGTCAACCTTAAACAATAATCTAACGATCTCTACTGATTTTACGAATACAAACATCGGATAAATTCTTTATCTTTAGGGAAAGATAATGAAATCTAAACATACACAAGTCCTAACTAAAAATAATAACCGAAACGGGAAACTACTTTATACACATGGTGTCCAATTTTTTACTGTATTCAATAAGTAAAAATCATAAATTGTAAAAGATTATTATTACAGAAAGGTGTAGCGGGCACTCCGTGCGGCCCCGTATCACTGAAAGGGGTGAACGAGGTCACAAGAGACCCGCTGACATTTTTGAAGACGTTAAATCTGACGGTGAAACAATATGGACGACAGAACGAGGATATGTATGATAAATGGGAAAGAAAAAGGAAATAAAGATGGTCGGAACAGTGGAAAAGGTGCATTGATGGTCGAGGTTGGTGTTGGTAGTTGCTAGGATCATCGTTGTTGGGGGTTGAAGCTGATGTGGGTTGTTGCCAGGATGATCGCTTGGTGGTTGCTGGTTGGTTGATGCCAGGATGATCGTCGTTGGTTGTTGAAGCTGAGTTGTTGCCGGGTGCAATGTTTGTCGTTGCCGGGGTGCCAACTTGTTGCTGTAGTTCGTGTTGCCAACTTGTTGTTTGTCATTGCCGGGATGACAACTTGACGTGTTGGGGAAGGGAGAGGAAGGAGAGAGAGAGAGAGAGAGAGAGAGAGAGAGAAGAGAAAGAAAGTTCCCAACTATCGTCAAGTTGGCAGACAAAAAAAAATGGGAGCGTAACTTAATACACAGCCCGTTGATCGGCGTAAGGGGCCTGCGTAGCCGACCATTTCGGTCGCCGACCGCCTCCTAGAATCTAGCGAGAAATCACTGTCTTCTGACAAGGAGACCAGCAAGAGAAATTGGCTGGCTAACCGAAAATCTATAATAAAATACTACGAGGTTAGCTAAAGAGAACTAAGGTCTAAAATGACTAGTAGTATATTACAACTAGGTTTGTAATATAACCTAACTAAAAAGGTTGCTAGTCCCTCCGACGTGTTAACAGTGTGTAAGGAGCATGAATGAGAGGTCAAGGTCGAAATGACCTGTTCCTCTGCCGGTTCAAGGATAGAAGGAGGAGGTAACTCCGACAAAGGCTACTAAATGAATAAGATTTGTTAGATCATAATTAATAAGCCCAAATAAAGATAATAATTTTGTATTAGAAACAACTGTAATTATGAATCACCACAAGCAAAATATGCAATGTTTTTTACTGTATTCAATAAGTAAAATCATAAATTGTAAAACTAAAAGATTACAGAAAGGTTACCTACATTTTTCAACCGATTTCGACAAAACTTCACATTTTTTTTGGCATGTAGTGTTTCTTATTGTCTTGCACACTTTTTCTTTTTATTTTTACATTCAGAATGCTTTAAAAATTCCATTTACAAGACAATTGTTTATAAAATTATTCTATTCAATTGGGAGACTCATAACGATTGAAAACAATATTTTGTTTGAGTTTGGGTTTGACCAATTTGTAAAAAAAAAAAAAAAACTAATTAAGACATGCGTGTCTGCCAACCTTAAACAATAATCTTTGTCAATTTTATTTTTCAGTCTTTATGATGGTGGATACTTGATCTATCTCTTATTGTTATTGGCTCTACTGCTAGTATATATATATATATATGATCCAGCAGATTATTATTTTAGTAGATATTACCCATCTAAAAATAGCTACAAATTAAATTCATGAATGAGACTCTGATAAAGATTTTAACTTAACAGTCATTCACAACATTAAAATATTACTATTAGTAAATTTTTATTTTTTTTTATTATTGTTGTTTATTAATATAGTATTCAACTTATATTAAATCCCTAATTTATTTGTGGAGAAGTTGAATATTTAAATTGCTAACAAGCATTAATTTTATTTTCTTTGTGGAGTTTTTAAACATTTAAATTACTATCAAACGTTAAAATCTGTTTTTATATAAATTGCTATACCACCCCTCTTCTTCCTCCAAAAACCCTACATACATCTCTTATCTCTTTACTTCCCCCTTTTTTCTTTTTCCCTTTTTTCTCCTTTTCCTTTTCCCATATCATTTCCGTTGAGTTGACTGATTAAATAGGTCAATATCTGATCCTTACCCCCTCCTTCCTCAATATTATAATAAAAAGAAATATATTCCCTCTCTAAACTCGACCATGTCTCTCATACCATTTCTCACCACCCTCTATGTCAACTTATATAAGCTTAATACTACCCGTCAAAAGTGTAAGTTTTAAATTCATTTTTCGTTTCACCTTTTGAAAGTGAAGTCTGAAGATCCAGAGAAAAATAAAATTCTCTGGTGAAATAAATTATTAAAAATAGAGCCTTAAAGTGGTTTGTTTTTCTTTAAATTAAATTATTCGCTCCTTGGGATTATCCATACAGATTACCAAGATTTTCATTACTATATATATATATATATATATATATATATATATATATATATATATATATATATAATGTAATTGTTTTTTTTTTAATATATTATCATCACAACACTGAAATTCCCATGTTTCAAAACTCAAACTTCAATTAAATTCCATCATAAAAATTAAACTTAAAATACAAAGTTCCGTTCCATTGTCAAGAAATGCTAAGAATAACTTTTCAGAAATTGATTTACTTAATTTATAAGCCCAGACAAATTTGATATTTTGAGATGTTGGGGTCAAGGAACATTCAATCGTTTTTATTTTTGTAGGTATTAAGATTTAGCTTATTTAGAAAAGTCATGTATCTAATGTATTGTAGCAATCAAGTCAGCCAAGTAGTCAAGGTGGAGGCTGGGGTATCTATCTATTGACAAAAACTATCTTTGTTCAAGTAGAAATTTGTGACAGTGTCTATGTTCCAACACATCGTCGTCTGGGTTTCAATAGCAATACAGTTGGTATTTTTATTTAATTTTTATTTTTACATAAATTTCAATTACAGTTTTTTCAAAAAGGGCATTCAAATGTTATTTAGTCACATTTTTAATATTTATATTTTTATTGGTACTGACTTAAGATATATAGTCAGAGAATGCTTTTTCAAGCATTGCAGAAAAGAAAAGTGCAAAGAGAAAAGGAACAAGAAAGAAACCTTGCTTTGTACCATTGGAGACAAAAACGGCATCCGATTACTCACTTCCCAACCTTACAAAAGCTTTCATTCCAATAATAATATGGAGCATTTTTTCTGGAACATCTAATTTTGACAAAACATTCCAAAGAGCAGTTTGAGATACAGTATCGAAAGCCTTTGTGAAGTCTACAAAAACAACAAAAAGATCCTTATTTTGTTCTTGTAACTTCTCCCGAGTCTGTCAGAGACAAAACATCATATCCACAGTTCCTCTACCGGATCGAAAACTGCACGGGGTCTTTGGTAATGCCAATTCTGAGACAAATTCATTAAGCCTATTCAGGATGATACGAGCAAGGATTTTGCCAGCAACCGAAAGAAGAGATATTCCTTTATGGTTGTCACTTTTCACACCTGTTCCCTTTGCGATTATACAAATGGATAATTGAAGTATCATTAGATTGCTCTGACACTTCTCCCTTTTCCTACAGAAGGTTGAAAAATTCACATATTTTTTGTATCAAAAGATTGGTGCCACATTTGTATATTTCAGCTGGAATTCCAACTTCGCTAGAGGTTTTTTCCATTCAAAAGCCACTTGATGGCTTTCTTGAGCTTGAAGGTTCAAGGGTTAGCAGAAAAGCTTTGTACAACGGGTCTCTGAGGAAGATTTTTTATTTCTTCAGCGTCAACAAATGAATCCTGATTTAGAACCATGGAAATGTGTTCAGCCCAGCATTTGATAATGTGAATTTTGTCTGCCAAAAGAGTATTATCTGAAGAAAAGCTTGGTGATAGACTGCTGGAAATGGAGCCAAAAACACCTTTCAAGTTTTGGTAGAATAATTTGAAGTCACATCAGTCAGCAGCTTTCTGTAAAGCTTTAGCCTTTGCTGTCCACCAGCCTTCTTTCATCTCTCTCAATTTTGCTTGAGACTTTCCCTTGGCTGATTTAAAGGTCTGTTTCTTTGTCTGCCATCGAAATATGATGACATATATGCACGTTTTCACGGAGAGATTTAATTTCTAGATCGTTTAGATCAAAACAGTCTTGATGTTTACACTGAACATACCAGGGTATTTCTTTTACTGAGTCATACAGTATGTTTTGTAAAGCAGACCATGTGGATTCAACTTCATTGCCTGCATCAAGAGATGAAGGTTTTGAGTCACACAATGTTTGGAAAGAGTTTAATATTTACCTGTCTTTTAGCTTTGTTATGTCTACCTTCTTTGGCAGTTTTGCTCTATTATTTCTAACAGAATTCTTCAAATGCATTGCTGTATGCGAGCAAACAATTTTGTGAATATATATAATATATATATATATATATATATATATATATATATATAATTATAGTCATATATACATATATATGATATATATATATATATTCATGTATAAATATATATTCATATATATACATGTATATATATATATATATATATATAATGAAACAGTAATTTTAATTTATTTGTACAAAACAGTTATTTCTGAAGAAAGATTGAGGTCAATATCAAATATCAAATATATATATAAATAAATAAATAAATACTTTGATAAAAAACATTATTATTTTTTTAATTTGCAACTTTTTCTATATATACATATTAAGAAAGTATACGTGGCTTCTCATTATGCTATATATATATATATACATATTCATATATATATATATATTCATATATATATGAATATGTATATATATATATATATATGTACATATACGTATGTATGTACGTGTATATGTTATTGTGTATGTGTGTATACGCATGTGTTTTTGAACATAGAAATATAGGTCCTTGCTAGATTAGATAATCGTTATATTTATTTTTTATATGTTTATATTTCATTTGTAACCTGTAGTCGATATTAATTTTGTCAAATTTTCCTTATTACTCAGCGGCCCTTTTAGTAAATGCCCTTCAGTTTTAGTTTCCCCCGCCCCATCTCTCTCCCCCACCCCTTTTTCTTTTCTTTTCCTCTCCCTCCCTCTTCTTCTGATCTTTAAGATTAGATCGTCTATATTGTGTGTGTATGTCACCACAAAATGTATCCTTTCCGGTTACATCTTTAATGTATTAGACATCCGAGAACATTCATATTTCTCTCACTTAAACCGTCTTTGACTCCCCTCTCTAAAACTTCTCTCTGTTAAATTTTTATCCCCCACCTTCTCTCATCTGTTACCCCTCTCTATAGCTCTAACATTCGTCTCACAGTCTCATACTTAAACTCTCTCTAAATTCTTTTTTTTATTTCCGGAGTTGTTTTTTCTGTTTTCTTTTTGAATTTGTAGGTCTGATGAATTGAATCGTATTTATGATTCCAATGGAATAAATTATGACCATGGAATATTAGTGTTTAAGCCTTTTTTTATATATATATATATATATATATATATATATATATATATATATATATATATATGTATGTATATATACATATATATACATATATATATAAATATATATATATATATATATATATATATATATATATATATATATATATATATATATATATATGAATATATATATATAAATATATATATATATATGTATGTATGTATGTATACATATATATACATATATATATATAAATATATATGAATATGTATATATATATACATGTATATATATAAATATATATATATATATATATATATATATATGAATATCTATATGTATATATACTAGCAGCATGGCCCGGCGTTGCCCGTGCTTGATTTAAAAATCGTACGACTCATACAGCAATTGCTATCACTTGACTTAAAATATTTTTGGCCTTCCTTGCCTTTAAAGGAGTGCCCTTTGCCATGCTGAGGTTGCTACATCCCTTACTTCTTGCCTATCTCACACTGCAAATTTTTTCTAAGCTCTATACTAAACATTAAATCTGTTACGAAAAAAGAACTAAATAAAATGAACACAAAACGATCAGCTTTAAAAAAGGACTCGTAACTGGAAAAACTGAATGAAAAAAGAAACACTTTTTCACACCCAACCCAGTTCTGCGGAATCAGAATCAACGTTGAGTTTAAGCAAGTGAATGAGCCAATTGGAGTAAAGAGCCATGCAGATTTAAATTTTACCCACTTGTGACGAATGCAGCTATCAATTTTTTTTGCATGCTAACATGCTAGTTAACATTCATGTTAGTCAGCTTTTGGCTCTCACACTGGCCAATAGAATCTTCCTGTCTATTCGTGGCAGCCAGCTATAGGCTCTCACTCTGGCCAGTAGAAAATGGCCACAAACTACATGAAAACTGCCGTAGAAGCATGAAAAAATCGATTATTTCCACTATCAATAGGAGTTGGAAAATGCAATGTTGGCCTTCCTGCTAAGTTGGAACATGTGCATGTAAATTTTGGTGCAAATCTGTTGAAAATTGTGGCCGTGGATTCATTACACACACATCCTGCCTTTTATAGATAGAGATATACACATAGATATATGAATATATATATATATATATATATATATATATATATATATATATATATATATATGAATATATATATATATATATATATATATATATATGAATATATATATATATGAATATGTACATATATATGTATATATGACTATAATTATATACATATGAATATGTATGTAGATATAAGAATATATATATACATATATACATGAATATGTACATATATATATATGAATATATATAGGCACATATATATGTATATATATGAACATATATATATATACACCTATATATATATATATATATATATATATATATATATAAATGTGTGTGTGCATATATATGTATTCATATTCAAATGTATATATGTGAATATACATATATTCACGTTCAAATATATATATATATATATATATATATATATATTATTCATATTCAAAAATATATATATATGTGCATATATATATGTACATTCAAACATATATATATATATTCAAATATACATAAATATAATATATATATATATATATATATATATATATATATATATTCATATTCAAATATATATATATATTCAAATATACATATATATATATATATATATATATATATATATATATATATATATATATATATATACAATCCCAATGACTTGTGACTTTGTGCTAGCACAGCTATTGATGGATCCCAAAGGTTCCTCCAAACCAATTTCACTCACAAGGCTTCGGTCAACCCATGGTGTGGTTCTCAGGCACATTCCAAAGTTGCTGCAAACTGGGGTCATCCCACCTCCATCCTGTTAACATCAGGAAGTCTCCTTCCTGACAAATCAAATGTGGTTGGATTAGGACCTGGTTCTCCTGGTCAGAAAGTTAATGTTCTAACCACTCAGCATATATATATATATATATATATATATATATATATATATATATTCGAAAATTATAACATAAATATGTTATAAGATCGCTACAAAAATAGCCAATTTGTTTCAACACTTCTGGTGTCTTATCAAGTGATAGTGTTGAATGTAGAATAAAGAGTTTTAGAAGGTTCAAACCAATCAAACACCCACCGCTAGGGGAAACGCTGTTACATAATCTGCAATGACCAATCAAAATACAAGTATATCAGAATTCAAAATAATAATTATTTGGTTATAATAATTAATGCCTTAATGTTAGGGTTAGACTAAAATAGAAATCATTCTAATTAATATTAAAATTTCCTATAAAATTGAAAATTAAAAATTACCAATTTTAAATTTAATCCTTATTAAGTTTAAAATATTATAAAATTATTTAAAGAAGAACCTGAGGAAAAAATATGTATGTTTTGTTATTTATTCATTTTTAATTGAAAGGCCAAAAATTCAATTAGATTAAACATTAAAATCTAATGTTGTGCTAAGCTTCATTACAGCTTAGATACATTTGAAGTGATGATATTAATTCAACTCTCCAAGTTTTTCTTTACCACTGGATTAGCTGGGTATTGAACCTACAACTGTTTGGGTCAAGTGACTAGATGCCACTAATTGTTTTATCCACTGGGGCCTGTCTCCTTGAGGACAAATTGTGGCACATGAAACTAGAACACTCTACCCTGGTGGCCAATATAAAGGGTTCACTTTTGAAATTCCAGTCTCCTGAAGAAGTCTGGTGAATATAACAGCCGAAACATAATGAATATCACAACAAAAATGAGAACAACAGTTCGAACGATGGAAATAGTGTAAATAATGCTTTTCTCAGTAAATATATGTACTTGTTTGTCAGGTACAGCAACCATTTTTTCTGTGAATAATGGTTGTATTTTCATGAATATCTAATGTGTCTTATTATTTCAATTATTTCTTTAGTCTAATTCTTCCTTATTATTTCAACGGAAACTGAGCTGACAGAAAAGTAGATTTTTGAAAAAAAATTGGTGAAAATTTCAAATCAAAGTAAAACAAAAAAAAAACATTTCATCAATCTGTTCAGATTTGTAAATTTTCTTTTTCATATTTTTCCTTCATTTTTTTTTTCTCTGACCCTTTCTTTCATCTTTCATTGAAAAGCTCACTCTATTAAATTGGCAATATTGGAAATATTACAAATTTCCCCTATCCTGTGAAATATAATTGAATCTTGTTAGGTAGCCATTTTTAACTCCCATCATTGCCTTCATTTTCCTTGTTATTTGTCCATTTTCATGTTATTTAAAAATCATATTAGGAAAATATTTGTGACATATTTTAAAGTGCACAATTGTCTTTTTTAAGTTTCTTTGTTTTTTACTTCTTCAAATTAATTTTATTTATTACTCTTCTAGCATGTACAAGGTGCAATAAAACAAAGTGCAATAAACAGAGAGTTTGCATTAGAATGAACTGTTGCATTTTGGTAAAACATGCCAGGCAATTTGTCGAAGGGAAATACTTCCTTCTTTTAGTGCTCATGAACTTATTCCATTTGATTGAAGAACAATTCCAATCAACTCTTCTCCAAAATATTTACAGCTAATGTTTTCATCTCACAGATATTTTGACTTAATCATTTTGTATAAAAACAGCAGAGAGAAATGGTTAATTTTCATTAAAATTTTGCAAATCGTCAGTAAATATTTGATTATACACTAGTTGAAGTACCTGTTTACACTGGGTAAGAGATCAAAACTTGGATTATAGCCAGTTATAGTGATAGTCAGGGTTATCTTGTAAAACTTCCTTTTTTTCTATATGCCACAACCCTTCATGATGTGGGGGACAATCAACTTCAACTTCCTATCATTTGTAGCTCTTAATAACTTTTGTCTTTTTACAATTCCATTCATTTTACCATCCATAAAGAACAATTTAAATTTAAAATTGATAGGTCAGGTGATCTGACTAGCAGTTTTGAATACCTATTGGAGAGAGTAGAATCTTTGCCACAGAACAAATCATTATTATTTGGTAAATTTAGTTTTTACTGGACACTCTACATTTGTGACCTTGTTCCAGACAAAATTAAGCTTAGTAAATACATACAGAAATTGTCTAACACAGTACTTAAGAAATATTGGTTTCAATCCCTATTAGGAGTGACTGCAAAATATTTTCCCCTCCCAATTTATAGGCAGAAGCACAAAAATGCATGCTGGGATTTTTTTCCTAGCCAATAAAATAGGCTGGTTCCTGGTTTCATCTGATTCAGTCCCAGTCTGTCTTGTATTGAAGTCAGAATGCTATGTTCTCTTGTCCAATCTTGCTCTTGTGTGTCAGCCCCAATTTTTAGTTTGTGAACGTTTTGCCATATTACTGTTGCTTTGCCTTATTACTGTTAATTTGCCTTGCATATTTTGTTTGCTTGCTTTATATTATTTTTTCTCTGTTCTTTTCTTTTCTTTTTCTTGTTATTGCTTATTGCAAACCTTGTCAATTTTGTTTGTTGAACTGTTCTGTTACTTATTTTGCATTTTGACCATGGCAACTTACTCCACACTTTATAACTAAGAAATCTTTTTTTTTGTTTTACAATATCTTTGTTATTGTCATTATACTGTTCATGTACATCATAACAGCAATTAGTAGCAAAAATTAGGAGACTTGAATCAAAGCTTTCATATTTAATATTACATTTTACTACATGCCAATATTTCGTCAATTACCGTCAACCAATGTGTGTATCAGTGACCCCATTCATCCTTTACAATTCCTTCCTAAAAGCAAATGCAAATCACTAAATGCAGAAACAATGGCAAGATAATCCTCTTCATGCTCAATACTCTGCCCATACCAAACAAGCTGATATAGATGGTATACTGTACCTATGGACTATAATGGGTATGTACCAATTCATATACATACAGTAAAATATACTGTATGGGGTAGTCATTTGTCTTCCTATTGGGATTCATTTGCGATTCACCTTTACTCACTTTTTGTTCACCACTAGCAGTTCATTACTTACTACATGCTGCAGGTGAATCTTGTATGTTGTTAAGATTAAATAATTAAGTAATGTTGTTAAAGATTACCATTCCATTTCCAACCTCCATTTTGATTATTCTTATTCCTTTTCTAGGTTTACATCCTCATTGACATAGTTTAAGGTTGCTTTTTTGATCGTCTCTTCTTTGAATAGCACTCTTGATGGATTTCATTATATTTGGTTCAACATTATGTCCAAACCTAGTCTAATCAAGCACGCCAGAGTGACTAGTAGATGTTATGGAATATACTGTCTGGTGGGGGATTCACCTCTAGCAGTTCATTACTTACTACATGCTGCAGGTGAATCTTGTATGTTGTTAAGATTAAATAATTAAGTAATGTTGTTAAAGATTACCATTCCATTTCCTCCATTTTGATTATTCTTATTCAGTAACCTTTTCTAGGTTACAACATAACATCCTCATTGACATAAAGGTTGCTTTTTTGATCGTCTCTTCTTTGAATAACTTTTGATGGATTTCATTATATTTGGTTCAACATTATGTCCAAACCCTAGTCTAATCAAGCACGGCCAGAGTGACTAGTAGATGTAATACAGTGGAATATACTGTCTGGTGGGGGGATTCACCCATAGCAGTTCAAATGCTGCAGGTGAAATGTTGTTGATTAAATAATAATGTTGTTAATGATTACCATTCCATCAACCTCCATTTTGATTATTCTTATTCAGTAACCTTTCTAGGTTACAACATACTACATCCTCATTGACATAGTTTAAGGTTGCTTTTTGATCGTCTTCTTTGAATAGCACTCTTGATGGATTTCATTATATTTGGTTCAACATTATGTCCAACCCTAGTCTAATCCAAGCACGGCCAGAGTGACTAGTAGATGTAATACAGTGGAATATACTGTCTGGGGGGGTAGCAGTTCATTACTTTACATGCTGCTGAATCCTAATGTTGTTAAAGATTACCATTCCATTTCCAACCTCCATTTTGATTATTCTTATTCAGTAACCTTTTCTAGGTTACAACATACTACATCCTCATTGACATAGTTTAAGGTTGCTTTTTTGATCGTCTCTTCTTTGAATAGCACTCTTGATGGATTTCATTATATTTGGTTCAACATTATGTCCAAACCCTAGTCTAATCAAGCACGGCCAGAGTGACTAGTAGATGTAATACAGTGGAATATACTGTCTGGTGGGGGATTCACCTCTAGCAGTTCATTACTTACTACATGCTGCAGGTGAATCTTGTATGTTGTTAAGATTAAATAATTAAGTAATGTTGTTAAAGATTACCATTCCATTTCCAACCTCCATTTTGATTATTCTTATTCAGTAACCTTTTCTAGGTTACAACATACTACATCCTCATTGACATAGTTTAAGGTTGCTTTTTTGATCGTCTCTTCTTTGAATAGCACTCTTGATGGATTTCATTATATTTGGTTCAACATTATGTCCAAACCCTAGTCTAAACGGCCAGAGTGACTAGTAGATTGGAATATACTGTCTGGTGGGGGATTCACCTTAGCAGTTCATTACTTACTACATGCTGCAGGTGAATCTTGTATGTTGTTAAGATTAAATAATTAAGTAATGTTGTTAAAGATTACCATTCCATTTCCAACCTCCATTTTGATTATTCTTATTCAGTAACCTTTTCTAGGTTACAACATACTACATCCTCATTGACATAGTTTAAGGTTGCTTTTTTGATCGTCTCTTCTTTGAATAGCACTCTTGATGGATTTCATTATATTTGGTTCAACATTATGTCCAAACCCTAGTCTAATCAAGCACGGCCAGAGTGACTAGTAGATGTAATACAGTGGAATATACTGTCTGGTGGGGGATTCACCTCTAGCAGTTCATTACTTACTACACACCACTGGTGAGTCTTGTATGTTTTTAATGTTCCATTTCCAATGTTTGTTTTGGTTATTCTTATTCAGTAACTTTTTCCTAGGTTACAACAATAGACAAACCCCAAACCTATCTGTTGTTATGTAGTGCAGGGCTAAAAGCTGAAACAAAGGTTTTATTCTTGCTGCACAGAACCAATGCTTGCTAACTAGAAATTAACAAGCACACATACTGAAAAATTGTGTTAGCCCCAAATGTAAATTATGTGATAAATATCCAGAAACAACTGACCACCTTGTATCATGTTGCATGGTGTTATCACCCACTGAATATAACACTCAGAATGATAGAGTCAGCCAATATCTGCACTGGAAAATATACAACTTTTACAGGAAAGAAAATGTAAGAAACTGGTATGAACATCACCCAGACCCTGTTTCAGAGACAGAAACTGTAACATTTTTATGAGACTTTACAATACACACAGATAGATCAATCTAAGCTCAACACTGAGACATTGTGTTCAAAGATAACAAAAACAGAATGTGCTTTCTTATTGACATGGCAGTCCCTGTAGACCATAATGTATCTTTGAAGATCTTTAAAAAACTATCAAAATACAAGAACCTTGTAATAATGTAGCATATGAGGACATCAATAATTCTAGTTGTAGTTGGAGGTCTTGAATTGATTGAAAAAGGTTCCAATAAACTCATAGAAGGGATTCCTGATAGGCTATGCCTTAAAGAAATACAAAGTGGAATACAATTGCAATAATAACAACAACAAAAACAACAATAATAATAATAGTTATTTTTCAATGCCAAAATATTGTGAAAGATTAAAAATTCATTTGGTAGGGAGAACTGCTGAGCATAATTGGTTTTTTCAAGTTCACAAATATTTTTTTTTCTTTCTGGAATGTTAATAAGAAAAAAGAAATTAATCTGACACTGAACAGTTACAAATGATCATTTTTGACATGAAAGATATTTCTACTTTACTCTAAAACATTAGAAACCTTCTTTCTTTGTGAAGAAGAATTTCATTTTTTTTATATTAAAGAGTTTCTTCTAAATTAAAGGTTGTCCAGAAAAAGATTGTGGTTTAAAAATTTTTTAAAAAGTTCACTTAGGATCAGATCTCTCATCCTTCTCTTAAATTTCATTCCTTCTCACAACCTTTCTCGTACGAAATGAACAAGAACTTCCTTTCCATAAATTTTTTTTTAAGCATTTCACCCCAAGCAAGGCAGAAAGAAACTAGCATGCAACGGGTTACAAAGAGTTGGAGCTAGAGCAAATAGGAGTGAAAGAGGAAAGCATGAAGAGAAGGATAGGGGATAGATCAAGGCATCTGGCAACGTCAATTGATATTACATTTGAATAGTTGGAGATTATAGCTATCAGGGAAACAGAAAAATGGAGAAGTTCCACAGGCGAGAGGTGTGACAGATGAAGCTATTGGAGTAGAAGAGACAGCTACATTTAACAGTTTTGACAGTGAAAGGGTGTGAGTGAGATGCCAGCCTAGTAAATTCATGAAGTCTGGGAACCAGCGAAAGCAGCTCCTCTTTTCCTGCAATATATTTCTGTAAATGAAATCGCTGCCTGTCACCGCTTCTTTCTCTCACCTCCCCACAAACATGAAGTAAGTTACATTCCATTATCTTTTCTTCCTTCATTCAAACTACAAACCACACAGAAGCATGCTGGGATTTCATCCTAACCAAGAGAGTTCACTTCTTGGAATCAGCCACCATATTTTTGTTCTTTTTTGTCTTGAAGTCAGAAAACTACAATCATTTGACTGTATCCCTTCTGCATAGTAACAACATTGTAACTTTATAAACTTTTTGACATTACTAGTTACATTGCCTAGTTTGACGTGCTTAGTATTATTTTACCCTGTTTTTTTTTGTTGTTATTGCTTATTTGTCAATTCTGTTTTTAGCATTTTTGCCAACTCCACTTACCCATAACCAATTACTCTACAAATATACTCTCACATGAGGTGACTCAGTCAGCTGTAAGATTGTATTTAATGAGTTGGTCTACTGTGTGGCAGTTTCATTCACAATTACATCTCTTTCCATATATTTTTTCAAAACCTGCAGATTTAGTTCCTTGTGACTTCTGGCTTTTCCAAAAGCTAAAATCATAAATGAAAGGAAGTGGGCTGTGGACAAGATTAAGGAGAGTGTAACAAGACACCTGATGACAATCTCAAAAGAAAACTTTGCAGACTGTTTTGAAATGTCTAAGGAATGGTAAGATAGGTGTGAGAAGTCCTAAACAAGATACCTTAAAGAAAAATTATTTTTAATACCACTGACCTATGGAAGGCTATATTTCATCAATATTAAATGGCTACATTTTTTCTCTGTTTATATATCTCAGTTAAATTTAGTACATGTAATCACATATAGCACTGTCTGAGGTAATGATTGCTATCTTCTGCCTATATAGTTCTTATATAGATTTGACAATTCTAGAAAGAAATTCGGATTACCAACACACAAACAGAGAATGTCTCATAACGAGAATATTTCACATTGAACATGAAGAAAAATTAATTATTTTTAATAATATGTAGAAATCTCCACTTTTTTACCTGAAGGCGGTCATGAGACCAGAAACACGGTCGTAAATTTATGTAAAACAAAGCATAATATTTTTCTAAATAAATCCACATTACAACCAAAAACGTTTATGCACCTCTCTTCTTTTTAATATACATACTTTTCTCTCGTTGGAACCACTACAACATATTTATTTTTATATATATATATATATATATATATATATATATATATATATATATATATATATATATAAATAAAAAGATGCTCTGTAAATTTACATTGAGCACTATTTTGTAGCGAAAAAAAACATATTTTAAATCAATTAATTTATTTATATATATATATATATATATATATATATATATATATATATGTATATATATATAATAAAAAGACTTAAACACTAATATTCCACGGTTATAATTTATTACATTGGAATCATAATTACGATCCAATTCATCAGACCTACAAATTAAAAAAGAAATTGGAAAAAATAACTCTGGGAATAAAAAATAAAATTTAGTGAGATTGTATGTCTGAAAGTGGGGGAAAATGTAAGAAGTAAATGAAAGCTCTAGGGAGGGGGGGGAAACAGACGAGGGAAGAACAGGAAAGGCCTTAAGGTGAAGGTGGGAATTAAAATTTAACAGAGATAAGTTTTAAACAGAGAAGTTAAATGAGTGAAAATACAGATAAATATGAATTATTTTCCAATACCTAATTCCTTACTGAATTGCTGACCTAAATTGAATTAAAAACCGACACCGGAACCGGATGTAAACATTTGTGGTGACACTAAAAGACGATATAATCTAAACTTAAAATTCAGAAGATAAGAGAAAGAGAAAAGAAAGAAAAAAAGGGGGAAGATGGTGGGAGTCAAACTAAAACCGAAGGGCATTTATAAAAGAGCCCCTGGGCAATCAAGAAAATTTGACAAAAGTAATATCAGCTACAGGTTACAAATTTAATATAAACATATAAAAATTAATGAATATTTAATCTAGCAAGGACCTACTATTTCTATGCCCAAAAACATATACGTATATACACACATACACAACAACATATTTATATTTACATGCACATACATACATATATGTGTGTACACACACACACACACACACACACATATATATATATATATATATATATATATATATATATATATATCCATACACATTCCTGCATATATATACATCTACACACATATATACATATGAACATACACATACGTGCACATAAACATATATACATAAAACCTTACACACCTCCATACATTTACATACACACACTCATCTAAACAAATATACAACATATCTATCCATCTAACTATACATATACACATACATATATACATGCATATACACATACACATATATACACTTATATATATATATATATATATATATATATATATGTATACATACATACCTAAACATACATACACATGCACACACATATATATATATATATATATATATATATATATACTTATACATATATATATATATATATATATATATATATATACATATATATACATATATATATATATATATATATATATACATATATATATATATATATACATATATATATATATATATATATATACATATACATATATATATATATATATATATATATATATATATATATATATATATACATATATATATATATATATATATATATATACATATACATACATATATATATATACATATACATATATATATATATATACATATATATATATATATATATATATATATGGGTAAAAGGTAAAAGGTAAAAATTTTAAAAACCCACATCTATCCATGTATACATTTAACATATAAAAATAGATGGGTAGAATTAAATTAATTTGTACTTAAAGAACATTGAGGAAGGAAAAATTAACAATATTAAAAACCCACGGAGAGATTAACGCACATCTCTTAAGTTTACATATATACCTAGGTATATAAAAATATCAGAAAACTATCAGATTTTTATATCAGTTATTTAGGAAAACTTTTACCTACATACCCACATACACATATATCAACACATGAATAAAGTTTGCTAACACAAATTAAATGATCAAAAAATATAGAGATTATCACATAAACACAATGATATATATAGATAATCATAAGAGCCATTCCATTTAAATGTCATATCCGATGTTAGTGATCCAAGATGGAAGTGTTATAGGTAACAACATGTTATAAAACTGTGTTTATGTTTTAAATCATTTTTATGTCTACATTTTGAAATGATCTCACTACAAAGATTTAGCAACTCATCTTGATTTTTATCTTTAATAATAAACTATTTTCCACAATGCATAGATCACACCAATCACAGAAGTTATTAGGGGTTCTAGCTCTTGATAAGAATCTCCATTCGATTTGCATGGTTAGTCCCTTGTTCACCAGATCCCAGTAGTGTTTGGATAAGGAAGTTTGATTTTTGAGGTATTGATATTTAAAAGAGTGTCTATGGTTGTACAGACGCTGCTTCCAATCACCAGCAGATATACCTATATATCTTTTTTTCTGGTTGATATTTTCTTCAGGGAAGATTGTTGTTTCATATTACATTCTCATATATATATATATATATATATATATATATATATATATATATATATATATATATAGTTAATGACTTGGCTGCACAAAGCCTTTCCAATAGATTACTTTTAATATTGATCAATTGCAAGTGTGATGAAAAAAGGCTTCTAAATAAATCCTTACCAGTAATGGCAGTTCTTCTTCTTCTATGTGACATCTCCCTTCTAGATATTGGTGATCATGGCTCTCCACAATTAGTCCTGCACTTAATATATTTTGTCCTTTTGTTAAACCTTAAATCCAGAATATGCCATGGCATACAATCAATGGTCAGGTTGTTGGGTGGTTGCACTCCAGTCAATACCCCTCTCCCCCAATATGTCATACATCATGTGTTTGGTGGCTTCAACCAAATCTGCTTGGATTCTGGCCAGAACTTCCTCATTGGTATTTGGGGATATATCTTTCAGCTGCTTCTACTTGTAGGTGAAAATTGACCTTCGTGGTACCATCTTTAATACCAGGCTACAGCAGTGGTGAACCAAAAAACTTGGAAAGTGAGTTAAAAAGAAATAACTGAGACATCCGTAAGAGGCTTGGCACATGGAACTAGAACAATCTACTCCAGTGGAGAAAATAAAGGGTTTGGTTCAAAATTCCAATCACCTGAAGAAATCCAGAACATACAATGGGCAAAGCGTTGTGAATATGGCAATGAAGATGAGAATAACTGTCCAAATAATGTGAATAATGTAAATAATCACTATAATAATGTTTGAAGTAATATATATATATATATATATATATATATATATATATATATATATATGTTATAATTATTTCTTTTTTAAAAATATGATTCCATAAAAAATAATTATAATTATAATATTATGCCCTACTGTTTGTATGAACACTGTTTTTAAAATAAAAATGCTAAGAACACCAGATTATAAAACTTACTGTTCTTTTCTATTATTTTAATATGTGTGTGTGTGTGTGTGTATCGTGTGTATATATATATATATATATATATATATATATATATATATATATATATATTGTAATTTTTAAATGAATGTTTGAATTGTTAAATGAATAAAAACGTTATTTTTCATGGGGACACATGTTTCGGTTGAAATTAATAACAACTGGCCTTGCCTTCTTGCTCAACATAAATAGACAATAGCTTAAAATGTGTGAAGAATATTTAATATGTGTAAAATAATAACTAAAACAAAAATCACATAATATTTAATGCATTCATTTTTGTATGGTCTCGCTCTCTGTAACTGTTACACATGACATCACTTTGAACTGTTTCAAATTTCAGCTCTCTAAACAATAACAGGAGGTAGCCAATGGAATCTTACTTTTATACTGACAACATATGGTTCTTGATAATAACTGAGAAGTTCAAAAGTACTTGAACACAAACTACAGAACAAATATGAACTTTGAACAGCTTATCTACAATTTTAATCTTGATATATAAACTCTTATTTGAAAATTGGAAAAATACAATATTAGAGAAACATTGCCTGTTAAATTTAATAAATCTTGTTTGTATATAAATATTAATTAATACAAATATAAAGTTTGTCACTTAGCTGATTGATGTTATATTCAGCATTCTGAATCAAGAGTTTTATTGCCAAAGTTTTTTTTGTAATCATTTAGTACACTCGTCACAAAGTATAGGCATAGTTAGATAGAGAGAAGCAGTATTCTAAATAGTTTTAATTGGTCATCTTATTATCTTGGAGTCAATCATTGAAGGAACAAAAGAAAAAAAAAGGACACAATTCTTTGAACTTCTTTTATGTACTGTATCCATTCAGGATGTAGCTGATCATGGTTTTCCACATTTTCCTGTCCTTTGTAGCTCTTAATAAATTTCAACTTTTTGCCATCTCTCCTAAATCTTGTTACATCATCCATTTACTCAAGCTCATAAGGTAAGTTATGTGTACTCTTTGCTTTGTTTTGAATGAATTTTTTTGATTTCTTAATACTTTGCTTAGCTTTTGAAAGGTACCTTTCACTATATATGTGTGTATACCATGTGTGTCAGTTTTTTTAAAGATATTTGCCTGAATTTAGAAAAAAGAAGCATAACTCATGAAGAAAAAGCTTTATTTTGAAACAAATTAGCATAAATAATGTTGAAAATCCTTTATCACATTTATTCAATGAATCTGCCATTAGCATCAATGGCTACTTTGATTTAGGTTTGAAAACATCGACATGGCCAAATCATCTTCTTCTTCTTATATGTACCATGTCCCTTTAGGACGTAGGTGATTATGGCTTGTTACTATTTATGTTGATCATGGTTTCATTTAAAATCAGTTTGTTATGCTTCATTTCCTCCTGTGAAAGAGTGCAAAACATTTTTCATAAAAACATAGATTCCTTTGTGTATCAAGCTTCTCGGCAATAAATCCTTAAATCCTTAGACAATTAGGCTTTATTGATTCTCTTTAGACTTTATTCTTTCTCTGTTATATATTTTAAACAGTTTATTTGAAACTAAAACCTTTGAGCAAGAGAAAGTAAATATTTCACTCCCCTTTTCATTATACACCCTCACTTTTGATCTCTAGATAATTGCTGAGGGCTCATCAATTTAATCAAAGATTTGTTTGATATATAAATCTATTTAGACCAGCACGGTTGATGAGAATGCCAAAAGAAAACCATAGAATCATGATAATTCCTTCTTTCAGAAAAAATAAACCGTTATTTATTTATTCCATCTAAAAGAATTTGGCTCAGTAAAATGAATAAATAAATAAAGACCAAATAAATGTCAAGGCAATTAAGATAATTAAAAGTTGAACATTTTTTGAGGACATTTCCTGAATTTAGAAAAGAATTAACTCATGATGGAAAAGCTTTGAAAACAAATTATAAATAATCCTTTTATCACATTTAAATTGGACAAAGTGCATCAGTTTTTTAAGGACATTTGCATGAATTTAGAAAAAAGAAGTGTAAAAGTTTGAAACAAATTGAGCAAATAATCATCAGAATCTTTTACACATTTATTCAATGATCCACCATTAGCCTTGATATTCGATTTAGGTTTTGAAATCATTGACAGATGTAAATCTTCTTCTTATAACTGTGTTCCTTCAGGATTTATTGGCTCACTACTATTTATGTTGGTCATTTTTAAAATTGGCTTTTTGATTTCTAAAATCACTGAGGGCTCATTGATGTCTAAGGATCAGAGATTTGTTTGATATTTTACATCCTAATTAAGTTGACATTTTCTCTGTCTATTTTGACCAAATGTCAAAGGCTTCAGTTTTTGAGGACATTTGCATGAATTTAGAAAAAGATGTGTAAATGAAGTTTGAAAAACAAATTGGAACAAATAATCATCAGAATCTTTTTTATCACATTTATTCAATGAATCCACCATTAGTATTGATCTTTGATTTAGGTTTGAAATCCTTTTAACTGTCATCAGGATGTAGGTGAACTACTATTTATGTTTCATAGCTTCATTTAAAATCTCATTGCAGGATCAATATTTCCACATCCATTGACAGGTCAAAAATTAAAAGCGCTTCAGTTTTTTGAGGACATTTGCATGAATTTAGAAAAAAAAATGTAACTCATGAAACAAATTGGAACAAATAATCATTGAACTTTTATCACATTTATTCAATGAAGATCACCATCATTGATGACTGTATGCGTAAATCTTCTTCAGGATGTAGTGATCATGGCTCACTACTATTTATGTTGGTCATAGCTTCATTTAAAAATTGGCTTTTGATTTCTCAAAATAATCACTGAGGGCTCATTGATGTCTAAGGATGTCCTTTCAGTTTTTTGAGGACATTTTGAATTTAGAAAAAAGAGTAACTCATGAAGTTTGAAAACAAATTGAATTTTTTAACATTTCTTATTACTTGATGACTGCTTTGATTTAGGTTTGAAATCCGTAAATCTTCTTCTTATATGTCTGTGTTCCTTCAGGAAATCTTATTTATGTTGGTCATAGCTTCATTAAAAACTTTTGATTTCTCTAAAATAATCACTGAGGCTCATTGATGTCTAAGGATCAGAATTTGTTTGATATTTTACATCCATTAAGTTGACATTTTCTCTGTCTATTTTTTTTAAAAAAATTTTTGCATTTGCATGAATTTAGAAAAAAGATGTGTAACTTTTTAAAAGTTTGAAACAAATTGGAAAAATAATCAAAAATCTTTTTATCACATTTATTCAATGAATCCACCATTAGCATTGATGACTGCTTTGATTTAGGTTACACTTGACATGCGTAAATTTCTTGAGGATTAGGTGATCATGGCTCACTAATTTATGTTTTTTCATTTAAAAATTGGCTTTTGATTTTCTAAAATAATTGAGGCTCATTGATGTCTAAGGATCTGAGATTTGTTTGATATTTTATATTTGACATTTTTTCTCTGTCTATTTTACCAAATGTCAAAATTAAAAGCGCCTAGTTTTTGAGGACATTTAGAAAAAAGAATGAATCCACCATTAGCCTTGATGACTGTTTTGATTTAGGTTTGAAATGACATGCTAAATCTTCTTCTTATGAAGAGGATGTAGGTGATCATCACTTATTTATGTTGGTGTTCATTTAAAAATTGGCTTTTGATTTCTCTAAAATAATCACTGAGGGCTCATTCATTAAGGGATCAGAATTTGTTTGATATTTTACATTGTTTGACATTTTTCTCTTCTGTCATTTTGACCAAATGTCAAATTAAAAGCGCTTCAGTTTTTGAGGACATTTGCATGAATTTAGAAAAGAGTTCATGAAGTTTGAAAACAAATGGAACAAAAAATCATTTTCACATTTATTCAATGAATCACCATTAGCCTTGATTTAGGATTTAGGTTTGAAATCATTTTTGTTCCTTCAGGATGTAAGTTTGGCTCAACTATTTATGTTGGTCATAGCTTCATTTAAAATTGGCTTTTGATTTCTCTAAAATAATCACTGAGGGCTCATTTTCCAAGGATCAGAGATTTGTTTGATATTTACATCCCAATTTGTTGACATTTTTTCCCTATTTTGACCAAATGTCAAAATTAAAAGCGCTTCAGTTTTTTGAGGACATTTGCATGAATTTAGAAAAAGATGTGTAACTCATGAAGTTTGAAAACAAATTGATCACATTTATTCAATGAATCCACCATTAGCCTTGATGACTGCTTTGATTTAGGTTTGAAATCATTGACATGCGTAAATCTTCTTCTTATATGTTGTGTTCCTTCAGGATGTAGGTGATCATGGCTCACTACTATTTATGTTTAGCTTCATTTAAAAAATATACATTTTCTAAAATAATTGAGGGCTCATTGATTAAGGATCAGAGATTTGTTTGATATTTTACATCCTAATTAAGTTGACATTTTTCTCTGTCTATTTTGACCAAATGTCAAAAATTAAAAGCGCTTTCAGTTTTTTGAGGACATTTGCATGAATTTAAAAAAATGTAACTCATGAAGTTGAAAACAAATTGAGCAAATAATCATCAGAATCTTTTATCACATTTATTCAATGAATCCACCATTAATTGATGACTGCTTCGATTTAGGTTTGAAATCATTGACATACGTAAATCTTCTTCTTATATGTACTTGTTCCTTCAGGATGTTGATCATCTACTATTTATGTTGGTCATAGCTTCATTTAAAATTGGCTTTTTTTCTCTAAAATAATCACTGTTTGATGTCTAAGGATATTTGTTTGAAAATCCTAATTAAGTTGACATTTTTCTCTGTTATTTTGACCAAATGTCAAAAAAACTTCAGTTTTTGAGGACATTTGCATATTTAAAAAATTATGTAACTCATGAAGTTTGAAAACAAATTGAACAAATAATCAAGAATTTTTTTATCAATTTATTCAATGAATCCACCATTAGCCTTGATGACTGCTTTGATTCAGGTTTGAAATATTGACATGCGTAAATCTTCTTCTTATATGTACTTGTGTTCCTTCAGGATGTAGGTGATCATGGCTCACTACTATTTATGTTGGTATGGCCATTTAAAAATTGGCTTTTGATTTCTCTAAAATAATCACTGAGGGCTCATTGATGTCTAAGGATCAGAGATTTGTTTGATATTTTACATCCTAATTAATGTCTATTTTGACCAAATGTCAAAATTAAAAGCGCTTCAGTTTTTTGAGGACATTTGCATGAATTTAGAAAAAGATGTGTAACTCATGAAGTTTGAAACAAATTGAACAAATAATTCAGAATCTTTTTTTATCACATTTATTCAATGAATCCACCATTAGCCTTGATGACTGCTTGATTTAGGGTTTGAAATCATTGACATGCGTAAATCTTCTTATATGTACTGTGTTTCCTTTTAGATGGCTCACTACTATTTATGTTGGTCCATTTAAAATTGGCTTTTGATTTCTCTAAAATAATCACTTGAGATTTGTTTGATATTTTACATCCTAATTAAGTTGACATTTTTTTCTGTCTATTTTGACCAAATGTTTTTTCAGTTTTTGAGGACATTTGCATGAATTTAGAAAAAAGAAGTGTAACTCATGAAGTTTGGAAACAAATTGGAGCAAATAATCATCAGAATCTTTTTATCAATTTATTCAATGAATCCACCATTAGCCTTGATGACTGCTTGATTTAGGTTTGAAATCATTTTTTCCTTATATGTACTGTGTTCCTTCAGGAAATCATGGCTCACTATTATTTATTTGGTCATAGCTTCATTTAAAAATTGGCTTTTTGATTTCTTAAAATAAACTGAGGCTCATTGATGTCTAAGGATCAGAGATTTGTTTGATATTTTATCCTAATTAAGTTGAATTTTTTCTGTCTATTTTTCAAAATGTCAAAATTTAAAATGCTTCAGTTTTTGAGGACATTTGTACGAATTTAGAAAAAAGATGTGTAACTCATGAATTTTTGAAAAACAAATTGGAATAAAATAATCATCAGAATCTTTTATCACATTTATTCAATGAATGAACCATTAGCCTTGATTTTGATTTAGTTTGACTTATAGGTTTGTTCCTTCAGGAAGGTGATTTTGGATTTAATAGCTTCATTTAAAATTGGCTTTTGATTTCTCTAAAATAATCACTGAGGGCTCATTGATGTCTAAGGATCAGAGATTTGGATATTTTACATCCTAATTAAGTTGAATTTTTTCTCTGTCTATTTTGACCAAATGTCAAAAATTGCTTCAGTTTTGAGGACATTTGCAAATTGAAGTTTGGAAACAAATTAAATAATCATCAGAATATTTTTTATCACATTTATTTTCCACCATTAGCATTGATGACTGCTTCGATTTAGGTTTGAAAAACATGCGTAAATCTTCTTCTTTATATGTACTGTGTTCCTTTTTTTTAGCTTCATTTAAAAATTGGCTTTTGATTTCTCTTAAAATAATCACTGAGGGCTCATTGATGTCTAAGGATCAGAATTTTTTGAAATTTTACATCCTAATTAAGTTGACATTTTTTTCTCTGTCTATTTTGACCAAATGTCAAAACAAGTTTTTTGAGGACATTTGCATGAATCATGAAGTTTGAAAACAAATTGGAACAAAATAATCATCAGAATCTTTTATCACATTTATTCAATGAATCCACCATTAGCCTTGATGACTGCTTCGATTTAGTTTTGAAATCATTGACATGCGTAAATCTTCTTCTTATATGTACTGTGTTCCTTTGCTCACTACTAATGTTGGTCATAGCTTCATTTAAAATTGGCTTTTGATTTCTTAAGAAAATAATCACTGAGGGTCCATTGATGTCTAAGGATCAGAGATTTGTTTAGTTGACATTTTTTCTCTGTCTATTTTGACCAAATGTCAAAATTAAAAGCGCTTCAGTTTTTGAGGACATTTGCATGAATTTAGAAAAAAAGATGTGTAACCTCGAAGAAAAAATTGAACAAAATAATCATCAGAATCTTTTTTATCACATTTATTCAATGAATCCACCATTAGCCTTGATGACTGCTTGATTTAGGTTTGAAAATTGACATGCGTAAATCTTCTTCTTATATTACTGTGTTCCTTCAGGATGTAGGTGATCATGGCTCACTACTATTTATGTTGGTCATAGCTTCATTTAAAAAATTGGCTTTGATTTTTCTAAAATAATCACTGAGGGCTCATTGATGTCTAAGGATCAGAGATTTGTTTGATATTTTACATCCTAATTGTTGACATTTTTTCTCTGTCTATTTTGACCAAATGTCAAAATTAAAAGCGCTTCAGTTTTTGAGGACATTTGCATGAATTTAGAAAAAAGAAGTGTAATGAAGTTTGGAAACAAATTGGAGCAAATAATCATCAGAATCTTTTTTATCACATTTATTCAATGAATCCACCATTAGCCTTGATGAAGGGTTTTCATTGACATGCGTAAATCTTCTTCTTTATAACTGTGAACTAGGTGATCATGGCTCACCACTATTTATGTTGGTCATAGCTTCATTTAAAAATTGGTTTGATTTCTCTAAAATAACTGAGGCTCATTGATGTCTAGGATCAGAATTTGTTTGAATTTTCATCTAATTGTTGACATCTTTTTGGACCAAATGTCAAAATTAAAAGCGCTTCAGTTTTTGAGGACATTTCAGAATTTAGAAAAAGATGTGTAACTCATGAAGTTTGAAAACAAATTGAACAAATAATCATCAGAATCTTTTATCACATTTATTCAATGAATCCACCATTAGCCTTGATGACTGCTTCGATTTAGGTTTGAAATCATTTTGCGTAAATCTTCTTCTTATATGTACTGTGTTCCTTCCAATACTATTTATTGGTCATAGCTTCATTTAAAAATTGGCTTTTGATTTCTCTAAATAGTTGAGGGCTCATTGATGTCTAAGGATCAGAGATTTGTTTGATATTTACATCCTAATTAAGTTGACATTTTTTCTCTGTCTATTTTGACCAAATGTCAAAATTCCTTCAGTTTTTTGAGGACATTTGCATGAATTTAGGTGAAGTTTGAAACAAATTGGGCAAATAATCATCAGAATCACACATTTATTCAATGAATCCACCATTAGCATTGATGACTGTTTTGATTTGAGTTCAGAATCATTGACATACCAAATTGTCTTCTTTTTCTACATACCATGTCCCTTCACAATGTAGGTGATTATGGCTCTCCACAATTTCCTGTCCTTTGTAACTCTTAATAATTTTTATATTTTTGTTATCTTTCTTAAACCCTGTTCTACCATCCATTTACTCAAGCTCATGGGGTAGGTAATGTGTTGTTTTCTTCTGTCCCTTTTGTCTTCAATATGTCCTGTGAGTATCAAATTTTCTAAGCCCTCTTTCCTCATTATGTGCCCTAGAAATTTGAACTATCTCTTTCTGATGTTAAGTATGTATTTCCATTTTTTTTTCTTTCACTAAAATCATGTTTGGTTGATGATATTCTCAGCATCCTTCTGTAGAACCACATTTCTATTGCTTCAGGTCTGTTCTTCATCTGCAAGGAGATTGTGCAGCTTTCACTGCCATGACTGATATTCCATAACAGTTTAGTATTCTTTTCTTTGTTTCTAATGAAATTTTCTATTTCTTAATACTTTGCTTATGTTTTGAAAGGCATATTTCACTATCCCAATGTGCCTTTGGATCTCAGTGTCACACTTTCTGTCCTCTGTTCAATAATTCCTGAATATTAAACTAAATAAATAAACTTCTACCCTATGCCAGGGCCCCTCGGCATGGTGTAATGGTTAGCAAGCTTGTCTCGCTAGAAAAATTATGACTGACTAGTGAATTCAATCCTCACTGGGTACCTCATACTTTTGGCCTTGTGCCACATCTAAGCTATTCTTGTCACTTGGGCAACTGGGCGTGGTGTAATGGTTAGCAAGTTCGTCTCAATAGAACAATTACAACTGAATAGTGAGTTTGATTCTCACTGGGTGCACCACACTTTTGGACTTGTGCCATATCTAAGCTATGCTTAGGAAATCACCATTATGCCTTATGTCAGATTTTATTACATAATTTGATGTTTTTTCAGCTTAAAATTGGTATTAAGCAACCAACAAAGTTTGGTAAATTTTTTGGCATATATTTATATTTATATGATAAATATATCATTTGGGAGTGTGAAATTTTTTTTCTTCAGTTCAAGGGTCATTCATCCTGTTGTCAATAAATATATTCATAGCATAGTAGAGTTCCTGATATTTTGTTTTAATTTCAAAGATATAAACACTGCCATTATAAAATCTGAAATGAGAAATAGGATATTTTAAAGTTACTGTGTAACAAGAACGCAATTTTGTAAATTGCAAAAGAATTGAAAAGTAATTGAAGAACAATCTAAAATAAATTGAAAACATTGTCAAAAACAAAAGAAAGAAAATTGGCTTTAATGATGTCACCCAAAAAAAAATGACTTGAGAAAAATAAATTAGATGAAAATTACAGATTGACCTGCAAGAAAATATTTGAAGAATCTGGTGTCATGAATGTAAACAGAGAGAAAAGATTCAAAACACCCAAGACATAAAGCAGCCAATCACATGTCAAACAAAGGAGTACATGAAAACTGATTCATCAACAGTAAGTCTTAATGTTTAATATGGAGCTACAATTGACAGACCTGAGGGTTGGGTCCTTCATGGAAATAGTCAGTCAAGAGAACATGCAAGATAATAGTAAAGAAGGCAGAGGAATATTTTGGGTAGTAAAATTATACGTTTCTTCAAGGTTGATGATACTATCAAAGTAAAAAACAGAGAATTATTCTAAAATCATGAACAAAAAAAGATGCCGACTATTAATAATAATGGTTAAAAATATAAAAGCAATGAAACTGCCACTTAACCCAGCTGAAGAAACAAGTGAAAACTAATTTCTTGATAAGGATCTTTTAGCTATGACCATAGAGGTATATTGGATGGATATGATGGTGGGTTAGAGATTGGGCCCTTCATGGAAATAGGAAACCAACAGGACTTAAGAGACAAGAACGAGGTGGAGTACTGTTTTGGGCAGTAAAATATCATGTCCCTTCAATGTTGATACTCTTAATATAAATGCAAAAAATTATTTTAAGTTCATAAAAACTTTGGCATTGATCACAACCGCCAACTTGCAATGTCACCATTCTTCTGGACATGGGTTTGTGAAGCCACCTCTAGATCCAGTAATAAATTATAAGACAAAGCCTACTTTGGGCCCGAAGGGTAGCCATGAATATACAAGATGTGCTAAAGTAGGTATACAGTAGTGAAAAACAAAATATGCACGCAAAATGTATTGTACTGATATTATAATACAGGTATAATACTTACTATATACCTACTTTTGCAACTATATATATATATATATATATGTATGTATATATATATATATATATATATATATATATATATATATATATATATATATTATGAAATGGACTAAGTCCGACAATTATTATGATATATTTTCTGTTTATACATTATTTTTTCATCGATACAAATATTTAAGTAAATTCTCTGTTTATAATAAACAGTATTAACAACATTTACTGGCTTGAATCTTTAAGAAAGTTCATAGAAAATATATGTCCTCTGACAGGAATCAAACCTGTATCCTAAATGGAACCATCATATAGCCTGACATGCTATACTGTTTAGCTACAAAGGAAGTGTTTGGTTAGTCAAATTACTGTTTTTAAACAGAGAATTTACTTAAATATTTGTATCTATGAAAATAACATATAAACAGAAAGCATATTAAAATAATTGCTGGACTTAGTCCATTTCATGATATATGTCATTTGTTTACGTTAAGATACGTTTTGAGCAGATATGAGCGTCCGAGAGAAATCATAGGAAATTTGTTGTTTAAAAACAGTAATTTAACTTTGCTAACCAAACACTTCCTTTGTAGCTAAATAGTATAGAATGTCAGGCTATATGTCAGTTTTGTATAGAATACAGTTTCAACTCCTGTCGGAAGACATATTTTCTATGAAATTTCTCACACCTTGAAGCTGGTAAATGTAGTTAATGCTTTTTATTATAAAAAGAGCATTTACTTAAATATTTCTATCTATGAAGATAACATAAAAAACAGAATGTACATATATATATATATATATATATATATATATATATATATATATATATATATATGAGAAATTAAATGCTTACATGGAAATTGTTTCATGTGAAAATTAAAAACACCAAAATTCAAGAGGATTTCTTCTTAAAACCATTTCAAATAATATATTGAAAAGGACTAAAAGTCCAAGTTGTGGATTGATATTCTTTTGTCCTTATCACATAAAGACAAAAGAATATCATTTGAAGATATGACCAGTGGAATGATAAGCAAAGAAGATTCAAGTCAATGTATCTGTCAATGACTGTGATGTAAATCTATTATGCGTCTTGTAACAAAACCAACAACACAAATAGACAACAGCATAACTCATTTCCATTCGCATAAACCACAAAACACCACCAATAACAACATCCAAGCCCTTAAAAATGAAAATGTAAAAGTAACCTTTTGTGATAAACCAGGATCCAAAATGATGTCCCTAAATCTTGACCCAAACAACACAAAAGAATCAAATAATGGTAATTAGATTTTCTTCAGCCAAAGCACACGAGAACATTTTAATGAATCAAGATGGAAAAAGTTCCTCCCGTGGGATGACAGTCCTGATTTGAAAACACCAGTAGAAGAAACAAACAACCAAAAGAGAAAAATAGAATGGAGAAAACAAAAAATAATAACAAGTACCAATTAATGTTCTGAGAAACCTAAATCCCTGGGAAATTCAAAGCCAAATTGATGAAGCTAAACAACATTTGATTATGGCTTTAAATGTTTCAGAAAAAAGAAAAAATACAATCGGAACAAAAAACAGAAGAAATACCCTGGTTTCAAAAAACATTTTCAGTCACATTTCAACTCTGATCACATTAATCTGAAGATGCTAGAAGAAATAGAATATACACCAGAATATATATATATATATAAGCATTACAAAGTCTGCATGCAAACATAAACAGCAATCAACCTAGTGATGAGGGAGTCAAGAAAGCTATAAAGAAAGGTAAAGTATAAATAAAATGTCACTTGACATTGAGGAGGAACTTTTGAAAATAACATATTCTTTTGACAAATTCAAAAACAAGTTTCTTAGATTCATGAAGGAAATCTGGAATCAGAAGTATGTCCCAAAGCACTGGGGTATATCACTCATTAATGCACTATGGAAACAAAAAGATCTGTCTATATTTCTGAGATGAGGTATTCTGACTATTTACATCATTTGAACTGTTGTCTTCATTGCCATATTCACAACATTTTGGGATCTGCCTATATAATAATATGAAGTATTGTAACTATTTACACTATTTACATCATCCAGACTGTTGTCCTCATCTTCATTGCCACATTCACAAAAAAAAACAATAAATAAATAACTCCAGGTCAGAAGTAAGAAAAAAAGAACTGTTTGAATTCAGTCTTCAGACTAATTATTACAGGCATCATGGCAAGTAGCTGAAGCATTACTTATATTATAACCACTACAAAGCACGTTATAACAACGGCAACAAAAGATTCAAAACTCAAGCAATTTATAACCATTGCGATGAAGATTTGGAACTCTTACAACTTATGAGATTAACAAGGATTCAAGAACTCATACGAGTTGTAACTTGAGTTACAAGGATTTTAGAAACTTATAATGATTGAACAAGTATAAAAAAAATTATACATGTTGTTTCAGGAACAAGGATACATGTGATGATAAGAATTTTAAACATATTGGTTTAAATGAAAAATTTTTTTCTTTTTGTGTAGAAGAGAAAACAATTTTTTTCTCCTGGTTAAAAAAACATTCTTGCAAATATGGAGCAAATTTTGGCTTTAGTAGTTGAGATTCAACAATATCAACAGCAAAAACAACAGCTACTAGAACTACAAAAACAGCAACATGAGTTGTTGTATATAATTCTGAAGAAAACAAAAAAAAAATTTAATGTCTCTTTTGCCAGACATTGTCCAAAGCACCATATCCGAAATTATATACAATCATGATGAGGGACTGTCTTTTACTGCATATTTTCATAGATATGAACAAATATTCAACCAGGAATGCAAAGAGAAAAACAAGATTGTTGTTGAGGAAAATAGCTCCAACAGAGTATGAAAAATACTGCAACTACATATTACTGAAAAAAAAAACAGGCAAAATCAGGTTTGAAGACATAGTACACATTCTGACGAAAATCTTCAGTGACAAGAACTCACCATTTAATCCTTCTTGGAGGTACATAAATCTAACCAAAAAAGATGACAAAGATTTTGTCACATATGCTGGTATCATCAACAAAGAATGTGAAAAGATTAGAATAAAGGAAATAACTCCAGATATGTTCAAAGGGTTAATTTTCAAGGTTTAACAGATAAAAAAGATGCTGAAATATAAGTGAAAATTTTAATGAAAATTGAACAAAACAGTAAAATTACACTCCAGAAATGGTGAATGATTACCAGACAAATCTAAGTCTGAAACATGATGTTGAAGAAATTCAGAAAAAAGAATGTGCATTGGTACAAGCAAAGAACAAATGTACAAAAAGCAGAATAAATCCTTGTTTCAGATGTGTTAAGTTACACCTTGGAAAAAACTGTCCATTTAAAAATGCAGAATGTTACAAGTGTGGTAAAAGAAGACATATAAAGTCACACAGCAAAACTAAACCAAGAAAAATTCTCACAGGAAGAAATTCGTATACAGCATTTCAATGAAAAAAAACGGTCAACAAAAACAAAAGGAAATTTGTGAATGTGAAAAAAATAATACAGTTGTGAAAATGCTACTGGACACTGGTAGTAATATTTCAATAATCAATGAAACCACATAGAGATGAAATTTGAAAGCCTTTATTAAAAAGGAATTCCAAAGTCACAATTTCAGTTACTAGTGAGAATTTTTTTTTTATTTTGAGAAATGACTTGTAATACCTCATTCCATAATAAGCATGTAAAAAATAAAGCTTATGTATTAAAAAAAACGGTACAAATTTATTCAATGCTGACTGGATTTGCCTATAAATGTTTATTGTAAAAACAGAAGTGGACAAGCAGCCAAATTAAAAAGTTAGAGTGAAAATCTTAAGGAAGAATTAAATGTTTTCCAGCTGTTCTGTCAAATGAACTGGGTCAGTGTTCAAAATTCAAGGTGGATTTAGTGCCAGTATTTAAGCTGAACAGAGTGTACCATTCACAGCATTGGAACAAGTCAACAAAGAGTTGGACAGACTCAAAAGAATTGGTGTAATAGAAAAAATTAACCATTCAAAATGGGCTGCACCAGTGGTCTATGTAAAAAAAAAAAAATAAAATTGTGTTTATGCAGATTTTCCAGCAGAATTAAACAGTTGTTTAAAAACGCATAACTACCCATTACCAAGTCCAGAAGAAATTTTTTGAAGTTAAATGGTGGAAGAATATTTTCAAAGCTGAATTTCTCTGAAGTGTAATTACAAATTCAGATTGAAAACGAATGTTCTGAATTAACACCCATAAATACGCACAGAAGATTATACAAGTTTAACCGACTTCCTTTTGGTATAAATGTGGCACCAGCTATTTTTCAACAAGAGGTGGATACTATGCTTGCAAATTGCAATTTTGCACTGATGTATCTGGATGACATTTTAATCAAAAGTGTATCAAAAGAACAATATGTTAGGCATGGGAAAACTATTTTGGAAAAATTAAGAAAGTATAGATTCAAGCTCTGTGATGAAAAATGCAAATTGTTTTAGCTAAAAATAAAATACCTGGATCAAGTTATTGATAAAAATGGTTGTCAACCAGATCCATCAAGAGCAAGTGCAATTAAAAATATGCCTCCACCAACAAACATGTCTATGTTACAAACTTTTCTAGGACTGGTTAATTACTATCAAATATATGTGCATAATTTGAGAGCTCCACTGAACAATCTACTTAAAAAAATAAAAAAAAACTGCCAGATTTATCATTAGCACACTATGATCGAAAAGCAGAAATTGTAGTAGCATCAGATGCTAGTAAGTATGGTAATGAAGCAGTGATTTGACACAAATACAATGGAAGTAAAATGAAAGCCTTTGTTCAAGCTTCATGCTCACTTCTACCAATAGAGGAAAATTACCAGAGGCTCTAGCTGTAATATTTAATATTTGCTGTGAAGAAATTAATTCATGGAAGGTTGCAAACAGACCAAAGAGCTCTATTAACAATATATGGTTCAAAGTAAGGTATACCTACTCATACAGCTAATAGACTACAGCACTGGGGCATCATTTTATTAAACTATGATTTTGTGATGGAGTACCAACCATCTAAAAAATTAGGACATGCAGATGGATTATCTACATTAATTCCTAAAAATGCAGAACCATTGGAGGAGACAATCATCACAACACTAAAAAGCAAAATGGAAATAAAAAAAAACATTCTGTGCAATGTTGTACAAGAGTTGTACCCTGGATGAAATAAAAGAAAAAGTGAAAAAGGACATCTTTATTGCAAAAATAAAAAAAAGCAATTGAAAGAAAGTCACAAAGAACGAAATCCAGACTTAAATGCTTACTCACAATGCAACGGTGTAGTAATGTTTGGGCAAAGGGTTGTAATACCTAGTGTATTACAGAAGTCAATATTGAAGAATTTTCATAGCAGACATCTTCGTATTTCAAGAATATTTCATATATTGGACCAGAATGGACCAAAATATTGAACAAAATAGTGAAAGCATACAGAGGTTGTGCTCTGGCAGCAAAACTACCTATCACGAAGATAGAACTTTGGCCAAAGACAGACACACTATGGTCAAGACTGGATATAGAATTTGCCAGTCCTATGAATGAAACACATTATCTTGTGGTAGTTGATAGTTTCACTAAATGGCCAGAAATTTATAAGTGTAAGAATCCAACATCTTTCATGGACTATTTGCAAGATATGGTATACCAGATACCATAGTCTCTGATAATGGAATGCAATTCACTTTTGTAAGATGTTCTCCATTAAACATACTACAACCCCACCGTATCACCCAAGGTCGAACAGACAAGCAGAATGGTTTGCGGGAATATTCAAAAGAGCGTTGAAGAAAGCAAGTCTTGAGAAAGTAAATGAGGAAGCACTTCAAAATTTTCTGAGAGTTTACCATGTAACATTTAACCACAATATACTATCAGGCATGTTACCAGCAGAATTAATGTTTGCTAGTAAAGTAACATCAGTGTTTGACATGTTATTACCAAGTCAAAAAAAAAACATATAAAGATGGCAAAGAAACATGGAAGATGGCATAATATCAGCAAGAATCGGGAATTTGACTTACACGGTAAAAGATTTGAATATAAAAGGCACCATAATCAGCTGAAAAAAGGTTCATCAATAAAAAACCTGAAACATTGGAAGAATTGATAAAAATGCTATATGATGTTTTTGATGTGCCAGTAGCACAACAAGTCTTGGAACCTACAAGCCCAATTACCGTAAAACATGTCATACTAAGTTTCCAGCTCTCCTTGCTCAATTGTGATGAAAGCCTGCTTAAATTTACAAGCATCTCAAGACAGCTGAAGTATGGATGACTGAAAATAACAAAATTTGTTATTATCCCAAATAACAAAGCTATTTTCTTAATCTTAAAACACTATCAAATGACTGGCAATATTCTTGTCTCCAGTCCACTTTTCAGGGAAATGAATTGTTAGCTAAAATATGTTAAGATAACCAAATCAAAAAAATAACCTTTAAAATATCTAACCTTTAACTTTGACTTATTTGTGTTGCAGGCACTAAGCTAAAAAAGCATGTATTAATTTGATTGCCTTTCCTTACTGGCAATTGCTTAAGGAGACACACTGCACAATATGACTGAGAATAATAGGTGTTTGCTTACCCATGTATTTACACATTGTTTACCTGAAGATTAAGCCACTTGACACACCTGTAAAAATTCACAAAATATTTGCACGTAAGAAAAACCAGATCTGACTTAAATTTAAAAAATGAAATACTGAGTCAGGTTTTATAATAATGTCGTCTAACCAGACGTGCAAACAGAAACATAATATACCCAGAACATTCACTGATAAGGAAGAATAAGATAGAAGATTAATAAAATGAAGAAATGAGGCCTTTTTTTCTATCCTGAAATTGAAATATATCTCTTCTGTTTAATTACAGGTATGTCTTTAATTACAGGTATGTCTTGAACAATCACTGTTCAAGAACAGGTAGAGTATTAGACAGCAAACCATTGGATGTGGCTACATTTCTTCTAAAGTACAGGGTGGTCCGAAAGTTTTGTCACCCCATACATAACATAATTTTCTATTTCAATGCACTGTGGGGTATTATGAAGCAGAGAGTTTTACATGAATGATACCAGAATACGCATCATTTGAAGACGGCTGCTCGGAGAACCTTTGCAACAATCCACAAAGCTCAGCTTTGTAAAATATCCCACAGATGTATGACAGTGTCAATGAAAGTGAACAAACTGAATCCACTTTATATTATTTGTATTATTGTATTACTTGTTCTTCCATTGTTCACATTACCTTTTTTGGTGAGTAGGGGGTAACAAGACTTTCGGACCACTTTGTATTTTGTCTTCTCTTTTCATTTATTCTTTTTGTAACATCTACATTTGACATGAAATAACATTTATGTAGTTACTAGGATATCTGTCTATATCTCTAAGATGAAATGATTACAAAAAGTGATATATTGATATATATACAGGGTGGTCAGAAAGTCTTGTCACTCTTACATAATATAATTTTCTATTTCAGATGGCTGACATGAGCTCCTACAGTTCGGAAGAGAGGCTTCTCAGTTTGTGACAACATCAATGAAAGTGAAGAAACTGAATCCAGTACATGTGCTTTGTATTACTTTTGTTCTCATTACTTTTCAGTAGAGTGACAAGACTTTCGGACCATGCTTTCGGACATTAGTATTGAAAACAGTTTCAAGTTGACTTCAAATTTTACTAAAATTTGATTTCTACCTTTTTATAATAGAACCTCTTATAAAATGTAGACATCAAAAGTACAGGGAATTTAGATAAATCTGATAAATTTTCTAGTATCTTTAGTAATGTCTTCTAAATATGATTTCCACTTGAGTTCAGAAATGAACTTGACATCCAATAGACATTCAAAGCATAGTGCCTTCAAAGTGAATAAATACACTGATCTGAGGGCTCAGGATCAATTATGTTTCTGTGATAAAATTGAGAAAACAGTAAGAGAACTTTCATTTTTTGATTGTTTCTGATTGTTCACAGTGAATAAACTGAATCCAGAAAATCACTCCACCAGGCAATAAAGACATTTTCTATATTTTTTCTTTTTCAGGGTAAGAAATTTCATGCCTTAAAATCTTCAAAATTTGTTGTAGCATCTCATCTTTTTCTTCCTCTGATGAGCTTTTTTTCCATTGTGCTCGGAATAAATGAATTTAACCATACTACATCTCGGCCGCAACCTATTTCCTCACACTTCCCTCTTGTGGAAATTTCTTACATTTACTTGCTTCCATGATAACTATAATCTTCAAAAATTTAAATACAATATCAACTGCCATCTTATATCTTTTTAAATCCTTTCTTCAATCCTTCCTATTCTCAGTCATCTCTTTCAGCTTCTATTGTAACCTAGAAAAGGTTACTGAATGAGGAATAACTAAAACGGAGATCGGAAATGAAATGGTAATCTTTATAACATCAACAAAATACAATACTCGCCAGTGGTATGAAGTAGGTAAACCACTGCAAATGGTGAACTACTTAGACAGCATATTACCCCCACCCACACACACACACTTACAATAGTGTCCAATGTATTTATGAGGATTGGACATACCCATTAGCATTCATAGGCATGGTATATAACAGTTTCACTCCCTGTAACCGCCTGCACACTTAGTGGCCTTACAACCTTGTTTGTTCATCTTTTTGCTACCTCTTTGTTCTGGTAAATCATTTACTGTTTTCCTCTGTCCCACATGCCTTGAATATGTCCTGTGAGTATCAAATTCGCCAAACCTCCTTTCCTCAATATGTACAATAGAAATTTTAGCTGTCTCTTTCTGATACCATTTTCCTTAAAACTTCATAGTTGCTCATATTTTCAGTCCATATTATTCTCAGCATCCTTCTGCTGAATGATATTTCTGTTACTTCAAGTCTTCTTCATCTGTGAGGAGATTGTCCAGCATTCACTGCCATGTAGGAGGACTGATATTACATAACATTTCAGTAGTCTTTTCTTTGTTTCTGTTGCTACAAGTCTCTTCTTCATCTATGATGACATGTCCAACATTCACTGCCATATGTTCCTCTTGCCTTCAGTAGGTCCTGTGAGTGCCAAATTCTTCAAACCCTCTTTCCTCATGAGCCCTAGAAATTTCATTTATTTTTCTGATTCTAAATATAAGCTTCTTTTTTGTTTCCATTTTACTTCAGTCTTCCTCATTGCTCACATATCCTGTAGATGGTATTCTCAGCATCCTTCTGTAGAACCACATCCTGGTTGCCTTGAGTCTCAATTTGGTTTGTTTTGTTTTATGGCATACCAACCTCAACGGATTATTTAATAGTGAAAGATTTTTTATTGTTGGTAATATTATTTTTCCAAAAATGTATTACTGGTCATAACTTTCTTTTCCAAAAATTTATTGCTGGTAATATTTTTTCTTTTTCAAAAATGTACTGCTGGTAATAATTTTTCCAAAAAAGTATTGCTGGTATTAAAACTTATTTTTAGACTTTCATAGAGTTTTGACCCCCCTTTTGGGTGGGGTTAACTATTTGCCAGTAGCTGGGACCCTGACAGGTGCTACCACCCCAGGTCTGTGTGGACCTAGGAACACCAGCAAAAAGTGGTTCCATGCTCCTTAAAACCTCTTAATCAAAGGCCCTGCTGCCAGATGTAGTTTATCATCTTACCCAGGATGGGCCTTGAGTCTCTTCTTCATCTGTGTGGAAATTCTCCAGTATTCACTGCAATAGAGGAAGACCTGATATTACAGAGCAGAGCAGCAAACCTTTTCTTAACAAACCTTTTCTGCAGAACAAGTATTTCTCTTCTAATTATAATTTTTTCTTTTCTTTAATTAAGATATAAAAATTAACATGGACACTTGACATTGTGGTAGGCAGTCTGGTGTGAAACTAAAATCTATTTTGTTGCAGCAAGAATAAAATCTGTCAACTTAAGAAATGGTTGATGCAAATAAAGCAGAAGGAAATCTTATTAATTTCCTCTAATTTGGTTGGCTGCTAATATTGTTGCGTGACAGATGATTGGTTCTAATATAATAAGTCATATTTCATAAGGTTTCTCATGTCTCAAGGTAGATCTGTTATTTCTACAATTTGACAAAGTTTATATGTATGAAAAAAATAAATTAAATTATTGAATATGTTTAAATGCCCAGAAGCCTTTTTTTCTAATGTCATTTGCATGTTACAAAATTGGTTGTAAATTTTCTCATATAATGTTATGATTTTATCAGGGAAGTTTAAAAAGCACATATTATCTCTCTCTCTCTCCACACACACACAGACACACACTGTGTTTAAGGCATTCTGAAAAAATCTCAGTCAAATGCACTTTCCAAAATCAGATCAAATGATTAAACACAAGATAAAACACCCCATCATATTCATTAATTGGTTTTTCTGTAATATAGATATTTTAAGATATTTATCCAGGACATTACTTACATGTATACATACAATTTTTTTTTATATATATATATATATATATATATATATATATATATATATATATATATATATATATATATATTTTATTTTAAGCATTTCACCCCAAGCAAAGCAAGAAGCCACTAGGATGCAAGGGGTTACAGAAGATTTGGAGCAAGATCAGATAGGAGTGATAGAAGAAAGGATGAGGAGAAGGATAGTGGATAGATCAGGGCAACTGGAGATGTCAATTGACATTACATTTGAATAGTTGGAGATTATAGCTCTCAGGGAAACAGGAATAAGGAAGGGAGTTCTACAGGTGAGAGGTGCGAGATATGAAGCTATTGGAGTAGAAGAGACAGCTACATTTAATAGTTTTGACAGTAAAAGGGTGGAGCGGGATGCCAGCCTCATAGGGCGCTTGAATTCATGAAGTTTGGGAACCAGCGAATGCAGCTCCTCAAAGCAATTACCATGAAAGTATTTGTAAAAAAGACAGAGAGAGGCAACAGCGCATCTGTGAGAAAGCGACTGTAGTCAAGATGCCAGAACAGGGCCAATTATATTGCATGTTCGCCTCTGGATTTTATCAAGAACCCCGAGACAAACAGAAGGGACTCCAGACCATATATGGCAGCAATATATAAAAGGCTCAAATATTTTATATTATATTCTTACTCTGTCCTGGACGTTGAGTTCTACCTGGATTCTGTCCTCTTGGGAATTTATGTATATATATATATATATATATATATATATATTGACCACTAATATTATATATATATATATCTATATCTATATATATATAGATAGATAATATTAGTGGAAAATATACATACATATGCAAAATATATAAATATAAATACCCATACATGTATATTTTTAGAAAAAAAAAAAAATTCCAAGAGGAAGAATCCAGGTAGAACTCAATGTCTAGGACAGAGTAAGGATATAATAAAAGTGTTTAAACACTAATATTCCATGGTCATAATTTATTCCATGATTTCCAATGGAATAAATTATGACCATGGAATATTAGTGTTTAAGCCTTTTTTATATATATATATATATATATATATATATATATATACATATCATCATCATCATCATCAACATCATGGCTTGGCTTCGAAAAAAGAATAGGGAGTCTATACATGTCAATGGGTTACTGAGTGTGGAAGAATTAGAAAACAGAAACATTATTAAGGAGCAAGAACAATAGAAGAGTAATCAGGAAGATCAAAGTTGGTTGGAAAGTTCCATAGGCAAGAAATGTGAAAAAGAAACTGCTATCATAGAATTTACAACCACATCTAATTCAACTCCAAACTGATGAGACCCCACTGCCAATCTAGTACTGCATTCAACCTCACAAAATCTAGATACAATAGTGAAGAGCTCATCCAAACAATTACCATGCAAGTATTTATAGAAATGGTACAGGGAAGTAACTTTATGGTGGTGAGAAAGTGACTGAAGCTAAGATGCCAGGTCAAAGCCAATAATATTACTGATTCTTTGGATTTTATCAAGAATATACAGCAGGAACATCGGGCCATATGTGGCAGCAATATTCTAAACAATGGCAATTGGTGAACTTATAGATATGTAAGATAGATTCTAGAGATAATAATTGTCTAGCCCAACACAGTGAACCAACTTTTTTAGCAGCTGACCTAGCAATGGATTCAGTATAGTCTTTCCACTTCATGTCAGCCAAGAATGTTAGCCTGGAAAGCAAAATAAATCTCTGTCTTCCATCAGCATAGCTGATGCTAACCTCCACGACAGTGACTTATTGTGCCTTCTTTGGCTAACATTCTTGATAAGTTTGAGATTATCTCTTGTTTCAAATCAAAAATGAAAAAATAAAAAAGTTATAATAAAACTTTTGGTTGGTATACCATTTCTAACAAGAAATTTCCCAGAACAAAACTGCTTTCTATTAATCATCTGAGAGAACCCTTTCTGCCTTCCATCAGTATGGCTGATGCTAAACTCCAGGAGACTGACTCATTGCAACTTCTTGGGTTACTGTTTTCTACTGACATGAAGTGGAAAAGATTATATATATATATATATATATATATATATATATATATATATATATATATATATATATCAATCCCTATGTCTTCTCCTAGAAAATTTGGTTCACTGTGTTGTGCCAGACAATTTTTCTCTGAAGAACAAACTCTTGAGAATACAGATAGCAGATAGAAAAAAAAGATACAAATTAAAACTTAAGTTGTCCATAATGAATGAATAAAAAAGAAAAGAAAAAAGAAAAGAATTGTTTTTTTTTAATTTAATTATTATCAAAAAAAATAAAAAAATTAAATGAAAAAAAATCAGAATATTATTTAAATTCATTCTATAATAATGGGTGATTTTTTTAATTTTAATTTTATATTCTGAAGCAATATCAAGTTGGATGTTTCTTTGATGGCAATTTTTTTAGAAATAAGAAAAGTCAGAAATAAAACAACTTGATAGAAGATTACCCTCAAATGTTTAATATTGCACCCAAATTTAACTTCTTTCCTGAAGCTATCTCACAGGTTAGATTAATCATTAAGTAAAATAAATCCATGTTTCAGTCCTAAGAAGCTTAAAGCATCAAAAGAAAAGTGGATTAGTAACCAAATGATATTTATAATAAAAGATACCATTCTTTAGCTGACTCTTGAGAATACAGATAGCGAGGAGAGAAAAATATAAATTTAAACTTGAGCTGACCATAATGGATGATTAAAAAGAAAAGAAAAAAATTGTTGATTTTTTTTAATTTAATTATTGTCAGAAAAAAAAAAAATGAAAAACAATTAGAATATTATTTAAATTCATAATATGATAATGGATGATTCTTTTAATTCTTAAAAAAAAACAATGTGGTTTAATAAAAAAGAATGACTGAGTATTAAAATAAAACAATTAATCAGCCCAAAATGCCTAATTAAATAGCTGATATCCCAACAGTTTGATAAAGTCAAATTGGTACCTGATCTCAAAAATTATCATCAGTCTTTTAACTGGGACAAGAAACGGCTTATTTTTAATGCCTTCAAAACAACATTGCACTCCTTTTAATCATCTGTGAGAACCATTTCTGCCTTCCATCAGCATGGCTGATACTAACCTTCAGGAGAGTAAGGGGTTTTCACAGATGTTTAATAGTGAGCAGTTTTGTTTTGGAAAACTACTTGTTAGAAATGGTATACCAACAAAAAGTTTTCACTCTTGTCTGACATTTTTTCTTGTGGTTTTATTTATCACCATGTTCCAGTATTAATTTCTTTTCCTCTTTTTAAATAATGTGAAGAATAAAAATTATTGCAATAATTTGTATTGCAAATACAAATTTAAATATGTATAATTAATAATAAAATTGATAATATTATTACCTCATCATTTTGTATTATGAACTGCTTTTAAAAATAACTCAACAGTTTCTAGGTCATCTAGATTTAAACTAAAAGTAAATAATAATAACTTCAGTTCAGATTAATTAAACTTTAAATCAGTTATTTTTCTCAAATAACATATCAGAAATTTTTTAATGAAAAGTGTTGACAGATTTGTCAATATGGAAGATTTTATTGATTTCATCTGGTTATATATTTGAGATGAGGTATTATGACTACTTGTATTATTTACATTATTCAGACAGTTATCCTCATCTTCATTGCAATATTCACAATGTTTCAGCTGTTGTACACTCCAGCCTTCTTCAGGTGATTGGAATTTCAAACCATCTGGAAGAGGCATGGCATGTGGAACTAGATCAATCCACCCCAGTGGACAAAATAAAGGGTTCAGTTTTATTGATTTTACTGATGATCAGAAAAAATAATTCCAATCAATGTAAATTCAGTTATTAAATATATTAAATTTAATCTATTAGCTTGGAATTAAAATAAAAGCATCAAGAAAGATTTATTTTTAAAATGCATTTGAAACCTTAGGCATCATTTTTTTATGCAGCAAGATAATTGTGAGAATAGTCATTTCCATACAAGAAATATTCACATTATTTACATTATTCGGACTTGTCCTAATCTTTGTTGCCATATTTATTACAACGTTCTGGCCTTCTTCAGGTTGTAGGAATGTTGAACTTAACCCTTTATTTCGCTCACTGGGATAGACTGTTCTAGTTCCACGTGCCATGTTCAATGGATGTCAGTTATCAGTTATCTCCTGTTAATTTTCCCTCTGAAAGTCCTCCACTGCCGGGTATTGAACTCACATTGTTTGGGTCCTGTCACTGGATCTAACCAACACCTTTATCCACTGTGCCATGTGTCCTTGAGGATATATATACATTAAATATGGTGACACAGATGAGGACAATAGTCCGAATAATGTAAATATTGTACATAATACCTCATCTCAGAAATATAGACAGATACTGAAGGGCTGAAATGTTGTAATAAATATGGCGTCAAAGATGAGGACAATAGTCCGAATAATGTAAATAATGTACATAATACCTCATTTCAGAAATATAGACAGATACTGATGAAATATTCTGCCTTCATTAACCAAACACTTAGTGTTATGGTCGGTCGAAAAATACATTTTCTCTCTTAATAGTTTTTTCAGGAAAATAAACTCACCATTGCTTTTGCTTTTCTGTGCCTCTTCACTCATCATTCTTTAATAACAATCCAGTTACAAGCGTTTACATATTTACTGATTCAGTTTCAGAGATATGATTGTTCTTGGTTTTTTTCTCTCCTATTTCCAATGGCATCTACTAATTGTCAGCCATCTGCTACCAAAGTGGCTGCTGCCTTCTTTTTACTTGTTTTTTTTTTAATAAACTCTTTTGTGAGTCTACACAGTTTAATGCAGGTTTTTCAGTCTTGTGAGATGCTTTGATCAGACAATGTCATGCTACAAGAGGATCTGAATATGGCCTCATACACCATTATGTGAATAGAATGTTATGAAGCAAACTGCCAGGGAAAAGAGTCTCTCTCTCTCTCTCTCTCTCTCTCACACACACACACACACACACACACACACACACACACACACACACAGAAACACATTTTTAAGGAATTGATTGAAACTAATTTGATAGATGAACAGATTAATCAATGTGTCCAAAATTTGAAAATTTCTTATCAACACTGTGTGCATGTCTGTGCATGTATTAGAATTATGCAAAGTATGTAAGTGTGTGTATTTTGTGCAAGTTTGTGGCATGCACTAAAGTTCCCAGCACTATCATTTTTGAAAAATTTTCTTTTAACATACCTAACATCTATCAACAGAGAGAGAGAGAGAGAGAGAGAGAGAGAGAGAGAGAGAGAGAAACTTATTATAGATAAATAGCTGGTGAGAATACGGGGTTAGATAGGGATGATGGCCTTAAGGTTGTGAGTAATTCTGCTAATTTCAAAACTGACAAAATTAGAAAATCAATACACAGAGAGTTTAAAGGCCTAAACCTAAAAGCTATAATCAACACAAATTTTAAAAAGGTGAACTTCCTTAATGTAACACTAGACTTAGTCAACAATATATACCAACCATACAAGAAAATAAATACTAATCCATTAAATATCTACCCAAATTCTAATCACCCTCCATCTATTTATATATATACACACACACACACACACATATATATATATATATATATATATATATATATATATACACCCCAATACGCACATATACAGGGTGTCCATAAAGTTCGTGTGCACTTAAAAAATTTATAACTTTATTTGTATTTGCGATAAAAAATAATCTGTAAAAAGGATTAGAAAGAAGTAAATCTATACTTTTTAAGGCTTTTTTGAAATTTTATTTAAGTTTCCACAGGTCCTCCATCATTAGCAATACAAAGGGTAATACGATTTTGCAGTTCACGGAAAACATTTGCCAACTGATTTACAGTAATGCCTGAAATCACATTAGTTATTTTAGTATACTTAAAACTAGGTACATTAAACTTTATAACATTTTTTACATATTATTTCTATCGCAAATACAAATAAAGTTACAAATTTTTTAAAGTGCACACGAACTTTATGGAAACTCTGTATATATACACACACAGCAATACATATATATATATATACAGATAGATAGATAGATAGATAGATAGATAGATAGATAGATAGATAGATAATATTAGTGGTAAATATACATACATATGCAAAATATATAAATACCCATACATGTATATTTTCAGAAAAAATTCCAAGAGGAAGAATCCAGGTAGAACTCAATGTCCAGGACAGAGTAAGGATATAATAAAAATTTTACGATTCCAATGGAATAAATTATGATTCCAATGGAATAAATTATGACCATGGAATATTAGTGTTTAAGCCTTTATATATATATATACATACACACACACCGATACATATATATATATATATATATATATATATACACACACAACAATACATATATATATATACACACACACACGAATACATACATATATATATACATATACATGCACACACCAATACACATACAAATATATATATACAAATACATATATATACATATACACAAATATATATATATATATATATATATATACATATACACAGAAAAATACATATACACACATATATATATGTATATATATACACACACACAAATACACACACACAAATACACACACACATGTACATATACACACACACACTGATAACCATTATGGGATAATATTGGATTTGTGCTTGCGTTATGATTTTGATTTCGTGATCGCTAATAGGACAGTAATTTCTTGTTAAATTTAAAAAATTAAAAAATTGTAATCCCAGAACAATATATAACTATGCCAATATGGTAATAACCAGATATTTTTATTAAAATTTAAATTATGTAACGGTCATCCATACTCATCACCTGAAGATTGCGTTGTGTATGAAACTCATGCTATCAGTGTGGGATAATATGTATATTTATTGCATGTAGATTTTTTTTAATGGGTCATGGTCAGATTTTGGGAAGTGGGTCAGGCTGAGAACTTTCTATACCCCCTTGTTTACACACACACACACACACACACACACACACACACACACATATGTGTTGTTATTCAGTCACTGTTGTGAGCACTCTCTTCAAACAACTGATGTCTCTTTTACCAAAGTGATAATTCCAATCCACCTCTTGCCAAGTATATTTATAAATCGAATACAATTAACCCTGGAACTTTGTCTGCTGATTAAGCATCATCTTTCCGATTAACAATAGTGTGGGAGGGGGTTGCGATTCTCATTGATTGATAACTCATGATAGCAGTAATTTATAGATCAAAGTAAATTAGCCTTTTACATATTCTCGTTTGCCTCTAACATCAAGAGAGACCGAACAGAAGAAAATTCTTATGTCCGCATCTATTCCTCTCAGTTCCAATCATTTGTTAGTTACTCTTGAAATTAAAGGCTAAGTCATTACTAACGATAAAGATCAGCCTAACAGTTGCTATAAATGTAAATTAAAGATGAACTACTTCCTGAGAAACTTCAAAGTGGTTACGCTGGTGAGGAAATTGTCTTATCCGCTCTGTCGATATAAACAAAGTCACCTTGAATATGAATTTGTGTGCAGGCACCCGAATTTGAAATTCTTCTAGATTTACTTTAGTTCTGTATTCTTCATTTGGGATTTGGGACACAATTTGGGAACATAGAGTATAAATAAAACAAATACAGAAGTTCAACTCTCTGGACTGTTGTGGTGTCCTCCCGCCTACTATAAAATTAGTAGGACATAAGACTTCGGGGGAACAGTGAATAGATTGTTCAACTGTCCAACTCTCTGCCTCGGCAGAGAGGGACTTGGACGAAGCTTTGCCGAAGAGCAAAGTTTTGTCCGGGGAGGTAGACAGACCCTGAACCCGTCTAGGCGGGTTCAAAGGAAATATTTTTGGCCGAGCCTACGGGCTCGGAGTAACTCATGTTAAACTCGGCCTTGTGCCACATACATTCCTTGTGAGGGGGGACTGTTAAATATAACATTGAATAGATTGTTCATTACTATCGAACTCTCTGCCTTGTCAGAGAGGAACCCGGGCGAGGCATTGCCGCAGAGCAAAGGTTCGTCCGGGGAGGAGGGGCTGTTAAAAATTAACAGTGAATAGATTGAGCGCTAGTTCATTCGATACTCTTACTAGTCGGGTAATACTCTCCTCGTGTACTTACTGTTTAATATACGATATATCAGCAAACCTGGTTTTTGTTATTTCTTAACCATTTACTTGGTCACAACATCATGGCGACGAAGAAACGGACTTCACGTTAAATCATAATTTTTTTAATTTTTTTTGCCAGTGTCTACAACAGTAGTGAAGATGGAATTCTAATCCAACTCTACGACAAAATGGTATCCAGTGTTAATTACAACACTGAGAGTGAAAAAAAGAAAATCTTCAAAACAATAGAATTTTTACAAGTTCAATTCAGTGGTTGGGAAGAAGGTTGATGAAACTGGTTGTTATTTTTTTTCCTTTCCAACAAGACAGTGACAGAACTTATTGTTTTCGCTGATAGGGTAAAGTAAAAATTTACCCCCTCTCCCGCTTTTAAATTTTTCAGTAAGAGAATCGTACAAGTCAAGCAAACTTATTTAAGAGTGTAACGAGAAAAAAATCCCCCCCTCTCATTTCTTAATAAGTAAAATGGACGGATTTAAAAATGTAATGCTAGAATTGTTGAAACACCAACAGGAACAACATTTGCTGTTGGAGCAGAAATATCAAGAAAGACAAGAGAAATTCCAACGAAAACAAGCAGAAAACCAGAAGGAATTTGAGGAATTGCACCTAGAAATTCAGGTTAGACAACAAAAACTGGAAGAAATACTCCTTCAAACACAGAATGAGCAAAGGCACTTGTATATGTTCATAAAAAACAAAATGAGGACAGCGATAATGCGTTCTCTCAAAACGCTATATGGAATGCTATTGAAAACTTCACGTTTGCACCTGAAGAAGAAATTACATTCGCTTCCTACTTTAAACGTCACGACGACTTAATACGGATTGTGCAAATTGGGCTGACCATAAAAAGGTTCGCCTACTCCTCAGGAAATTAGGCACAACAGAATATACTAAGTTTGTTAAATATATTTTGCCTGAGAAAACCAGCGACTTGAAATTTAAATATAGGCGTTTTAGTCATTAGCAGAACTCTTCAGTTCAAAAACAGCACTGTTCCACAAGCGTTGGAAATGCATGAATCTCACCCGCAAAGAAGACGAAGATTATACTGTCGGAGTTAGCTCCTCCTTAATTCCCTAATTGTTCACTAGGGCTCGCTCACCTTACACTATAAATACTAGGTGACTTCTTGCCTCGTTCCCTTTTTCATTGCTTCATTCCAGCGAACACATCTACAATGTAAGCTCTCGCAGAAGATAGCGTCTTCCCATTTGTGGGAGACGCCGTGAACATTATACACACATACACGTACGTACGAACATTCACCAAAATACAAACACAAATTCTTTACGTTCGCACACAAACACAAATGTTGATGTATTTGTCCCTTGTGAATTTTTTTGTTTAATACGTATATCTGTTGAGATATATATCGGTCTTGTTTGTTTTCTTTACATCTTCGGTTGGACTCAACTTGAGTCCGCCATGTAGTTGGACCTTCTAGCAGGAATAAACAGCACGTGTTCCTAATACAACAATTCGTAAACCTACACGGTCCTCTACAATACTACTTTCGCGAGTGTAGTCAATAAACACTACGACGACTTCAAATTGGCAGAGTTAAGCGCCAATAATTTTCGATGTTTGATTTTAGTCCAGGGTTTGATTTCAACAAAAGACGCCGAAATACGTCGTTGGATACTCAACATTCAACAGCTTGAAGACGAGCCCGACATTACAGCAAATTGCCGAAGATTGCCAACGTTTCGTGAGCGTCAGAGAGGATTCGAAAAACATCGAACAGAGTGGCGTGGCTCACATTAAATACACCAAAGAAAAATTTTAAAAAATACGCCAACCAAAGAATAAAGTTATTTTGCCTTCAAGTCCATGTTGGTATAGAGATTGTCCTTTTAAACATAAAAAATGTTTTAATTGCGATAAATTGGGACACAAAAGTTCTCACTGCAGGATTAAGAACAAGACAAAAAAAAGTGTTGTAAAAATTACCAAATCTGATGAACCAGAAAGTCGTGACATCAGGAAATATATTGAAGTGCAAATATTTAACAAAAATATAAGTCTACAGCTTGATTTGAGTTCAGGCTTATCCATAATTAATTATTAAACATGGAAAAAACTGGGTAAGCCAACTTTGTTTAGAACGAACCGAATAACTAAAAGTGTGACGGTTACACACCTGGCCCAGTGTCGGATCCTTTGGTTACGGCGCCAACGGTGACGTCGCTCCTCCTGGTCGCTCCTCCTGGGTCCAAGCGTGCCGCTCCAACCCTTTGGTCAGATGATCACCAGCCTCGCCTTTCCCGACTCGCTTCCAATACCTGGTCACTAAAGCAACTATACCGATCTCCGGTCTGTCTACCCACGCTGTGTTTAGATCTTAGACAGACGGGACCAGCAGGGATCGGGGCCGATACAAGTTGAGTCCGACGGGGTGGCAAAACACAAATAAAATAAAACTCACGACACCAAACAAAATTGCTGATGATAAAAAGGGTAACAACCTTTTATATCTTAAAGTCCGTTACATAAAAACAAAAGTGTTCTCATTTTCCCGACCCGCTCTGTGGACTATGGCACCAAGCTTCTATCACACAATAGAAAAATGTCGAATTACCTACTTTCTAGAATCATGTATGTATGTCGGGTGTGGTTCAGTTCGACACTGGGGCTAATTTCTATCGATCATTCGCAGTTGATTCTTCTCTCCGACTTGAGTTGTATTTCTTCTTCTTCATCTACTTGAGCTGGAAGTTCTTCTTGTCTGAGGGTTCTTTTTCTCGCTGCCGTCCGGGGATGAACTTTAACTTCTCATCGACTTTCGGCTTGTCTGCATCTCAATTCTTCTCAGGCTTTCAGGCAATCTTCTTCTTCGTCTACTTGGGCTGGAAGTTCTCCTGTCTTCGACTTGGGCTGGAAGGATTTCTTGTCTGAGGATTCTTCTGCCCGCAAAGGGGCGAGTGAATCGGGCCTGATGGCCGCGTTCAGGCTCTATCCCTGCCCGCGGTCAACTCTCAACTCAACTGCAACTCAACTCCAACTCAACTGATTTCTGTCGACTGGGGTCCTGCTTATATTGACGCCGCAACAAACTGGGGTGGGTCTGTCGGCGTCAGGGTTTTCTCGATAATTCAAAAGCTGCATTAATTCTGTCTTCTCATTATCGCTATTGTTTTCGCCCCTACTTCCTCGCAGTACCTTTGGTGGGGCGGCGCACATCCATCTCTTTAGTCTCTCGTATGTCAGGTGACCGCTTTTCAACCAATCGTTCCTGATCGAGCATTTCTTTCCTTTTCTTCCGCAGGTCACGTGATCGTATTCGACCAATTGTTATTGATCAAACATTTCTTTCCCTTTTCTTCCGCAGGTCACGTGATCGTATTCGACCAATTGTTATTGATCGAACATCCTCTCCCCTCTGTTTGCGGGCGTGGTTACATCGTTCTTGTTTAAAAAACAAAATCCAATTTTGCTTTTTTTGCACGTACGCAAAATGACAATCTTTGGCTTTCTCTCACCTGGACTTTGTCAAACAGCCCGCTGCTAATTAGTCTTGACTTTAGAAAGGATCTTTTCCGCCTTCTTGGCGCCCTCTGTGAGCCAAAAGCAATTGTCCCTCTTTTTACCTCTTTGTTTTACCTGATAGTCGAAAATCTTAATTATCTACATTGAAATGTCTCTACTTTATTAACGTGGGTGTCCAATTCTTAACAGGTCTGTATATCGTTCCACCGGTCACTCCCCTCAACCCAAAAAGACACTTTCTCTCTGATTAAAATTGTTTCATTGTTCCCAAAATTTCTCTTTATCCAAATTGATAAGGTGTCTTTCCATGCAAAAAGTAGGCTAGGTGCTCTGACGGACATTCTTACCAAAAATGACTTTCGAAAATCGGCCAAGACTTTGACCTAAATCTCTTTCTGACTCCTATCTCCACCCTCAATTGGGTCATGCGTCATACATTTCTCTTTCTTTCTTTTCTTCCCTTCCTTCCTTTTCCTTTCTTTCCTTCTTCTTTCCTTAGGATCGTCTAGTACACTCTTAGTGAATTATTTTCAACTCAGTTATTTTCCGTTTAAAAAAAAAAAAAATTAACAACCTGTTTAGTAACCGAGTAAGAAAAAATTAAATCATATTTCTATGAATATTTCTAATAATGCAAGGTGCCACAAAAGTGTAGCTGGTGATTCGATTAAGTTTAAGGGCGAACTTATAACGAACGTGTCATTCAAAGGTAAAACTTTAAAACTAAAGGCGTATATTATGAAGAATACGGGTAATTTGTTCGGGACTGATTGATTAGAACAGTTACAACTTTGGGATATGCCTATTAACTCATTATGTCAAAAAGTAAAAAATGTGACTGATGAAGCAGAAAAGTTGAAAAAAAGTGAACTTAAAAAAACTTTCCTGACCTTTTCAGTGGAGGACTAGGAAAATACACAAAAATGTCTGCTAAATTTGAGTTAAAACCAGACGTAAACCCAGTTTTTAAGAAAACGTAACGTTCCATTTGTTTCCTAAAATCAAATTGAGGAGTTGAATCGTCTTGAGGAAATGGGAGTTGTGGCAAAGGTTGAATATAGTGAATGGACATCTCCCACAGTTTATATTTTAAAAAAAAAGAGCAAAGAAATTCGTATATGTGCTGACTTCTTCACGGGGCTGAACAGCGCCCTAAAGGATCACCATTATCCCCTTCCAAGTCCAGAGAAGATATACGCTAAGCTCAGTGGAGGAAAATATTTTTTCTAAGATCGACTTAAGCGACGCATATCTACAAATACCCGTGAACGTGGAATGCTCGAAGCTCCTTTGCATAAACACCCACAAGGGTTTATACAAATTTTTAAGACTTCCGTTCGGTGTTAAGGTCGCACCTTCCATTTTTCAACAGGTCATAGACACGATGTTAAATGGTCTGGATTTTGTGGTGACATATCTCGATGACGTCCTAATGAAAAGCGAGAGCATCGAGGAACGCAAATCGCATGTTTGGCAGGTGTTTAGGAGAATCCAGGATTACGGATTCAAATTAAAAGACAGGAAGTGTGAGTTTTTCTTAGAGAGATTTGGTTTGTTTTGTTTTACAGCATATCGACACCTCAATGGGTTATTTAATGCCGACAAAATTTTTATTACTGGTAATATTTAATTTTTGTCAAAAATCTATTTCTGGTAATATTTTTACTTAAAAAATGTATTGGTGGTAATAATTGTTTTCAAAAAAGTATTGCTGGTAATATATTTTTTCAAAAATGTATTGCTAGTAATATTTATTTTTTTAAAAACATTGTTGGTCATATTTTTTCTTCAAAAATGTATAACTTGTAATAGTTTCTTTTCTTCAAAAATTTATTGCTGGTAATAATTTTTTACAAAGTATTTCTGGTATTAAAACCTATTTTTACACTATCATAGTGTTTTTACCTCAGTTTCGAGGTTAACTATTTGCTGGGACCCCAACAGATGCTACCACCTCGGGTCAGGGCGGAACAGGGAACATCAGCAATTAAGAGGTGGTTCTACGCTCCTCAAAACCTCCTGATCAGAGGCCTTGCTGCTGGACATAGTTTATCGTCTTACCCAGGACGCGGTTGTAGTTTATCGTCATACCAAGGACGGTTCTTAGAGAGGATTAAGTACCTTGTGCAATACTGTCAGGGAGCTTCCTATAACAATGGACGAGATAATAGACAAAGCATTCGATGAAGAGTGCATAAAGGAAGTAAAGGGCAAACTGAATAGTAAAGACTAGAATATCTAAGAAGTTTACTCACTCTGTAACTACATACTTATGTACGGAGACAGAGTAGTAATCCCATCTACATTACAGAAAATAACGTTAACGGGATTTCTGATCGCAGGCATTAATTGCTTAAAGCTTTTTTTGGTTACATTCTCACAAATAAGAAATCATCTACATTCATCTCAAATATTCCTTCTAATTACTCGTTCTTATACCAAGAGGACTCAGATTTTGCTTACAGACCAATCTGCAAAAATCATCTTTTACACTGAAGTATGGATTTTCAGATGCCTCATCAAGGCCATATGACGTTTTGTTTGACTTCCATATTACACCATCTTCTTTTATTTCTATAGGTGACATAATAAATATATCTCTATCGAGTTGTCTGCCCTGTAAATATACCGCTTTGATGTCAATTGTTTCACATTTCCATCCTTTACTTGCTGCTGTAGCGGACCGAGGGGTTTACCTGTTGTTAAATTAGGAACACATTGTTTATTCCTGCTAGAAGACGCTCCACTACAAGAACATGGCGGACTCAGACATTGAAGAAGTGTAAAGAAAACCAACAAAGGCCGATATATATATATATATATATATATATATATATATATATATATATATATATATATATATATATATATATATATATATATATATATATATATATATATATATATATATATATATATATATATATATATATATATATATATGTATATATATATATATATATATATATATATATATATATATATACATATATATACATATATATATATATATATATATATATACATATATATATATATATATATATATACATATATATATATATATATATATATATATATATATATATATATACATATATACATATATATATACATATATATATACATATATACATATATATATAACAAGTATATGAATTAAACAACAAAATTTACAATGGACAAAGACATTAACATTTGTGTTTGTGTATGAACATAAAGAGTTTGTATTTTGGTGAATGCTTGTCCGTATACGTGTATGCGTGTATAATGTTCATGGCGTCTCCCACAAATGGGGAAACGCAATCATCTGGGAGGGCTTACATTGTAGATGTGTTCGCTGAAAATGTAGAAATGAAAGAAGAGAACGAGGCAATAAATCGCCTTGTATTTATAGTGTAGAGAGAGCGACCCTAGTGAACAATTAGGAAATTAAGGAGTAGTTAACTCCGACAATACCCTACCGTCTCTGACTGAAAGTTGCAGGAACGAAAACTTTTAATATGTAAAAAGTTATAAACTGAATAAAGAAAGTGTACAAAATGGTTGACGCATGTTGAAGGTGAAAACGTAATTTCTGAAATGTTATCAGATTAGAAAAATGTCGGGAAAGTATGTGCATTGTCAGGGTGCTGAAATTATATTCGGAGTGAATGTATAGCACAGTCTGAATGAATATGTGTCGATGAAGTGTACACTTGTCTTCAGGGTGAATTGCTGTTAGCCGACGCTGTTGTGTTTAAATGCTTGTTTTAATTCCAATGTTCTGCATAGTTCAATAAGTCGAAATGCCTACTCAAGTTGTGTATTGTAGAATGGATGCGGATTTATGTTAGAGTGAGAACGCCATGGCAAAGTTGAAAAATTTGCGTATTAGTGATTACTGAGTAATATTTAGTGAATATCTTCAGCAAATTTTTATGTGAAAGTTGCATCTCATAGAATGTATTTCAGGACAGTGGGTCTTCCGAAGAATGCGTTGTGTAGAATTTAATTCTGGACAGTGAGTCGTTCGAAGAATGTTTCACACTTAATCTCTTCAGCGTAGAAAACTTTTGTACATTAAAGGCATGGTAAGCAATGTTGAAATGTTGATAAGTAGTTCCGTGAAATGTCGCATGTGGTGTAGAATATATGAAAAGCTCATGGAAGTTTTGAATATTGTCCTTGTGAACTGAAAAGGTGTCGGTAGTGATACGTGTTAAAACGTGTCGAAGGTTGGACTGGTCATGTCAACGGCATGATTGAGATGCGAACGTTCCGGTCGTGTTGACGGTCGGGAGTTGAGGTTGACGACAGGATGCTGAGGTGCGTTTGTACCAGTCGTGTTGACGGTCGGGAGTTGAGGTTGACGACAGGATGCTGAGGTTGACGGTCAGGAGTTGAGGTTGACGACAGGATGCGTTTGTACCAGTCGTGTTGACGGTTGGGCGTTGAGGTTGATGAGGGGATACTGAGGTGAGTTCGTGTTTGCAAATTCTTAGTGTGTTCGAGTTGCATCGTTGAAGAATGAAGATAAAGGACAGTGGGTCACTTTTTGAGATGCGTCACACTTTATCTATTTCAGTCCAGGAGAGAGTGTTGATTAGTAGAAAATGGTGTTGCGTTTTCCGTTTGGTAAGACCGTAAGCAGGTCTGCCGTTTGAAATTGGGTCAAACGTCACCGTGAAAAAGAAAGGGTCAAGCAAATAGACAAGTGGAGAGAAGGAGTATTGTTGCCTGCTGACTCGTGTCATAGTAGTAGTAATTGTAATGGCGATTAAGACTTCTCTGGTTTCCCATATGTTGTAAAAAAATTCTATGTGTTTTGTATAGACATACTGTAGTGAATTAAAATTTTGTGATTCTGCACTTTCATATGATCTAATCACAAATTTTGTTGCTGTATAAATTTTTTTGTTGTTTTTTTTTTTTTTTGTTAATAGTGTCTGGCGTGCGTAGTAGTTTTCCAATGTTTTTCCTGACTAGCTCTCGTTTGGTAAGTGTGTGTAAATGTGTGTACATATATACAGTCTTTTGTTTCTGTTAGCAGGAGTTAAAAAAATAAATCATGTCAGAAGGTCACTAATCTGTAGCGGACCGGGGGTGGGTTACATGTTGTTAAATTAGGAACATGTTGTTTATTCTTGCTCGAAGAAGGTCCACTATAAGAACATGGCGGACTTAGAGATTGAATCCACCATAAAGAAGTGTAAAGAAAACAAACAAGACTGATATATATATATATATATATATATATATATATATATATATATATATATATATATATATATATATATACACACACAAACAAGTATATGTATTAAACAACAAAACTTACAATGGACATAGACATTAACATTTGTGTTCTTGTGTGAACATAAAGAGTTTGTATTTTGGTGAATATTCGTACGTATGTCTATGTGTATATAATGTTCATGGCGTCTTCCACAAATGAGAAGACGCAACCTTCTGCAAGAACTTACATTGTAGATGTGTTCGCTGAAAATGAAGAAATGAAAAAAAGAACGCCCAGTATTTATAGTGTAAGAAGAGCGTGCCCTAGTGAACAGGAGGAGTTAACTCCAACACTTCTACTTCCATGCCTATTCTAAGTATAGACTTGCTCGCAGTTGGAGAATCTGATTGAACACTCTTTTCTTTTTTGAAACGTCTCACAACCAATCTAGTTTTCACTTGTTTCTTTCCTTCAGCTAAAGGCTTCTCTGTCAACCAGTCTGTTGACAATGTCTTCTGGCCCCTGTCCTGTATTTCTTTGGAGACATCAAAAACACTCCAATTTTCCAGTTCCTGCTCCTTTGCCATGATGACTTCCAGTTACTGCCAGTTGAGATGAAAATCACATTTGCTTCACCCTGATCACTCTTTCTTACACATGTAGGTTCATCTTCTTTTCTACTGACATCAATTTCTTCTTCATCATTTTTCACTATTCCATATTCAAATTTATTCAAATGTACTCTCAGGATTTCTTTATCGTTTTTTATTCATTACATTCATATATTTGTTTCTGTTGACCATGTTTGCCGTAGTCTCTGAATATGGAATCTAGTGAAGTCCGTAATCTCTTCAATATCAGAGGTTGGCAGTGTAGATTCGGAGAAAGTAGCGACTGCTAATTCTTTAAGTCTTCAATATCAGGTTGGCAGTGGAGATATTTTGGGAGAAAAAACAAAATGGCTGCCTTTATACATGTCGCATTGAATATTTTTGAGCTTTCTGATTGGTTAACCCTTCTCTTGGTGGACTATAAAATGAGTCAGCTCATTTTGGTTGGCTCACTAGTACATAGTTATACCCCAAAAATTGTAACAGTTTCTTCCCGCAGATTTTCCTCCTCTACTTATCACTTTAGCATGAGTCCACTCCCCACTTTCTGGCAAGTGGTATTTGATCATTTCATTGACTCTAGGAATTTTCCATGATGATTCCATGTTTTCAATTTCATTTCGTATTGTAAACTTTCTTGGTTCTGAAACTTGATCTTCCTGTTTCTGATTATCCTCTTTGCTACATAATTCTGGCATATAATTTTCAAAAGTTTCTCCATTAATCATCTAAGAGATCCCACTCTACTTTCCATCAGCATGACTGGTGCTAACCTCAAGGAAAGTGATACATTGTGCCTTCTTGGGCTGACTTCCTCAGTTGATATGAATTGGAAAGACTGTATTGAATCAATGCTAGGTCAACTGTTAAGAAAATCAGTTTACTGTGTCATGTGAGACAATTCTTCTCTCCAGAATCTGTCTACCATTCAGACATGCTTAGAATATGACTGCCACATATGGTCTGGTGCTCCTGCTATTTATCATTGTCCTGATCTTCTTCAGTTTGGTTGATATCTTTATCTTCACCATGAGACCCATCACCTTTGTCATGGGATCTTACCCATAATATTAATAATGGACTATTCCATACTTAATAAATACTGCGCCTCAGGAGTAGGCAAAGAGTCAGTAGTTCAAGTCGAGTCAAGAGTTGAGTCAGAGGCAGTCCGAAACAGAGTCGCTTTCAGACAATTACTGCAAGATATTGGAATAGTGATACTGGTCGAGACTACCTTGTTCTCTCTACTAAACCTGATTGTTCATACTAAAACTTCTACTTCTCTGTATATATTCCTGTTTGTAAAATATCTATATTATTCCATACCTGTGTTTGCGTTCTTCTTTATTGGTTCTACCTTGGACTATCACTATGGTACAAGGAACCAGACCATAACAACCTTCTTTTTTGTTAGTCCTTAATTCTGTCCCATTTGCCTTAATCGCCCTACATGTTGCAACTCTGGCTGACTGGCTTCTGTGCCTGATAAAAACAGTTTTTCCATCCCAGCCAATAACTTTACCTGAACCATGCTGTTTATTGTCGTCATCTCTCTTGTAAAATATACAATCTCCTGCCAGCAAAATTTGATCATCTGATGTTCTGACATTTTTAGTGCAATGCACTTTTGATTTTGTCAGATGATTCTGTTTTTGTCTAAGCTCTTCTTGCTGCATACAATGCATTGAGATGTTTAATAACTGCATCGCATATTTCTGCCACTCCTAAGGCTGGGAGATGATTTTCCATAATTGAGGATAAATTAGGTTGGTTGACCAACACAAGCTGAATTGGACTATATCCAAAGTGGTTTTGCATACAGATTTTGACATTGACTGCCCAGGCAGGAGCAATGTTTATTTCCATTTTGGGATCTTCCTCCATTATTTTCTGTATGCACACATCTATGTTTCTCTCACATATACCATTTGACCATGGTGAGTATGCAGCAGTGGCACAAATCTCGACATTAAATTGTTTAGCCAGCTCTCTATATTCTGCATTATCAAATGCCCCACCTTTGTCAACTAGAAATTTCTTTGGAGGTCTAAAACTAGCAGCTATTCACTCAATTGGAGCATCATCTATAATGACTTTAGGACATTTTCTTCTAATCATTATACTTTTAATAAATCTAGTGAAGAGGTAAATAAAATGTAAACAGTGAACATCTTTATATTTCTTTACATCCATTGCCACTATATCATTAACCTGGGGAAGAGATACCTTTGGTTATACAGGAGTTTTCTTGAATCTCTTGGGAAGAGATCCTTTGGTTATAGAGAGTTGTCAGGACCAGAGAATAAGTTTCTTGGTCTATTTTATATACATTAACACAAATTTGGGACCAGAGAAAATCTCTCTTATATCCGGGTTTCTCTTATATCCGGGTTTGGGCTATTTTATATACATTAACAGAGGCTTAATTTGGGACCAGAAAATCTCTCTTATATCCGGGTTTCTCTTATATCCGGGTTTGGGCTATTTTATATACATTAACACAGGCTCTAATTTGGGACCAGAGAAAATCTCTCTTATATCCGGGGTTTCTCTTATATCCGGGTTTGGGCTATTTTATATACATTAACACAGGCTCTAATTTGGGACCAGAGAAAATCTCTTATATCGGGTTTCTCTTATATCCGGGTTTCTCTTATATCGGGTTTGGCTCTAATTTGGGACCACCCCATTAACACATATCCGGGTTTTCTTTATATCGGGTTTGGTCTCTCACAGGCTCTAATTTGGGACCAGAGAAAATCTCTCTTATATCCGGGTTTCTTATATCCGGGTTTGGTCTCTTTATATACATTAACACAGGCTCTAATTTGGGACCAGAGAAAATCTCTCTTATATCCGGGTTTCTCTTATATCCGGGTTTGGTCTCTTTTATATACATTAACACAGGCTCTAATTTGGGACCAGAGAAAATCTCTCTTATATCCGGTTTCTCTTATATCCGGGTCTCTTATATCCGGGTTACACTGTATCTTCAATTACCTTTTCACATTCTTCATCAAGAGCATTAGCAATTTTTATGATAGCTTTCAGGTTTTTAGCTGAAGGATGTGCAAAACTGGTGATGTAGTTTATGGATCATTATCTTTTCCTTGCATGATTTCTATTCAGCCACCATGTGCACTTTCTCAATTTTTACTTCACATTCTTTCAGTGGAATATAGTAATTTTCAGAGAATAGTGTATCCAATTCAAGAGGTCTTCCATTGAATGCCAATGTGTCATTCGCCATGTTTAATTTGAATCCCATTCTTTTCATGTCTGGTTTGCTTAGCAGTAGGGGAATATCGCTGTCCACTACTTCTGTTGTTAGGATTATCTTTTGACCACCAATAATACAAAGAATCTCCATTCCTTCATTTGGCTGTATTTTGCCTTTTGCACCAAACTTGAATGTTGTTCCACCTGGCAAAAGTTTAACTTCTTTTCTTTCACTTGCTATTAATGAAGCTAAATAAAAACTATCCAGAACACCAGCATTGACTGCTTCACTTATGAGGATCTGTTTATCTTTATGTGAGTAAGCACCTACTTTGTAAGCTTCACTAACTTCAGCATTCTCCTGCACTTTTGATATTTCAAAAGCACTTGCTTCTTGATTTTTTTTCTATGTGGACAATCCTTTTTTAAATGCATAATTGATTCACACACCAAGCATTTAAGGTAATCACCAAATTCATCAGACAGATTTCTATAAATGTAGACTGTACTTTTTCCCAGCATGTTCCTCAACCTCTTTACGAAAACTGTACTCTTAAATTGTGCTTTGTCCACTTTAGACATCTGCCTCCCACCATGCACCACCATAACTGTATCCTTTGAATCTTGTTCCTCGGTTATTATTTTTACTTCCAGAAACATGTTTCCTCTGAATTTGTTGTGTATGCAAGTTCTTCTTTGATAGATATTTCATCTGATCTTTGTCTATATGACATTCCTTGGTTTTCTTCTTTTGTTCATACATTTCTTCTTTCTTCATATAATCAACCACTGTAAGAACAATTGGTCCTTTTTATCCAATCCAGTGCTGTCAATAAGTTGCATAGCCACAACTACCTCAGGTAAAATGATGCCTTTCTTTTTTACCTCTTTGACATTCTTCTCATAAGAATTGAGAAACTGATCAATGGTATCTCTTTCTTCAAAAGATTTTTATATGAATACTGTGTTTCACAAATAACACTCAGATCATCTTTCTTAAACGGCTTATCTAGGACAGTTTTGTGATGTCGACAAACACTCATTGCCACTTTTGTGATGCCAATGAATACTTGTCACTTTTGTAATGCTCATTGTAACAGAGACTTCTTAATCACAGATACAGCTATAGTACGTCATTGAACAATACTGGTGTCAGACACCTTCGAATAGCACTCGCACTAATAACACTTGCTCAATATTACTCACTCAGTAATCTGTTTAATTCCAAACTGAGGAATGGTATAGGGAATAGAGTAGAGAGTAGCAGTCTGTATAGTAAAAGAGGATAGAATAGAAATAATGATCTGAATAGTAATAGAAGATAGACTACGAATAACGATTGTTTAGACTTCACATGACTTCCTATTTATGTATTTTCTCTATGGTCACGTGGTCTACTTAATTCAATAATGGGATCGCCTGTGTTTACTCACTGGTGATCTATGTTCACACTCAAGTGTCGGCAGTGACACTTTATTCTTATATAACAGATAGTAAAAATCTTTTTAACAGCATTCTTATCTCCAATCCTGATTTCTTCATTTTGCCTGGCCAATCTCACTTTCTCATTAACACCTTTTTTCAGCTGGTAAGATGCTGTTGGTTGCAAATTCCTGTTGCCACTTTTCCGTCTTGGTAAATTGCGCCCATAATTTGACATCAAACTTCCAATCATCATAAGATGTTGTTTCAGTCTTCCATGCTGGTTGGGTCAAAAATTTGTTTTCCTTCCTTTCATCAGCCATTTTTTTTTTTAAATTTTAACTACACACTGCTACCATGTTTAATAACATATTATTCAAGCTGACAAGGGTTCTCCAGAGTTTTTCCCTCAAATAGAAATGGGACACAGTTTATATACAGCAAAGAGGTTGAGTCCATTAAGAACTGTGGGGGGAGATAAACATGCTGCTGCTGCTAGCAAGAAACTACCAAGTTATGAGGAGAGATCTTAATCTAACAGCAACAGAACAATAACAGATATAACAAAACATACTAAAAACCTGTTTCCTAAATATGTCCCACTGAAAAAACATTTTGAGCATATTTAAGCCTGTAATGTTTAAAGCAAGTAATCAGTACATTACAGAAGATTACATAATAACTTTTGCTATAACAGAAAATATTATTTTATAGTAAAAGCAATATGTGTATAAGCACTGCTGTGGAACGTGTGGTTGGAGTAACGGATATCAACGCAGAAAATGGAATCTGCATGCAGAGATCAAATTTCTGACAAGTTTCTTGTGCTCACTTTTACATAAATACCCTTGGGAAAGGAATGAATTCATTTCTTCTCTTCCCCACATCCACCAACTATGTACTAAATAACAGGTTGGACTGGGTTCTCTAGCCTTGTTTGGCAACCAGTTTATGAGAAGGAAAATTGAATTAAAAATCATGGAGGCTGCAAAATGGAAACCACTTCACTATTATTTCCAAGAATACATGGTAATTCACAAATAATAAAAAGCAAAAAAAAAAAAACTCTGTGAAGAGCCGTGATCGCTGCCTACGTCATGATGAGATTATGGCATTAAAAACATTAATCAAGTGACTGTGAAAAGAATTTTCTTTTTCAAGTTTGTCTCTCCTTGTTTACAAGGACATCAAATTTAAGTATAAAATCAGAATATTTTCCAATTTCAAAATTTTTTTTATTATCTCTACATCGAGAAAAAAGGGATTTACAATCCAGTAATCATTACGACAAATCCGATATTATGCATTTCGTAATCATGTTTTTAAGTTTTGCGAATTGTGATAAACAAGAAAAGATAACTCGTGAGAATAATGTACGAGTTATTCCCCTTAGGAAGTCCCTTTTAGTTTGTTTTTTTTTTTTTAAATATTATTTTGGATTTG